>LR738715.1:416314957-416366000 GCA_902687465.1 Secale cereale
GAACACATAGAACACGAGGGGAAACGAGAGAAAACACTCAAATAAACAAGAAACGATCACACATGTGCTAGATCCTCAACACAACGAGATACACGGTCCAAATCCAACAAAGGAAAGATACAAGGTAACTAGTTCATCTCCGTGAGGAGGCTTTGAGCCCACGAGGGGTCATCCCTTGAGGGGTCTTGAATGCAGTGTGGATCTTCTCCGAAGAGGCCGCGGTCTCTCGTGGAGTAGAGCCACTATGGATGAGCAATGCTCTAGTATAAAATGAGCTAACACAAAGCTACCCCTAGAAAGAGGGAGGTGGAGGAGTATATATAGTCTAGGGGGCAAAGGGGTACATGGGCCTCGACCCTTTACTGTGCGCAAATAGGCGGGGCTGGATGTTCGGGCGTCGGGCCTGATGTCCGGGTGTTCTCGAGACGCCGGATGTCTGGGCGCTCAGGCCGAATGTCTGGGCTGGCAGGGTCCAGCTTCTATCATGGGGGCACCAGATTTCTCGCCGCTGGGCCGGATGTCCGGCGGCTTGTGGCGGGTCGGATGTCCGGGCCTGGCCAGATGTCCGGGACATGGCCGGATGTCCGGCAGTTGTAGCAGTGGCTCTTCTTCCTTCTCCTTCCTTCGCTCCCGCCCGCACTTTGCCTTGGTCCTTGGGCTCTCCATGGTCTCTTCGGGTGTCCCTGAGTATGCACAAGGTCCGCGCTTGAGGTAGCATCCGTGTCTTACATGCGGAAAGGGAATATTCGGAAAGGAGCGAGTTCACCTTAGGTCCAATGACGTATGCTTGAGGTCTCATCGTGTGTCCACTTGGGGCTTGGGAAGTAGTCGTAGTGTACATGGGGATGAACAAAGGATGCTCCGCAACATTGGAGCTTGACACCGCACTGATCAATGATGGGTGTCGCTGTGAGGTGGAGTTTTACCGCCGCGTACCCCGGCAAGCCTTCCGGGGCGATATTGGTGGCTTGTTGCAGGGAGGGAATCCGGCTCCTCACCAGGCTCGCATGCCCGGCACGGATGGTGGTCTCTTGCATCTTTAGCTAGTCTTGGTTGTCTTGATCTTTTTAACAAGCCCCCTGATTCCTCAAGGAGCTGATCTCTTCGTGTCTTGGTCTGGTATAAACTTACCATTGAGTCTGTGCACAATTTGGGGCAAAGGACCCAAGGTCAGTTGCACCAACACCTGTGATGTGTCTTCTTGTTTCTCTATTAGAATGCCGACAAAATATTGGAGATGAGTACACCATTATGGAATGGTAAAGGAAGTAATTCAGATAAGGTTCAAGATAGTGATACATATTCGTTGGTCTCCAAGAAAGCTGATAAAAACTCTCTTGAAGACAGTGAGACAACTCCAAAGTCCTATCTTGATGTAGTGTTTGAGTTATTGGGCACAACTGTTGGCACAAGCTCTTCGAACTTGCTGCATGTATTAGTTTAGCTTCATGAGTCTCAGCTACAAGTTGAAAGACATCTATCAGCTGTGCTACAATAAGAAGATGAAGGACTCAAGAAGTCCCAGCATAATTCAGATGCATACTTTCTGGTGCAATAACAAGTGTTGGAGGATTTAAGCGCCAAACAAGAGAAAGGTAATAAGCATGCTAAGCTTCTTAACAACATGGTGGGTACCCAGGATATTATTTCTTGAGCTCTTTCTGAAGTGGTTTCATTTCTGGACTTGTTTTGCTGCGCCGTTTATTTGCCCTAGTGGCCAATTTTCACGCCCGGTGTATGTAATATGCTGCTTTGTTCCCTATATTTTCACTGGTGGCGAACTTTGATACCCAGTAAATGTAATCTCTATAATTGCTATAATATCCTAGTGTTAGTTGCCTGCTTATTTATTTTCTTATAGTCTTGTTTATTTCTTTGCTTGTAGTACTTAGGTTCTTTTTTCTCGGCTTCCTACGGGCCGCAATAACAATGGTCCACATATGTGCCATTGTATCCACGGCCCTCCTCCCGGTCATAGGATCCATGGGCCTCTTACGGGCTGTAGGATCCATGGGCCTCTTACGGGCTATAGGATCTGCGCTGTAACGATCATGGACTAAAGTTGGAATGCGATTTGGGCCGTTAACATGCCACTGTTTAGGGATGGCAGTTTTGCCCATGGGTATGGGTACCCGCGGGTACCCTACCCGAAAATGGTGGGTATGGGTGAGACTTTCTACCACTTCATACCCATGGGTATGGGTATCCATACCCGCAAAATGCATGGGTAGGGTATGGGTATGAAATTATACCCATGGTAACCCAATGGATACACCAAAAATTAATAAATTAATTAAACCCTATAATATGTGAATAAATAATTATCTTGAGTTTTAACTAGCCCATGGACCACATGCCCATAGCTGGCCATCACCCCAGACCCTTCGTATACCTACAGTAGTTATCGTCTCTGCTTTTGCTTGACCTTGGAAGATGAAGCAATCAAAAGCCAGGTTACTGAATCCTCATCAATTCATCCCCAACCAAGGCTATATATTGTACTCACCGGATGGGTACCTAAATTTAGACTTTTTTCTCATCTTACTTTTGTCATGTCAATGCTATATATTGTACCCACCAAATGCCCATTGGGTATTGGATACCCGATGGGTATGGGCATGGGTACAAATTTGCGCCCACGGGTAGTGAAGTGGGTGGGTATAGAAAAAAGATTTGGGTATGGTTTTGGATAGAATAGTTATGTACCCGCCCATACCCTACCCATTGCCATCCCTACCACAATTGGAACCGATTGTTTGTGGGCTCGGGTCTTAATGGGCCCGTAACAGACCGTAAGACAGAACAAGCTTAATTCTATCGACAAGCAAAACAAGTCGTTAATGGGCTATAATACTTGACGGATGAATTATGCCCAATTTCTTAACAGGCCATAGACGGGCCAACTGTAACCATGAGCTGAATTTGGCCCATCAGGGGAACATGCTAGTAACGAACCATATGTATTTGAGGGCAGGAAATGAGCCCAGAAAATAAACAGGCCCTTGAAAGCCAAAAGATAAAACTGGTTGGAAACGACCGAACTGAGTAATGGGCCATTAATGGGCATAGAGAAATTTACTGTTCATTATGGGCTAGTTTCACCATGGGCCACTAAAGGTCCCAAAGATACAAAAGGCCTCATATGGGCTGAAAGACGTCATGGGCCATACATGGGCTAAAAGTGACAACGGGCTGGAATTATATTGGACGACACAAAGGACGCTACTGGGCCGAATTCTGAAAGGCCATAACATGCCGTGAGTTAACGGGTCGTGAATGCGCTATATGAGAGCATGCTGTTAACAGGCTTTCATTGGGCTAGCCCGTTAACTATTGACCATGTCAAACGGGCCGGCCTTTTAAACCTCATTGGGCTATTGTTGGGTCTTGCCACGCGTCGATGTACCATAGGCACCTCCTGTCCATGGACGGTTGACATCTATCCCAACGGGGATCTTACACGTGGTTCCTTCGGCCAATGACAATTTTACACGTGGAAAATCGACATGGGTCGGGGCTCTTAACGGGTTATCGGATAAAAAACTGGACACAATTGCTTAACGGCGACCCGTTATGGTGGATGACACATGTCGGTCACCCTGGACAAAAGCACTTCCATGACGTGCCATTTATCGTCATGGAAGTGGACACTTCCGTAATGATAATTTCAGTATTGTCATGGAACACTTGTATGACAACACAGGTATGACTAGCTTGATTGTGTCATAAAATCGTGACCTACTATGACAAACAAGTATCATCAAAGAAGTGATTTTTTGTAGTGTCTATTGTTGCCGATATGTTGGTTTCTCATTTATTTTAATTTTTTGTAAGACTTTTGGTGTATGCCTGTGTGCATCTTGATTATGCAGAGGTCGGGTGTAACTCATCATGCTTTGTATCTGCTTGATGCCATATTTTGAGATAATAAAAGCACCCTTTATCGAAAAAATGTGGTCGAAAACAACACATAACAATTCTGGAAATTCCCCATATGCAATTTTTGAATTTCGTATTGTACTGAATTAAACACAACTTTATAGTTGCTAGACATGCAAATTAAAAGCACCAAGTGATTTTACATGGTTTTCAAATCAAGTTGCAAATATAATTCATTCAGTTCGGAGCTACGGATGTAAAGATATATATGATCCACACGATGCTGACTTGAGATGCACAAAATAGTAGGCAAACCAATCTTAATATTCATGTGGATGATATCTTCATGCATTATACATGGCAATCTAAACTTTACTCCGTAGGCGTAAATTCATAGGATGCATGTATAAATTACTATGATTTTTACCAGATGAAACCTTCTGTTAACAGGATTGCATGCATATCATGATAGCAACTTTAGAGCAAGAAGATACATGCTACAGGAACTTTACATGGCAACCAAGGGCACATCATTTAATTACACATCACATAGAGCAAAACTCATGAACGATATGCATATGTGCTATAGATTAGCGG
Organism: Secale cereale; assembly: GCA_902687465.1. Taxonomy (NCBI): domain Eukaryota; kingdom Viridiplantae; phylum Streptophyta; class Magnoliopsida; order Poales; family Poaceae; genus Secale; species Secale cereale. Next base: position 416,319,434 of record LR738715.1, read on the forward strand.
CAATCATCAAGGGAAGTTGGCATCTTTTATCATTTTTCTATAGTTAACATCATGATGCACTTTTGCAAGAGCGATTACAACATGGAGATGAAATCTAACATGGATGCAAATGCAACCATCATGTAGTACACTGATATTAGATCATTTTACATATAAAGATCATTTTACATATAAAGATCATTTTCATAGGATGAACAGATGCAGAGATATGGCCATCACAAAACGCATATGTAAAGTTTCCGCACATAGAAAAAATGAGAAATCACCAAGTCCAGGAAGTGGGATGGCATAGTACAGAGGATCTGAGGATTCCGTTTGCTTGGCGATGGCGCTGGACGACGCGGCGCTAGGACGACTGGGTACCGGGACAGAGCGGAGTGGGACGACATGGTAGAGGGGGCGCAGCGGAGCATTTGGTTTGGGGTCGAGGCGGTCCAGGTAAAAATGTGGATGGAACGGTCCCGGATGAGGTTCGACGCAGGCGATGATTAAGTGTGTGGTGGTACGTGTAGCCACGGGGCGGCCCAGGTGGATCAAACGAGGAGGGGCGGCGCCGAGGATTCAAGACAATGGATTAGCAGTGGGCGATGGTAAGGAGCTTTGGGCGGCGGTGACTTTGATGGCCCTCCCGTGAGTGACCTCCACGAGGTGGCGAGGAGGCCAAGACTGTGGGGTGAAGAGTCGCGGGAAAGGAGGAGCTCTGGCAGCGGGGTGGTCGGCTAGGGCTTGGATAGGCTTAGGCTGACTCTCCGTGGATCGGCGGGCTCCGACGACTCGTGGGTGGTTGTGGCGATATTGTATGCTTCGGTTGAGTGAGGGCAGCGGCACCAAGTGGCGGGAAGTAGTTGGTGGTGTTGGATCCGAGGAGGGAGGAGGCTAGGGCCTAGGGTTTTGCCCAGAATGGCAGGAGAGTGTGGCTTAAATTGGAAAGGGGGCTAGAGGAGGGGGGGTTAGCCGATTTCAGACCATTCAATCGCCATCGGATGATTCTGGGTGGAGGGGGGTTTAGTTGGGCTAGGTGTCTATGTGGGTATGGTTGGGCTAAGAAGAGAGGGAATTGGTGCTGCCCATTGATTGTTTTATCTGCGAAAAAGTCTGCGAAAGCGATGCAAGCGATGAAATTGTCAGCCCCGTGGGAACCAAGGTACCCAGGCCCATCTGCCTTCGGCCCAGGACGGCGTGCATGCCGAAGACACAATCAAGGGGCCCACCAGCAGGCCTCGCTAGAAAGACCCCACTCCAGGGCCAGGACTCACGAGGCTTTACTCCCCTCAGGAGGCAAGCCTCTTCCACAGGCCTGGCGGCTTCACCAAGGGCCTCGCGAGGCGGCCTCCCAAGGCTACCCCCGAGGCAGCCAGTGAAGGCACCGTCCTGAGGCACTCATGGAAGGCGTTGCTCGGCTCGGTCGTGCCAACAGGCACAGATGAGGAGTATTGCCTCTTATGTGCTTAGGGAGCAAGGCCAGCATGCCGGTTCCCAAAGCAATCCCCAAAGGTTTCCCAATTGGTGCAAGAAGACCAAGAAGGTGGGCGCATAGTGCCGAGGTCATCACCGAGCCCACCGGCGCGTCATGGAAGGCGGCTATTCACGCGAAGACCACCTATTGTCAGGATAGATTGTACTCATGCCCCCCTTCAAAATTGTTGTTGTGTGGCAACCCTTCCTACCGATGTTTTCGGGGCAAGAGGACTACGTTGGATATAAGAGGAGGGCAGGGTCCTGCGATAAAGGGGGTCAACCACTCTTATCCTCAACCCATGTACACTCATTCTCTCCAGCCAGTGCAACCCAACACCAAGCAGGATGTAGGATTTTACACCGCAAGGTGGCCTGAACCTGGATAACTCAATTGTTTCCGGCATGCTCCCACTAACTTGCACTCGCCGTAGCGTCACTGTGGTTGGCAGAGAGGAAGGGTAGGGAGGTAGGAAGGAGTGCACCCCAAAGTTCAAACCTTGGGGTACCCAAAGCCCATTTTCCGACATTTGGCGTGCCAGGTAGGGGTGTGATGTTGTTCTTATGCTCTGCTCCAACTTTCGCTTAGCCAACTCCATGGCTGACGCTCGCCATGTGCGTGTCGAGCGCTGGGCAGCTCGCGCCGCCCACACGGAGCCTGCTGGCTGTTGCAATCGTCGCCACTCTGCTGGTGATGCAGCTGCTACCGCCACCGACCTGGCTGCCCATGAGCAGGCACAGTGATCTTGTCGAGCCTCGACGTGATGAGTGGGTGCCTGACCTGGACCGCGGGGCACCCCCGCCGACCCGAGTTGAGGCCAGCTGTTTGATAGTTCACTGTGCGCCACCCGGTGCGCACGTGCTCCTCGTGTAGCAGAGCCAGTCCCAGGACCGGGCGGTCCAAGAGGTTGCAATGGCCGGGTGCTAGATACGCGCCGCCCTCGAAAGAGGCATTCCCTCGAGCGGTGTGGGTTGTCCACCTTCACTGGTGAGCTGTGGTGGGTGGTCTGGCCCGCAAAGTTTAAGCCAGAGCTTCCCCCGTGCTACAACGGCATTCCCAACTTCATGAAGTTCCTTCAGCTCTACGTGTTGTGCATTGAGGCGGTGAACAACGGTGACAAGGTCATGGAGAAGAGGTCCCCATGGCCCTCAAGGACAGATCACGCTCCTGGCTCATGAACCTGCCAGAGGCGTCGATCTCTTTGGGGAGAGACCTGTGTGACCAGTTTGTTGCTAACTTCAAGGGCACACATGACTGCCCCCTCACCATCAACAACCTGCGATACATGCGGTAGTGCCCTGGCGAGATGCTTGGCAAGTACATCCAGCGATTCAGCCAGGTGCGCAACAAGGTTCCGCAAGCCCCTAATGCGGCCATCATCTATGTGTTGTCCACCAGCGTCATAGACGTCATTATGCGTGAGAAACTCGTCATCAATGATGAGCTGGACTCAGTGCTGAAGTTATTCGACATGGCGGACAAGTGCGCCAAGGCTGAAGAAGGGCGCCTCTTTGCTCACAATGACCCCGATGCCATGCCCGAAGCCTACAAGGCCAAGGGGAAGGATGTCAAGGGCAAGGTCCCTGCCATGCTTGCGGCGGAGCACAAGCAGAAGCGCGACTGCGACTGCAACGAGCCCTAGAAGGACACCCGCCCATTCTACATCTACCACAATGTGTGCACCCACAACACTAAGGACTGCCAGGAGCTCAAGTCACTCTATGAAAAGCACTTGGGTTGTCGTGGGAACCGCAATGATCGCTGAGGAGGCTGCGGCGATGACCGATGGAACAACCACAATTGTAACTCCCGCCAGGGCTGGCGTGACCAACCTCATGAGCGCACCTGGCGTGATCACACTCGTGAGGCCGCCGAGCACGATCAGCCTCGCGAGGTGAACCACAAGGTAATGCCGCCCTTTCGCCGCCGTCGCTGCCACCCCGAAAAAACAACATCAACCAGATTGACAAGGGGGCTGGGGGCTACCAGGAGCCTCGCATGGTAGCCTGCATCCCCGGGGAAGCTCAGGCCCCCGCGTCTAATCACATCTTCAAGCAGTTCTCTCTCGAGGTGAATGCTGCCCTCCCAAGGCCTGCTAATTCTTGAGCTTGCATTGATGTTTCCCTTGAAGAGGAAAGTTTGATGCGGCAAAGTAGAGATAAGTATTTCCCTCAGTTAAGAACCAAGGTATCAATCCAGTAGGAGGTAGATGCAAATCTCCAGTGATATCACTTGCACAAACACACAAATATTGCACCCAACACAATAAAGGGGTTGGTAATCCCTTCACGATCACCTGCGAGGATGAGATCTGATAGTGATAGATGTAAAACAAATAAAATTAAATAAATTGCAGCAAAGTATTTTTGTGTTTTTTATTTTATAGATCTGAAAATAATATTATATAGTAGACACGGGGGGCATAGGTTTCACTAGACGCTTCTCTCTCGGAAGAACACATATGATGGGTGAACAAAATACTGTTGAGCAATTAATAGAAAAGCAAATAATCATAACAATATCAAAGGCAATGATCATGAATATAGGCATCACGTCCTTGACAAGTAGACCGACTCCTACATGCGTCTACTACTATTACTCCACAAATTAACCGACTCCTGCCTGCATCTAGTGTATTAATTTGAAAAACAGAGTAATGTCATAAGCAAGATGACATGATGTAGAGAGATAGATCCAAGCAATATGGAATAAACCCCATCTTTTTATCCTTAATGGCAAAAATACAATACGTGCCTCGCTACCCCTTCTATCACTAGGTGAGGACACTGCAAGATTGAACCCATTCCAAAGCACCTCTCCCATTGCAAGAAAAATCAATCTAGTTGGACAAACCAAATTAATAGATCGGAGTGAAACACAAAGTTGTCTTAATAATGCATATAAGAATTTAAAGATGGCTCAAATAATATTCATAGATAAGCTGATCATAAACTCACAATTCATCGGATGTCAACAAACGCACCTCAAAAGAAGATTACGTCGAATAGATCACCAAGAACATCAAGGATAACATTGTATTGAAGATCAAAGTGAGATAAGAAGCCATCTAGCTACCAGCTATGGACTCGTAGGTCCATGCTAAACTACTCACAAATCATCGGTAGGGCAGCAAGGTTGATGTAGAAGCCCACTGTGATCGAACCCCCCTCTGGCAGAGTACCGGAAAAGGTCCCCAGATGGGATCTCACGATCGAATCCCCCTCCGGCAGAGTATCGGAAAAGGTCCCCAGATGGGATCTCACAAATAAAGAAACTTGTGGAGGTGGAAAAGTATTTTTGGTTTGCCGCCTGGTCCAGAGGGAATATTTGGATATTTATGGAGAGAAGAATAGGTTTAGGGTTGCCATGGGGGGCACAAGCTTGTAGGGCGCCCTCCTTGGGGCGCGCCCTGTGAGCTTTTGGCTCACCCGTGGGTCTTCTGGCCTCCCCCCGAAGCTTCCTCGGTATCTTCTTGTCCAAGTAAATCGTCAAAAAGTTTCGTTTCGTTTGGAATCCGTCTGGTATTGATTTTCTGTAAAAGACAACAAGAAAAAAAAACAATAACTAGCACCGAGCACTAGGTTAATAGGTTAGTCCCAAAAAATGATGTAAAATAGCATATAAATGCATACAAAACATTCAAGATGGATAATATAATAGCTTGGAACAATTATAGATACGTTGGAGATGTATCAAGCATCACCAAGCTTAATTCCAGCTCGTCCTCGAGTAGGTAAATGATTAAAACAAATTTTTTGATGTGGAATGCTACCTAACATATTTATCAATGTAATATTTCTTAATTGGCATGAATATTCAGATCCATATGATTCAAAACAAAAGTTCAATATTGACATAAAAACAATAATACTTCAAGCATACTAAAGAGTAAACATGATATTTCAAAATAACATGGCTAAAGGAAGTTATCCCTACAAAATCATATAGTCTTGTTATGCTCCCTCTTCTCAACACAAAGTATAAATCATGTACTACCCTAGTGTCAGCCAAGCAATTATTTCATACTTTCTAACGCGCTTCAGCTTTTTCAACTCTTCACGCAATACATGAGCGTGAGCCATGGATATAGCACTATAGGTGGAATAGAAGGTGGTAGTAGACAAAAGAAGGGAGAAAGTATCACATCAACTAGGCAAATTAATGGAATATGGAGATGTCCATCAATTGATATCAATGTGAGTGAGTAGGGATTGCTATGTACAGGATGCACTAGAGTTATAAGTGTATGAAATCTCAAAAAGAAAACTAAGTGGGTGTGCATCCAACTTGCTTGCTCATGAAGACCTCATGCATTTGAGGAAGCCCATCATTGGAATATACAAGCCAAGTTCTATACTGAAAAAATTCACACTAGTAATATATGAAATTGACAACATAGGAGACTCTCTATCATGAAAAACATGGTGCTACTTTGAAGCACGAGTCTGGAAAAGGATAGTAAAATTGTCCCTTCTCTCCATTTCTCTTTTTCTCATTTTTTTTCTTTTTTTCTTTTTGGGTTGTTTGGCCTTTTTCTTGGACTCATTGGGCCCTTTTCTTTTTTCATACCTCACACGGGACAATACTCAAATAATGATGATCATCACACTTTCAAAAACTACAACTTAAAGTGAAAAAATCATAATGACGGAACGGTGGAGTTACATGGCAATATATCTCGAATGGCTATAATAATGCCATAATAGGTAGGTATGGTGGTCATCCTAAGGAAATGTATAAGGTGGGTTTAATGCACCGGCGAAAGTTGCGTGGTACTAGAGTGGCTAGCAAAGGTGGAAGGGTGAGAGTGCGTATAATCTGTGGACTCAACATTAATCATGAAGAACTGACATACTTATTGCAAAAAGTTTATTAGCCCTCGAAGCAAAGTACTACTACGCATGCTCCTAGGGGAGAGGTTGGTAGGAGTTAACCATCACGCGCTCCCGACTTTCACACAAAGGAAGACAATCAAGGATAAATTGCGCTCCAACTTCATCACATAATGGGAAGACCATGCATGCATGCTACGAGAATCACAAACTTTAAGACAAGTATTTTTACTATTCCACAATTTACTACTAGCATGACTCTAATATTACCATCTCCATATCTCAAAACAAAGGCAATGAATCAAACTTCTCATATATTCAATGATCTTTATGGAAGTTTTTATTATATCCCTCATGAATACCTATCATATTAGGACTAAATTCATAATCCAAGAAAATTACCATGTTGTTTATAAGACTCTCAAAATAATATAAGTGAAGCATGAGAGTTCATCTATTTCTTCAAAATAACATCACCACTATTCTTAACAAGATATAAGTGAAGCACTAGAGCAACTACCTAGCTCAAAAGATATTAGTGAAGCACACAGAGTATTCTAATATATTCACGATTGATGTGTGTCTCTCTCAAAAGGTGTTGTGACGCCCCCGATTTTATTGTACACTAGTCATGCATGCAAATGTGTATGACCAAGTGTCGGTGTACTAAGGTAGGGGTACCCTAGTACCCCAACTTGTGCACGGGCAGTTGCAGCTTCCCGCGGCAGGGTTTACTGCGTGCTCGCCGGAGACCTTCCTGCTCCCTATTAAACCATTCAAAAACAAAGTATACAAGACATAAGACCGAGACCCCGGCAAGAGGAGCTTGCCGGGAAGGCCGTACCAGGCTCAAGATCGCCCCACTAACACAAGACCCTGGCAAGAGGAGCTTGCCAGGAAGATTAGAAGACACGCCTCGGCGCTATATGCGCCCCGGCAAGGGCCCGGGGAGCGGCAAGCTCCCGGGCCCGGCAAGATCAAGGCCCCGGCAAGGTTCTTGCCGGGAAGGCTGCGCTGTGTGCCCACGCTCCAGCTCATCGGCCCACGCGTCACCCTGGGGCCTATCCAGGGACGCGTGGCGGATGGCTGTGCAGCCTGGGGTACACGGTGGCACTCCACGGTGATGGATCCATCGCCGTGGCAGACGGAGACGCCAGGGCGGGAGCTTTTGGGGTCGACGGCGACGGGCATTAAATGCCCTTGTCCCCCACTGTCAAAGTAGGTATAGACCACTGTTCTGTACTGTAGCTCCACTGTTCCCGCACTGTTACAACCACCACCTCTTTTACGTTTTTTACCCCTTTCTCCTACGTTGACACCTGTCGGTGACCCCTTGCACTATAAAAGGAGGCCCATGCACAACGTGGAGGGGGTTCGGAACCTAGATCACTCTCACGCTCGGTGTAGCTGCTTCTTCAAGCTCCCGAGCGCTCAAACTCAATACACAACCAAGCAGGAGTAGGGTTTTACGCGTCTACCGCGGCCCGAACCTGGGTAAAACTGCCCGCGTGCTCGCCACGATCTGCTCTTTGTGCTCCCTCCGCCCTCGTACCGCACAGACAAGGGGCTCCGGTCCCATAGGTGTTCGTGGCGGACAGTTTCCCCCGACATCTTTGGCGCACCAGGTAGGGGGCGTCGAGGTTGTGCGAACCTGATCCGGCGTTCGCGCGGGCGCATTCTTCATCAACCTCTCCAGCTTCATCAGCAACTTCATCAGCGACAACTCCATGGCCCCGAAGAAGAAGGCTTCGGAGGTCGGAGGCCCGTCTGCGTCTCACCCGCCGCCACCAGAGCCAACGGTGGGCGGGGGGGATGCCGTCGGAAGGGTGGCCGCCGGTGAGGACACTCACGGCGCCACCAGATCCAAGAACAGGACGGACGACCGAACCTTGGTCTCCGTGGACGCGCCGCGTCCATCTCAGCACACGACGACCCAGCAGCGCCATACCACGGGAGGTGGTATCCGCTTGCTGGGGCAAGGCCAAACCGGAGGCTCGCGGGACGCCCCGGACCCCCGTCCGGGCACAAGCAAAGCGAAGGCGCCGGCGCGGGACCCTGCTCCTTCTAACATTGTTAGAAGTCCGAGCGTATCCCGCTCCTCGCACCGCTCGCCCGCGTTCCCCTCCACTCCAGCAGAAGCGCTCGCAAGGGCGCAACTGCTCCTCGACTTTCCTCCAGCGGCCGACAAGACCGAAGAATGGAGGGCCACCATCCGGAGCCTGATAGACTTCGCCAACAACGATTCTCCACAGCAGCCGTCGACCTCACGGCCGCGGCAAGCTGAGAAGACGAAGGCTGTCGGCGACAAGACTGCCGGGGGCGCGACAAGCGTGCATTCCCCGCCGCAGAAGCAGAAGACGCCGCCCCGCCGGAACAACGCCGACGACGGCTCCACAGCCTCGTCGGACCCGCGGGCCCGTCGGGACCAGCGCCAGGTCCTCGACGACCGGCGAGAAGAAGACGCTCGGACCACAATCGAGCGCCGCCGAGAAGCTCGGCGACAATCAGACAAGAGAGCTGGAAACACTGTCGACGCGCACGCGCCCGGTGAGCCAGGCGACTTGCCGTACGCGGCAGGCTGCCCTGCGTTTACCCGCGAGCTGCGGCGCGTCCAGTGGCCCAGCATGAAGAATTTTAAGCCCGACGTACCGGAGAAGTACGACGGCAAGACGCACCCCTCGGAGTTTCTCAGCGTCTATACCATCGCAGTGCAAGCTGCCGGGGGGCGCGACGAGAAGATCTTGGCTAATTACTTCCCGCTCGTGCTAAAGCCGAACGTCCGTTCGTGGCTCATGCACTTGCCGGAAGGTTCCATCTCTTCTTGGGCCGACCTCTGCCACCAGTTTGTTGGCGCCTTCACCGGCGGCCACAAACCCCACGGCCAGGAGAGCGATCTCCACATTTTGGCCCAGAAGGAAGGCGAGACCCTGCGCAAGTACATCCAACGCTTCAGCCGGGTGCAGCACAACATCCCTGACGTTCACCCTGCCGCGGTTATCAGCGCGTTCCATCAGAATGTGCGTAACCGCCGCATGCGTGAGGAGATGGCGATGACGAAGATTCGGGATGTCAGCGAGCTCTATGCTCTTGCTGACAAGTGCGCACGCGCCGAAGAGGGGAGGAGACTCCCCGGGGAGGATACTGGCGCGGGAGGAAGCGACAGCGACGATGCCGCCCCGGCAAAGAAGAGCCGGCGGCGGAACAACAGAAAGAAGGGCAAGAAAGAGGTGCTTGCCGTCGAGAAGTCCGGCAAGGAGGCCCCCGCCAAGCAAGCGCAGGCTGGCGGCTCCGGCAAGGAGCCTGCCCCTGCGGCGGCGGCCGACAAGCCGGGTAGCTCCGACAAGCAATACTGTAAGATCCACCGCACCAAGGGTCACGATCTCTCCAACTGCAAGCGCGTCGAGTACCTCGTCGAGCAGCAGAAGGCTGAGTACGAGAGGCGCGACAAGGAGAAGGCCCAAGGTGGCGGGGAAGAGCCCAGCAAGAAGCTGCCGTTCAACGGCCGGGGAGGACGCCGCGGCAAGGCTAAGCAGCGGCAAGGAGATCGACCTCCCCGGGGCCGCGACAATGACGAAGAAGATGACGACGAAGACATGGAGGACGATGAGAACAGCGAGCAGGAGTTCCAGAAGGCCACGGAGGTCCTGTGCGTCGACGGTGGCGCCTCTCTGCACACCTCTCACCGCCAACTCAAGCAGTGGGTGCGTGAGGTAAACGCAGCGGAGCCGCCCGTGGAGTCGCGCAGGCTCCTCAAATGGTCCAGCACGCCCATCATTTTTGATCTTGAGGATCACCCTGACCGCACCACTGCGGTCGGGTGCTTGCCGATGCTGGTTTCTCCCACCATCCGCAACCTCAAGGTCACCAAAATGTTGGTTGACGGCGGGGCCGGGCTGAACTTGATCTCCTCTGCTGTGATCAAGAAACTCCAGATTCAAGATGGCGAGCTCGAAGAGACCGGTTCATTCAAAGGAATCAACCCGGGAAGGAGCAAGCCCAAGGGAAAGATCACTCTGCCGGTGACCTTTGGCGGGGAGCTCAACTTCAGGACTGAGCGCATCACTTTCGACGTCGCCGATATTCCATTGCCCTACAATGGAATACTTGGCCGTCCTGCCCTCGCCAAGTTCATGGCGGCTTCCCATTATGCCTACAACGTATTGAAGATGCCGGGGCCGATAAGCGTCATCACTGTCCATAGCGACAAGAAGGATGCGCTTATTTGCGCCGACAAGATCTACCGGGATGCGGCAGCTGCGGCCGAGAAGGATACTCTTGCCGCTGAAGCTCCCGGGGGGAAGAAGACGAAGACCAAGTCCGGCAAGTGCTCTGGGACCCACTCCGGCAACCGCACCTCCTCGGAGTGCTGCGCTGCCGCCGAGGACGTTCCATCGAGCTCCACCGGCAAGAGTAAGAGAGGAATGGCTGCTCCTCCGGCAACCAAGAAAGTGTCCGCAAAGGAGGACGGCACTGGTGGTACCTTCACCATCAGTGCCACCCTTGACAGCAAATAGGAAAGCGCGCTCGTTGCCTTCCTGCGGGCGAATGTCGATGTGTTTGCCTGGCAACCATCTGACATCCCCGGTGTTCCCAGGAAGGTGATTGAGCACAAGCTTGCTGTCTGTCCTCATGCGCGGCCCATCAAGCAGAAAGTGAGGAAGCAAGCCGTGGAGCGCCAAGAGTTCATCAACGAGGAAATCAAGAAGCTAGAAGCAGCAGGCCTAGTTAGAGGTGTGATCCATCCGACGTGGTTGGCAAATCCAGTCGTCGTGCGCAAGGCCAACGGGAAGTGGAGACTGTGTATAGACTTCACCGATGTCAATAAAGCATGTCCCAAGGATCCATTCCCTTTGCCGCGCATTGACCAGATCGTTGACTCCACTGCCGGATGTGAGCTACTCTGTTTTCTTGATGCATACTCAGGCTATCATCAGATCTTTATGGCCAAAGAGGATGAAGAAAAGACTGCATTTATCACTCCATGTGGCACTTATTGCTTTGTTCGCATGCCATTTGGATTGAAGAATGCAGGCTCAACCTTTGCAAGGGTAGTATACGCTGCTTTTGAGCCACAGATCCACAGAAATGTAGAAGCTTACATGGATGACATCGTGGTGAAGAGCAAGAGCAAGGAAACCCTGATTCAAGACTTGGAAGAAACGTTTCAGAACCTGCGCAGGATACAGCTCAAGTTGAACCCCGAGAAGTGCGTCTTTGGAGTCCCCTCCGGCAAGCTTCTCGGGTTCTTTGTATCGCAGAGGGGGATTGAAGCAAATCCCGACAAGATTAAAGCCATTGAGCAAATAGAGGCCCCAAAGCGCGTCAAGGATGTCAGGAGGCTTGCAGGTTGTGTGGCTGCCCTCAGTAGGTTCATTTCAAAGTCTGCAGAACGCGCCCTACCTTTCTTCAAAATCTTGAAGAAGGCAGGTCCCATGAAGTGGACTCCGGAAGCGGAGGCGGCGTTGTAGGATTTGAAACGGTACCTGTCCTCCACTCCTATACTTGTCGCACCTAGACCACAGGAAAAGTTGTTGCTATACTTAGCAGCAACCAACCAGGTGGTTAGTGCTGCGTTAGTAGCGGAGAGGGAGTCCGACGAGGAGCCAGCACCACCGGCAAGCGAATCCAGCGACAAGCAGGGGGCTGTCCCGACAAGCTCTGGTCCCGACAAGGAAGACTCTGCGCAGGAACAGGATGAGGTGCGGAAGAAGATGGTGCAGCGCCCAGTGTATTTTGTAAGTTCCCTTCTCCAGGGGGCTAGATCAAGATACTCTGGTGTGCAAAAATTGCTTTTCGGCCTCCTCATGGCCTCGAGAAAGCTGCGCCATTACTTCCAAGCCCATGAGATAACAGTGGTCACTCGCTTTCCGCTGAAGAGGATATTGCATAACCCGGAAGCAACAGGCAGGATCGTTGAGTGGGCACTGGAGCTGTCAAGCTTTGGACTCAAGTTTGAAAGTACTTCAACCATACAGAGCCGAGCTTTGGCAGAATTCATAGCTGAGTGGACCCCAACGCCAGATGAAGAAGTTCAAGAAACAAGTGCACCCGTGCAAGAAGCGACAAGTGAATGGGTAATGTATTTTGACGGTGCCTTCTCGCTGCAAGGCGCCGGTGCTGGCGTGGTACTCATCGCGCCCACCGGAGAGCACCTCAAATATGTTATCCAGATGCACTTTCCCAGGGAGCAAGCGACAAACAACACTGCAGAATATGAAGGCTTGCTTGCCGGCCTCAGGATTGCGGCCGAACTTGGGATCAGAAAGCTGATTGTGCGGGGCGATTCTCAGTTGGTGGTCCGACAAGTTAACAAGAGCTATCAGAGCCCTTTGATGGAAGCATATGTCGATGAAGTGAGAAAGCTTGAAGAGCACTTTGAAGGTTTGCAGATGGAGCACGTCCCGAGAGCTCAAAATGAAATTGCAGACGGCCTTTCAAAGTGCGCTTCGATGAAGTTACCTGTGGAACCAGGGACCTTCTTGCTCAAACTGACTCAACCATCCGTTACACCATCAATTGGGCAGTCCAAGAAGAGAAAGTTGGTCTCCGGCGACTACTTGCCGGCGGATCTTCCTGAAACCGCCGCCAAGGTCCCCAAGATCAACAACCAGAACGCTGAGGAACAGTTTGCTCCTGCAAGTCCTCGGGCTTGTACAGTTGAAGCAAGCGTTCCCGGCAAGCCTCGCCCCGGCGAGCTCGCCGGGGGACCGTCAGCTCCGGCAGAACCAGAGGTCCTTGCCGTAGAAGCTGAGGTTCCCGCAGCGGCCCTCGAGCCTTTAGTCCTTGCCGTCGAGCCCCGGGCTCCGGCATGGGCGCAGCAGATCGTCCGTTTTCTGCAAACTGGAGAACTTCCCGATGACCCTCAGGAGATAGAGAAGATAACCAGGCAGTCAAGTATGTATCAGTTCGTGGATAACGAGCTGTACAGAAGAAGACTCAATGGTGTCAGGTTGAAGTGCATCTCAAGAGAAGATGGGCAGAAGCTGTTGGCGGAAATACATGGAGGCATATGCGGCCACCACATTGGCGCAAGGGCGCTTGCCGGGAAAGCTTTCCGGCAAGGGTTCTTTTGGCAAGAAGCCCTCCAAGATGCAACTGCACTAGTAACCAAGTGTGAAGCGTGCCAATTCCATGCAAAGCAAATCCATCAGCCAGCTCAAGCTCTCCAAACAATTCCTTTGTCCTGGCCCTTCTCGGTCTGGGGGCTCGATATCCTCGGCCCCTTTCCCCGAGCTGTCGGGGGCTTTGAGTACTTGTACGTTGCAATCGACAAGTTCACAAAGTGGCCAGAAGTGGAGCCGGTGAGGAAGGTGACAGCACAGTCAGCAGTCAGGTTCTTCAGGTCGATTGTTTGCCGTTTCGGGATCCCTAACAGGATCATCACCGACAACGGTACGCAATTCACTAGTCGCACCTTCATGCAGTACGTCCAAGACCTTGGCGCCAAGGTCTGTTTCGCTTCTGTTGCTCACCCAAGGAGCAACGGTCAAGCGGAGAGGGCAAATGCTGAAGTGCTGCGCGGACTCAAGACGAGGACCTTTGACAGGCTGCGCAAGTGTGGAAGAAATTGGATAGAGGAGCTACCGGCGGCTCTTTGGTCAATCAGAACGACACCAAGTCGAGCCACCGGACAGACACCCTTTGCTCTAGTCTATGGAGCAGAGGCAGTTCTCCCCACGGAACTCGTATACGGATCTCCTCGAGTGCTCGCTTATGATGAGCTCGAGCAAGAGCAACTGCGGCAAGATGACGCATTGCTCCTCGAGGAGGGACGTCTCCAGGCTGCTGTACGAGCTGCTCGGTACCAGCAAGCTTTGCGCCGCTACCATAGCCGCAAAGTCAAGGCCAGGAGTCTCGAGGAAGGCGACCTTGTTCTTCGGCGTGTTCAGTCCGCCAAGAATTCCAACAAGTTGACGCCGAAGTGGGAAGGCCCTTATCGGGTGAGACAAGTTACGAGGCCCGGCGCTGTCCGCCTCGAGACCGAAGAAGGCTTACCGGTGAGCAACTCCTGGAACATAGAGCATCTTCGCAAGTTTCACCCCTAAGGCGCGGTTGCCGTGATCCGCTCCGGCAACCACCTTTTGTACAAGCTTTGCCGCTGTTGCATGTAACCCTTTGTACAAAGCCGGGCGCAGACCCCGTGCATCAGTAAAGTTTTTGTGTTTTTCGCACCAATTGCCTTTTGCATGCTTCTTTTTGCTATTTGCATGTTCTGTTTGGCATTTGGTGCAACACTCAGATATACGGTAAGCACTATGACGCCGAAAGGCCATATGCTTGTTTCCCTCTCCCTTTTCTTTCCTCTTAAACAGAAGGAACGTTCCTCGCGCACAAGTTTGCCGGGGGGGAAGGAGGTGGAGGAGAAACCAAGTGCTGTTCAAGAAAGAGAAGCCTTACCGGAAAGCAAACAATATAAGCAAGCAACATATGAAAGATAAGTTGTTAGAATTTGACCAGTTCAAATTTTAAATTTTAGTTGTCTTCCTTGAACGATCACATTTTGTATGGAAAACCTGTGCGCGGAGGAACCTACCCGTAGCTTGCCGCACCCTTATCTTGTTTTCGAGTTCACTCAACGATTTAAGTGAGCTGCGACAAGTGTCGCGCCCTTGCTTCGTTTCCGAGTACGCTCAGCGAGCTAAGTGCGTTGCGACTAGCTGCGGCAAGGTTGCTTGCCGGCGAAGACCTTGGCCAGCAGGCTGCTCAGAGTCCAGCACTCAGCGCTCGCGGCAAAGGCCCCTTGCCGGCAAGCTCCCCGGGAGCGTAGGGTGAAAAACATACAAAGTCAAAGATTGAGACAAGGAAGATAACATTGCACTGATTGATCAAAATAAAGTGAATATCTTACAAAGGATAACTTGTCGCAATAGACTAATAAGTTCGTGACATAATGTGCAGCAACAAAAAGATAAAGATAATGGGGCCCTAATCTACGCGGTCGCCCTCCTTCCTGCCGAGCCTAGCCACCTTGGCGATGATGTGGCCGACCTGCTCCTTCAGGGCCTCCGTGTCTGCATCAGCCGGCAAGCTGCGAAGAACGTTGGTGAGATTGATCCCCGGGTTGCGGTACACGATCTTCGTCAGCACCCGCTCCAGAGTTCCCGCGCAGAGCAGGCGCGACTCCTCGGCCAGCTGCGCGGGGATGCGGTTCCGGAGACCTGCGAGGGCCGGCGCGATCCCTCTGAAGAAGAGGCTGAGCTTGGCGCTGTGCGGGAGATCCGGATCCGGCGAGTAGATGAGGTGTTCGACCTTCAGCGCCAGCAGCTCCTGGTCAATGTTGGACGCGGAAGAAACCAAGTCTTCGGTCCATACCTCGATGGTCTGGCGGAAGAGCTCGGATGCCTTGTTGACGCTGTCCACCAAGGTCCGCTCCTTGCGGAGCTCCTCCTTCAGCTTGTTCTCCTGAGCCCGGGCAGCGTCGAGCGAATCCTTCAGAGTGGTGACCTTCAGTTCCAAGTCCTCGATGGAGTCCTTGGCGGCCTTCAACTCGTCGCCCCTCTTGGAGAGACTCACCTGAAGCTCGGAGTTTGTGTGAGCGTCCTTCTCGCGCTCCAAGATGAGCGCGGCAACCTTCTCTGCGCTCACCTTCAGCGCCTTCTCCAACTGCTCAACCTTGGCGGCAAGCTCCCTCTTGGCGTCTTCCGCGGCAACCGCGGCGGCTTTCGCCTCCTTCAGCTCCCCGCCAAGGGCAGCCTCGCGAGCGGCAAGGTCCTCCTCATGGGAGTCCAGCTCGACCTTCCGCTGCGCGAGCTCTCCCTCTCGCCGGGACATCTCCACCCCGGCGAGACGCTGCTGTTCATCAGCTTCAGCCTTTTCGAGCACCCACTCCTGGTACTCGCCGGCGAGACGCTCGCGCTCCTCCGCCACCTCGCGGAGGGCCGCCTGGTTGGCGGCGCTGAGCTCCGCCGCACGCTTCTCCATTTCCGCGGCGGCCTTGGCGGCAAGGGCCTCCCGGGAGGCGAGCTGGTGGAGCAACCTCTCCTCCTCGGGCCCCTCACTCCCGCCGGGCGCCTCGACGATCTTCAGGCCTGCGGAGGCGAGGACTTCTCCGTTGAACGCCTCGCCCTCCGCAGGAGCTCGCGATGAAGACCCCCAAGGCATCTGGATGAAGACGCCGTTGGGGGCCTCAAGATAATACCCCTGCTCCCTGCTGGCGGAGGGGCCGGTGGCCGGCGCAGCATCCGATGCTCCCGCCGCCTCCGGGCCGGCGGTGGGGTCGCCGTCCCCCTCCCCAGCCGCTGCGTCCGCAGCCGGGGCAGTCTCTTGCGCGGCCGGCTCGGCGGCCTCGGCCATCTCCTCGACGACAGGAGCGTCGCCGCCGCCGCCCTGCGCGCCCTCCTCCTCGAGGTTGATAACCTCCGTCTCCATGGGCCCAGGAGGAGGAAGATCTAAAAAGGAAGAAGAAGGAAAAGAAGTTCAAGATTCAAGCAAATATCCAAAAAGAGGCAAGCCAAGAAGTCAAGTCACAAAACATACCTTGGCGGACGTCCTCAGCGGCGGGCTCCCTCGCCGGGGAGCTCGGCCTTGGCGGAGTGGCCGCCCTCGCCGGGCTGCTCGCCCTTGGCGGGGTACTCTGCCTTGGCGGAGTACCCGCCCTTGGCGGAGCACTCTCCCTTGCCGGAGAGTTCTGCCTTGGCGGGGATGGCGGGGCCTGCGGCTCCTTAGCGACGGTCTCCGGGCGCTCTTCCCGCTGTGGCTCCACCTCTGCACAAAACAAGACAAGAAACATCAAGACATGAAGACAAGACCAAATCCTCAGGCGTACCCCGACGAGCGAAAAGAGTAAACCCCAGACTTACGCTGGGGGCTGCGCTGCGGGCTGCGCTGGGGGCTGCTCCTCGGAGCAGCGCTCGGGTTCGACAGGCTCGGCTCCGGCACACCCCCTGTTGCCGCAGCCGCTGAGTCCTCCGCGACCTCGACCTCGGGCGCCTTGGCCTTCTTCGCCGCGCGACGGGCCAGGGTCCTGAAATCAGAGCAATGAACAGAGTCAGCATCAACAAAAAAAAACCAAGACAAAAATCAAAAAGTGTAAGGTCCTGGATCCATACTCCTGGTCCTCCTCGTCGTCCTCGCTCAGGGCGGAGAAGTCATACTCCACCGTGGGCGCGTCGGCGCGAGGGGCGGAAGACGAAGACTCCCTCGCGCGCTTGGTGTTCACCAGGGCTGGGGGCTGCGAAGACCCAGCCCCCGTGGTAGCCGGCGCCCGGGGAGCGGGCGGAGCCGCTGCTCCGCTCCGAGAAGACCCTTGCCGGCTCGCCGCCGGCCTGCGAGGCGCCTCCGTCGTGGTCCGCGCGCGGGCCGCCTCCGCTGTGGCTGGTGCGCCGGACGGCCTTGGCGCGGCTTGGCTCCCCCGGGGAGCTGCCCGGCGAGCTGGCTGTTGCCGGGGCGCCTGCGCCCTCTCCCCCGTCGCCGTCTTGCGGAGACGCTTCGCCGGGGACTGCCTTGGGCTTGCCGGGGGCGGGGAGCTCTCCGACGAGGAGAGGTCGTCGGCGTACAGCTCCGTGGATCCGCCGGAGTCCTCGGCCTCCTCCTCCTCCTCCTCTTCCCCGGCCGGCTCACTGGGCCCAGCGTCCTGTGCTGCGGCCCCTTTTCCCTTGACGCCTCCGCCCCTCGCGGCGCCTCTGCTCCCTCCGGCGGTACCCTCCTTTGCCGCGGCCTCGGCCGCGATCCCGTGGATCCCGGAGTGCCTCAGCGAGGGGACCCCGGCGAGCGCGTCGGGAGGAAGCTGCAGTAATCTGCGGATCTCCGCCTCCTCCGCCTGGGTGGACGCGTCCGCAACTTCCGCCTCTTCAGGCGTGTATCCAAAAATTCCTGCCGCCGCGGCTGCGACGGCCTCTTCAGCCCGGGAAGCTATGTAGGCGATCTCCTGGTCAGTGGTGTCCCGCGTGTGCTCCTTGAGGTCGTTCTTGTTCTTCGCCACCTCTGCGAGGTTGTCGTAGAAGTTGAGGACGTCGATGGGCTTCGGAGCGATCCACGTGCGGTCCACGCCGTGCGAGTCACACATGGGCATCATGGCGAGGATGCGATCCCTGACGATGTTGTTGCAGAGCGGCACCACTTCCCGGGGAGTCCTGAACCACTCGGGGTGTGCCGGGTCGTACTTGAAGAGTTCCCGGACCATTCCCCTCAGCTCCAGCGTGGTGAAGTTGAAGTTGAGCCCGGGGCGCAGCCTCATTATGTCTGCCGGGCCGCCGTACTCCCAGGCCGGCCTCTTCCGGTCTTGGAGAGGGGCGATGCGCCGGCGGAGGAAATCTGCGCCCACCTCAGCAACTGACAGCTTGGCCATCCGAAGACGAAGAATCCGGACAAGGGCGATATCGAGCTTGATATCGTCCGAGTCCAGCTCACTCCAGTCCCTGCCGCGCACGATGGGCGTTGTGCGCGGCGCGGTGAAGGCTTGCGGCTGGTCTTCGACGATCCAGCACCACTCCGCTCGCCATTCCTCCCACTTGCCGCGGAGCTCCCCCGGCAAGTACGCACCCTTTTTATTCAGACGGAAAACCCAAGAAATTCCTCCGGAGAGGGGGGCATCGGCCTCGGCTCTAGGAGTGAAGAAGTGCCTAAAAAGCGCTACATTTGGGTGTACTCCTATGAAGTTTTCGCACATGTGTGCGAAAACCGCCATGGTGAGGATGGCGTTGGGGGTGAAGTCAAGCAGATGGAGGCCGTATGTGTTCATAATGTCGCAGAAGAAGTTTGAGAAAGGAGGATAGAGGCCACAATGAAAGAAGGCAGCAAAGAAGTAGTACCCGCCGGGATAGCTGTCCTTGGCGGCGGCCGGATATGCTCGCGTGCGGGGATGCGCGTCGGTTTCCTTGGCCCAGAACAAGTAATACTTGTTCCAGAGCTCCCGCACGCCGAGCTTCGGCGGAAAGACGAGGTGCTTCTTCCGGTACGCGATGAGCTTCGCCGCTTGCTCCGATTTCTCCCTCTTGGACTTCTCCGCCTTCGCCTTGTCGGTCTTTGGGGCCATGGCGGACGCGGCGGAAGGAGGGGAACGAAGAGCTCGACGGCGGCGGAGGTGTGGAGGCAGAGCGCAAGAGAGAATCTTTGGAGGAGGAAGACGATGCAATGAAAGCGCAAGGAGGGGAACCGCGCCCGCTTCCTCTGCTTTTATGGGGGAGTGGGGGGCGTTTCGCCCTTTCCATTAAGAGATCGTGGGCACGTCCCATCCCACGGCGCCGCGATCGACGCGTGCCGTTACAGTGGGGTGCGGCGGATACGGAAGTGGATTCGGCGCGCCGCGGGCCGCGGGTGCCCGTGCACTGTTTTGGGCCTGGCCCAACAGCGCTCGGCACCGTGTGTGGCCCAGGCCCGGGGGCTCCTGTCGGTGTACTAAGGTAGGGGTACCCTAGTACCCCAACTTGTGCACGGGCAGTTGCAGCTTCCCGCGGCAGGGTTTACTGCGTGCTCGCCGGAGACCTTCCTGCTCCCTATTAAACCATTCAAAAACAAAGTATACAAGACATAAGACCGAGACCCCGGCAAGAGGAGCTTGCCGGGAAGGCCGTACCAGGCTCAAGATCGCCCCACTAACACAAGACCCTGGCAAGAGGAGCTTGCCAGGAAGATTAGAAGACATGCCTCGGCGCTATATGCGCCCCGGCAAGGGCCCGGGGAGCGGCAAGCTCCCGGGCCCGGCAAGATCAAGGCCCCGGCAAGGTGCTTTCCGGGAAGGCTGCGCTGTGTGCCCACGCTCCAGCTCATCGGCCCACGCGTCACCCTGGGGCCTATCCAGGGACGCGTGGCGGATGGCTGTGCAGCCTGGGGTACACGGTGGCACTCCACGGTGATGGATCCATCGCCGTGGCAGACGGAGACGCCAGGGCGGGAGCTTTTGGGGTCGACGGCGACGGGCATTAAATGCCCTTGTCCCCCACTGTCAAAGTAGGTATAGACCACTGTTCTGTACTGTAGCTCCACTGTTCCTGCACTGTTACAACCACCACCTCTTTTACGTTTTTTACCCCTTTCTCCTACGTTGACACCTGTCGGTGACCCCTTGCACTATAAAAGGAGGCCCATGCACAACGTGGAGGGGGTTCGGAACCTAGATCACTCTCACGCTCGGTGTAGCTGCTTCTTCAAGCTCCCGAGCGCTCAAACTCAATACACAACCAAGCAGGAGTAGGGTTTTACGCGTCTACCGCGGCCCGAACCTGGGTAAAACTGCCCGCGTGCTCGCCACGATCTGCTCTTTGTGCTCCCTCCGCCCTCGTACCGCACAGACAAGGGGCTCCGGTCCCATAGGTGTTCGTGGCGGACAGTTTCCCCCGACACCAAGATCAGGGACTCACGGGAAGATATTACAAGACAACTCTGGACACAAATTAAGTCATAAAAGTTTCATATTACAAGCCATGGGCCTCGAGGGCTCGAATACGTAAGCTCGATCATAAACGAGTCAGCGGAAGCAACAATATCTGAGTACATACACAAGGTAAAAAAGTTGCCATAAGATGGCTAGCACAAACATGGATACATATCGAAGAGGCACATGCCTCCTGCGTGGGATCCTCCTAAACTACTCCTGGTCATCGGCGGCCTCCACATAGTAGTAGCCTCGCTCGGGGTAGTAGTAGTCATCGGCGGTGGCATCTGGCTCCAAGGCTCCACCGTCTGGTTGCGTCAACCGATAAGAAAGGAAAATGGGGGAAAAGAGGGGGCAAAGCAACCACGAGTACTCATCCAAAGTACTTGCAAGTAAGGATCTACACTACATATGCATCGATATCTGTAAAAGGGGTAATATATGTGGGCTAAACTACAGAATGCTAGAATAAGGGGGGATAACTAGTCTTAATGAAGTCTACACTTCTGGCAACCTCCGCCTTGCAGTAGTAGAAGAGAGTAGCTGGTATAGTATCAAGTATCAACACATATCATAAACCTACATGACGATCCTCTCCTCATCACCCTGTGAGAGAGCGATCATCGGGTTGTATCTGGAACTTATCTAGGTGTGTTCTATTAAGTATCCGGTTCTAATTGTCAGAGGTCGAAATACACCCCAAGTCATCCTGTTACCGTGGACATGACTATTCTAATAGATTACTTCCCTGCAGGGCTGCACCACAAAACCCGGCATGCTCGATCATCTCTGTCCGGACACACTTTCCTGGTTCATGCCCAGCCTCGGAAGGTCAACATGTCACAGCCCTACCTAGGCTCAATAGAGAGGTCACCACACCGTTCTAAATCCTAAGTGCATGGGGGTCTGGGGCCCATCGCGCGTTGCACTCCTACATGTTGCGAACGCGGCCGGCGAGCAGACCTGTCAACCTCTATCAGTGTTCTGAGATGGGGGATACCCAGACCCGTCTACCTGCGGCCCAAGGTGTGCCCTAGGAATGGTCTGGCGTGTCCCAGCAGCAAGACTATGCACAAAAGACCCTCGCGAGGGCCCCTTTCCTCGCGAGGCAAATGACACCAATACCTCCTAGGGAGTAGCCTCACGAGGCAGCCTTCGGAGGAGCGGACATATCAAGGCGGCACCTGGCCTGACGAGGCCCCAATGACGTGAGCCATGATGAACATGGCCAGGCAGGCTCCAGCGGGCGCACGCAAGGACAGTTTCCCCTTCGGAGCTAAGGAGGCAAGGATGTACGCAGATTCTCGATGAATCCTCCAAAGGTTTCCATTCCAGTGCAAGTAGACCAAGACCACAATCTTGGCAGGACATAGTCTTTGCCGACCCACCTGCGCGTCGTCAACCAGAAGCTTTGCAGGCAAGACCACCTGTAGTCAGGATAAGATGCACAGTCGTCCCCCTTTGAATTTAGCTGTTGTGGCAACCATTAAGGCCTTGTGTTCTGGGGGAAGAAGACCATGGCCAGGATAAATATAGGCTAGACCCCAATACAGGGGGATCCAATCATGAGCCCTCAAAAGGAATCACACACTTGTACTAGTTCATCCTCATCTTCCTCGCGAGGCAATCCATCCACGAAAGCAGGAGTAGGGTATTACACCGCAAGGTGGACCAAACCTGTGTAAACCATCATGTCCATTCCCACCATTGCGTTCTAGCACATGCACGGCGAACCATGGCCATGGCAAGGAGATGATCGGCTGAGAGGCATAGAGAGAGCACGAGTCCTTCTTGCACGCCCCCATGTTCGAATGTGTCGGATTCAAGGGCTCCGTAAAACCCAAAGTGGTTCGGACTCGGCGTGAACGAAGTACTCTGCTTCACTGAGGATTTAAGAGCATAATTGGTTTGATGACAAAAATTGGCAAGCCAAATTTTGTCAACTACCAAATGTTGGCTAGAGATTGGTTGCTCACCAATTTCCGTTGCCAATCTCACAAAAGGTTGCCAAATGTTGGCAACTTTTGATTTTGCCAAATGTTAGCTTGCCAAATGTTGGTAGCAAACCAATTATGCTCTAAACAAGCCATTCTCAAAGCTCAAGCTCACCTGTAATGCCCAGGATGGGACTATATCTCCTACGTGTCGAGGCACGACTTAAAGATATAAGCCCATTCTGGAATGATCGCAAGTTTGGTACCTTTGCACATCTCATGTAAAAATAGGGATGGAAAACTGAAAAGATAGTGGGCTTACACTCGCCACGTCACACAAATTCATTACATGTCCAAACATCATTCAAATAAACATCACAACCCATCTAAGGGTAAGATCCAAATGACAAGATACCAAACATAACATTAAACCACATGTCTAGATCGAATCCTAGTAGAAGCTCTACTAATCAACCGGATAGTTCACATAGTAACGGCTACGCTCCTCGTCGTACTCCCAGTCTAGCTCAGTACCATCGCCTGTGTAGCTCACCATCGTACCTGCATCTGGGGTGTTGAACTAACTGTGAGCCACAGAGGACTCAGCAATCCCGTTCCCGGGTAACACGACTATTCAAGCCTTGGGTGTGGAACAAGGCTGAACAAAGAACAAGAGGTTGCAGCAGCACTAGCCTAGCTTACGTAAAAGAGAGCGAGAAGAGAAGGTGCCTCGGTCGAGAGATGATCACGAAGTGATCCTAACTAAAGCAAGTCAAACATAACCCCACCGTGTTCACTTCCCGAATCCCTTTCAGAAAATGACCGTCACGGTACTCACGCTGGTAGTGTATTGGAACAAGGTGTCAAGTTTTCTACAACCGGATATTAACAAGCTCCCATCTGTCACATAACCGCGGGTACGGCTTTCGAAAGTTCATAACCCTGCAGGGGTGTTCCAACTTGGCCCATGACAAGCCCACGATCCGCGGAGTCGCAACTCCAAAGTGAGAAGGCCCGAGTATCCTCGGAATCCCGTGCTCAAGATACTCCGACTAAGGTAAGGCTAATCCAGCAAATCCTCCCGGCGTGCCGACACCCTGAAGTAGCCGCGCGTATCTCGTCTCAGGCCACGACCGGATAAGTCATCCTACGGGTTTTTACCAGACCTCGAGTTTCCTTGAGGTGGCCCCGCAGTCTGCTCATTTCGGACCAACACTCATGTGGAGCACTGACCCGAGGTTGTTGATTAAGAAGAGGGTTAATTACTCCCAATGCAAGTTTTTAGTTATTAGGCAAATATTACCAATGTTGGGACTTGCTGGAAAAGACTTAGCACTTAGCGGTTTATCGAGGGGGTCCCATAACCCCAACCGTGTGAGGAACGCATAATCAAGGAACATAACACCGGTTTATACGGTTCCTAGCGGCATGAGTGGAACAAATCACCAAGCAAAAGGCTTAGCCTTCCACCCATTACCAATATATAGATGATTTCATTTATTAATAAATATAGTGTGATATCCCAACAAGCTTCAACAAGAAGCAAGAATCTTCAATCTTCACCTGCAACTAGCAATGCTATAAGAGGGGCTGAGCGAAGCCTACGTATAGCCAATCAATGGTTTGCATAGGTAGGGTGGTTAAACAGGTTCATGGTTACAATAGGAGGCTGACAGGAAAACATGGGCATCGAGGCAAAAACTATAGAACGAGACTTCTAGCAATAGGCAAAGATAGTAGTGTTATCGGGGTTCGGTCATCTTGCCTGAAGAGTTGTCGATGGGATCGTAAGAGGGGTCCTCGTTCTCAACCTCGGTAGTAACCTCGTGCTCGTACTCGTACTCGGTCTCAGCTTCCGGCTCTACTCAAACACAAGAACAAAAGGCAACGAATCAAACAAGATGCAATGCGCAGAAAAATTACTGGATGCATGACTGATGCACTATGGAAGCAAAACAGATGCACTATGGAAGCACAAAAAGTCTACTTAGGAAGCACAGTGTTACAACACAACAATATGCATTAAGCAAAATGCTTCAAAACATGATAACAATAGGATAATATGAATCTACATGCGAAAACACTCAAGTTACATATAGGACTTGCTCAAAACGGAGCAACGGGCTAAAAGTTACACCCGAAACAATAAACATGCACAAGCTGAAAATAACAGCCACATAGCATCTTCGGAGCAAGAGATAAATAGCCTACATCACTCAAACATCATGGCAATGAGCATGGACATAAACTAGATATATCCTACAGCAAACAAATCCATTGGAGCATCCCCAAAGGAGCCATGGATCAATAGCAACAAGCTATGACATATTGAACTTGACAACAAAAACCTGACAACAGTAATTTGTTGCAACTTGGGAGCAAGAGTTAAATATGCTACAGCCACTCAAATAAGCATGTGAAAGCATGAATGGATAGCCAACAATATATACAACAAGGAATCATCAAGAGTCACCCCAAAACTAACATGGATTTACCTAGAACAACAAGCAAACATGGCATCTGGAAATAACAGATTCCAGACTTAGTGAAATTTCACTAAGTGTTAAAACAGTAGTAAGATCTTGCCATCTTTGTGAGCAAGTTTAAGTCACCTCAAAGCATGGAATGGCAAGTGGTAAGCACCACAACAAAGTACACATGATGGTGAATCCAAAACATCTAAGCATGCATCAAGGGGACAAACACAACGATAGCAACGAGTTCCTCTACGAGGCATCTCGTAACAAGTTTAACGACATAACAGCCACATAGCACTTTGCAAAGGAGATAAGCATGTAAGTATGAAATCTATCATGCAAGCTAAAGCAATCAACATGTAGAGCATCTCAAGAGGAACACGTGGACATATCATTTGCATCATTTGGATAAACATGCACCAAGTTATCATATTGCAAAGATGGCATGAAAACAACTACTAACAGCAGTTTATAACAAGTAGCACTCTTCTCATGAAGATTAAGACATCTAGATGACCTCAAACATGCATGGCACAATGGAACAAAACATAGTACAAGTCTCCACGATCATTTTGACATATCATTTGCTCAATTCGGACCATCACACAAAAAGTTATCACCATTGCAAAACAACATCAGACAACTAAAAATCTACATGACTTAGAGATAAAAAACAACCTCAGGGAATCTGGGTCAACGGGCCCGGCGGTCAAACGGATCAGCTAACGGGCTTCGGACCCGCGGCGGAGCGGATCGGGCGCGCGGCGCGGATCGGGCAGGCGGCTAACGGCCGGCCGATCTGGCCCGTTAGGCCTCCCAGATCGGGATGGGGGACGAGGGCCGGCTCGCGAGCGGCGGCGGCTCCTCGAGCGGCGTGGCGGCGCGGCCCGGCGAGGCGGGCGACGGGAGGAGGTGGCCGACCAGCGGCGCGGCCTGGCCGGACCGGCGGCGACCGGGGAGGCAGAGGCCGGCGGCGGTGGCCGGAGAGGGTGGCGGCGCGGCGCCATTGAGGTGCGTGGAGGCGGCGGCGAGCTTCGGCCGGCGGCGGTGAAGATGGCGGCGGCGCGAGGAAGAAGATGACCGGCGGGTCCCGGGCGTCGGGTCGGAAGCACGTCGACGGCACTACGGAAGCACGACGACGACTCTCGGAAGCATGGTTTCCTGGGACGTCGGAAGCACGGATTTTCAACGGTGGAAGCACCGCGGATCAACGGTGGAAGCACCGACGGCGCACTGTGGAAGCATTAGGGTTTCAGACGCGAAAATTGGGGGAGATGGACGTTTATATAGGCACAAGGAGCTAGGGTTGTCCAAATGAGGTGAGGTTTTCGGCCACGCGATCAGAATTGGATGGCCTAGATGAAGGGAGGGGTTTGGGTTGGTTTGGTGGCTGTTGGAGGGGTGTCTTGGGCCTGAAAGAGGGGGTACTTTCAGCCCACGAGAATGACTGTTGGCGTAGCAAACGAACTCCAAACGCGACGAGATTTGACAGGCGGGTTACACACACCAAAACAACAACACACGATAAGTCTCACACCAAAACGGAAAAGTTACACGGCCAAACACCAAAGTAGGCCTCGGGGACGACACGGACACGTGAGAGAGCTCCGGAACTCGAAACGGACAACGGTAAGGAACGAGTGGGACCGGATGCAAACGACAACACAAATGCAATGCAATGCACATGACAACATGATTTGGATGAATGCCACACACGCACACAACAAAACGATGAAAACCCGAAAGACGAAGAACCCGGAATGGAATTGATGAAGCAAAAGATATATATAATGCCCAAAAGGGAAAGTATTACATCCGGGGCATTACAACTCTCCTCTACAACAAAAAGATCTCGTCCCGAGATCTAGGACTGGAAAAAGGAAGGGTACTCGGAACGAAGATGATCTTCTCGTTCCCACATAGCTTCTCGGTCGGTATGGTGTGACTACTTGACTTTCACGAATTTGATGGACTTGTTGCGGGTCTTGCGCTTGGTTTTTTCGAGAATAGCAACTGGGTGCTCTCGGTAAGACAAATCTTGTTGAAGATCAATCTCTTCAAATGGAATCATGCGTTCAGGAGTCTTGAAGCACTTGCGGAGTTCAGACACATGAAACACATCATGAACATTGGCGAAGTTGGAAGGGAGCTCAAGTTGATAGGCTAGATCGCCTCTTTTGCCAAGGATCTTGAAAGGCCCGACGTATCTAGGAGCAAGCTTTCCTTTGATACCGAATCTTTGGGTTCCTTTCATCGGAGAAACACGGAGATAGACATGATCCCCAATGTTGAAAGCCAAATCACGATGCTTGCCGTCATAGTAGCTCTTCTGACGCGACTGAGCGGCCTTGAGATTCTCATGTATGACTTTGCACATTTCTTCGGCTTCTGAGATCAAGTCAATGCCAAGAAGTTGACGTTCACCCGTCTCGGACCAGTTGAGAGGGGTACGGCACTTTCTGCCATAGAGGATTTCAAACGGAGGTTTGCCGACACTTGCTGGAAAGCTGTTGTTGTAAGAGAACTCGGCAAATGGAAGGCAATCTTCCCATTTCATGCCAAAAGATATGACACAGACTCTGAGCATGTCTTCTAGAATCAGATTCACTCTCTCGACTTGACCACTAGTCTGAGGGTGAAAAGCAGTGCTGAACCTGATCTTAGTGCCCATGGAAGACAGAAAGGAGTCCCAGAACTTGGAAGTGAACAAACTTCCACGGTCCGAGGAGATAACTTGAGGAATGCCATGTAAGGACACAATTCTGGAAGTGTACAATTCTGCCAGTTGAGCTGCATTGATGGATTCTTTGACTGGAAGGAAGTGAGCGACTTTGGTAAGCTTGTCAATCACCACAAAGATAGAATCATTCCCTCTCTTGGACTTAGGAAAGCCAGTGACGAAATCCATTTCAATGTGGTCGAATTTCCACTCGGGAGTAGGAAGAGGTTGGAGAAGACCGGCTGGATGTTGATGCTCTGCCTTCACTCTTCTGCAGACATCACATTCATTCACGAATTGGGCAATCTCCCTTTTCATGCGTGTCCACTAGTAAGATTGCTTGAGGTCTTGGTACATCTTGGAACTGCCAGGATGAATGGAAAGGAGGGAATCATGTGCTTTGTCCATTATGAGCTTCCTGAGATCGCCTTTGGGAACCACAAGTGTGTCCTCGAAGAACAAGGTATCTCTCTCATCAACGCGATAGCACTTGTATTTGGGAGTACCCTTTGCAATACCATGTTTCACTTTCTGCACCATAGCATCACTGAGTTGGGCCTCACAGATCTGATCTTCCAAGGTAGGAGCAACTTGAAGATTTGCAAGAAAACCCTGCGGAACAATTTGGAGGTTGAGTTTCCTGAATGCTTCACAAAGCTCAGGCTGGAACGGCTTGATAAGAAGGCTGTTGCAATATGCCTTTCTGCTCAAAGCATCTGCAATCACATTCGCCTTGCCAGGTGTGTATTCAATGCTGGGATCATACTCTTGGATCATTTCGACCCAACGAGTCTGGCGGAGGTTCAGATTTGGCTGTGTGAAGATGTACTTCAAGCTCTTGTGATCGGTGAAGATGTCGACTTTTCTGCCCAACAGAAGGTGTCTCCACGTAATTAAAGCATGTACCACAGCTGCTAGTTCAAGATCATGTGTGGGGTAGTTCTTCTCACTTAGCTTGAGCTGACGAGAAGTGTATGCCACAATTCTCTTGTCCTGCATAAGCACACCACCAAGTCCTTGAAGAGAAGCATCACAGAATACTTCGTAGGGCTTGGACTCATCTGGAGGAGTAAGAACTGGAGCAGAGACGAGCTTTTCTTTGAGAGTTTTGAATGCCACTTCACAATCTAGAGACCAGTAGTACTTGACATTCTTCTGCAGCAAGTTGGAAAGAGGCTTGGCAATCTTGGAGAAGTTCTCAACGAACCTTCTGCAATAGCTGGCAAGATCAAGAAAGCTTCGGAGTTGCTTGACGTTCTGAGGAGGTTCCCAGTTGACAATGGCTTCAACTTTCTCGGGGTTTACCGCAATACCGTCAGCGGAGATTATATGGCCCAGATACAAGACCTTATCGAGCCAAAATTCGCACTTGGAGAACTTGGCATAGAACTTATGTCCACGGAGTCTGTCGAGAACCAGACGAAGGTGCTTTTCGTGATCCTCTTCATTCTTGGAAAATACCAAAATGTCATCCAGATACACAAGCACAAACTCGCCGGTGTAGGGGTTGAAAATGTAGTGCATCATTCTCGAGAAGGTAGGTGGAGCATTAGCGAGACCAAAGGACATGACTGTATACTCATAGGAGCCATAGCTCGTTCTAAAGGCAGTCTTGGGGATATCTTCTTCTCGAATGCGAATCTGGTGATAGCCCATTCGGAGATCGAGCTTTGAGAACACTTTAGCTCCTTTGAGCTGCTCAAACAGTTCATTGATGTTGGGGAGCGGATACTTGTTCTTTATTGTCTTCTTGTTCAATGGCCGGTAATCGACGCAAAGGCGCACCGTGCCATCCTTCTTCTTGACAAATAAGACACCACAGCCCCAAGGAGACGTACTAGGCCTGATTAGACCCATACGCTCCTGTTCATCAAGCTGTTTCTTCAACTCCTTCAACTCTTTGGGAGAGAGCTTGTACGGACGCCGACATGCTGGCTCAGTACCCGGCTCGAGTTCAATGACGAATTCCACTTGACGGTGTGGAGGCATGCCTGGAAGTTCTTCAGGAAAGACGTCTTCGTATTCGTTAACCACCGGAATTTGAGATATGGCATTAATCTCGCCCTTGTCATTGAGAGAGAAAAGCCTAATTGTGTTATCCCTGGAGGCGAAGATAATCACATCTTCATCAGGATGAGTAATCTTGACTTCCTTATTTGCACAATCAATGTGAGCATTATGCTGAGAAAGCTAATCCATCCCGAGGATGAGGTCAATGTCGGAATTGCCGAGAACCACCGGATTAGCCAGAAAGCGATAATCATCCATGCGAATAGATACATTCGGAGCCCTCAAATTTGAAGTCATGCACTTGCCCGGAGAAATAATTTGCAACTTCTTATCAAGAAATGCCGAAGTGAAATTATGCTTGGTAAAGAATGGCCTTGATATGAAGTTGAGAGAAGCACCAGAATCAAACAATACTTTAGCAGGGATAGAGTTAACTGAGAGGTTACCCAAAATCACATCAGAAGAATTCTCCGCTTGCGCTGCATTCATCAGATTCACCCTTGCTTGCTTGGGATTATGCTTGACAATAGCTGTGTTGAAAGGTGGAGGAGGCAGAAGGCGCCTTGGGTTGGGGAACTTGTTAGCATAGTGACCTTTCTGAGTGCACTTATTGCAGACCACTTCTGAGAGAGGACGGAAATGAGAACCACTTGACTTGGAACCTTGAGACTGAAACTTTGCCTTGTTGCTTGGGTTGGGTGGGTGGGAGAAACCACGGCCACTAGAGTTCTTGTTGCTGTTGTAGGGAGCTCGGATCACTGGAGGAGGTGGAAGCCAAAATTTCTGTTGCTTCGCGACCACTTGAGAAGATGAGGAGGAGTGAACGGCATCTCGAATCCTCTTTTTGGAAGCCTCCATCTTGAGCTGGGCTACCTCTTGCTTAAGCGCCATGTTATAGAATTTGTCGAACTCATCAGGCTCGAACAAGGTGAGAGGAAGTTGAAGTTCATCCTTGAGACCTCCACGGAACTGATAGATCTTGCTCTTGGCATCTGGTATGTCTTGCTTAGCATAGCGGGCGAGGTTTTGGAACTTGACATTATACTGGTAGACAGTCATTGAGCCTTGCTTCAGGTTGCGGAATTGCTCACGCATACCCTCGATGACACTTGTTGGAATGTGGTGAGAGCGAAAGTCCTTGCAGAAATCATCCCAAGAGATCACACGCCCTTCTCTGGAGTCTTTGTACTGCTGCCACCAGTCAGCTGCTTGGTCCTTGAGTTGGAAGGCTGCAAATTTCACATAGTCCCCAGGCCTTACATTGCTGCACTCAAAATGCTTCTTGATATCGGTAATCCAATCTTCAGCATCGAGAGGGTCGACACAGTAACTGAAAGCCTTTGGTTGATTGGCCAAGAACTGGTTGAGCGTAGCATGGTGCTGTTGGTTGAAGAAATTGCCTTGGTTCCCTGGAGCACCCTGATTTGCTTGATTTGCTTGCATTTGCTGCATCATCTGCATCAACATCTGGGTGTTCTGGTTTGTAGTCTGCATAATCGCTCTCCAGGCCTCAGACAGAGGAGGAGGGGAAGGAGGACGATCTGGAACCTCTTCACCCTCTGGGTTAGCGTTGGGAACCCGTTTCGGAGCCATCCTGAAAGAGATGACCACCAATCAGCAATTTGATTGAAAGAAGGTATAAGCTGAAACAACGGATAGAAATGCAACATAGTCTTCACAAGAATCATTCGAACAAGAGGAATGAATGAAATTCTCAGTTTAATGATAACAACAATCTTGACGAGAAGCCACTGGGAGACAAAAGGTAAATAAGGAAAACAACAAGGTACGGATGGAACAAACACAAGATAGGAGCTTCGTTCGACATCTTTGTGCTGAAAGCTTATGAACGCGTTACGAAAGGGTTTTGCAATCCCCGGATCTGCATAGCCAAGGACCCTTTAAGATGCAACTCCCGATCGGAACATCGGCCATAAAACCACTTCACTCAATGTAGAACCCCGAACTCGCTAACCTGCATTCGTTGGAAGAATGCCTACGATCTATTGGATAAACCCACCTAATAATTTCCGAAAGTTTCCAGTTATGCAATCAGTTGTTGGGGATACAGGGGAAGCACCGCGCAATCAACTCTAATCCTACATCCAGCTGTATCCGTCCTTCAACACATAACCAGTCTTTCTCGGAAACCGTCTACCTCGGACCTATGAAAAGCATCCACTATACAAAGCTATGGCAATACTCCCGAACTACCTCCCCAGTACTAGGTGATGTCGGGGTTATCTTGCCACTAACCGTATAGGAGAGTCTTCGATGTCGGCCGTCTTAAGTATTCTAGTACTGTCGCGATATGCTTGTGACGACAATACCCCGAAGCTCAACTCCCCGGGACACTGCCACAACCCCTAATGTCAGGAGGCATCGAGAACAATATTCTCGTCACAAGGACATCAAAACAATCCAACAATACTCGCGAGATTCCTAAAAAAAATTGGTGCAATTTTTGAAAGTAGAAGATGCAAGAGTAGTCGTCAGGAGTCCTCACCAGAATGAAAAGAGATGAGGAGCAAAAGAAATCCTACTCTCCGATATAAATATAGGACTCAAAACATTTTCAGTGTGTGCCTAGACGACCGTCAACGATTCGATCAAACAGTGGGGGCTTCTAGGTCGGAGAAGGCTCTGAATACCAACCTGTAATGCCCAGGATGGGACTATATCTCCTACGTGTCGAGGCACGACTTAAAGATATAAGCCCATTCTGGAATGATCGCAAGTTTGGTACCTTTGCACATCTCATGTAAAAATAGGGATGGAAAACTGAAAAGATAGTTGGCTTACACTCGCCACGTCACAAAAATTCATTACATGTCCAAACATCATTCAAATAAACATCACAGCCCATCTAAGGGTAAGATCCAAATGACAAGATACCAAACATAACATTAAACCACAGGTCTAGATCGAATCCTAGTAGAAGCTCTACTGATCAATCGGATAGTTCACATAGTAACGGCTACGCTCCTCGTCGTACTCCCAGTCTAGCTCAGTGCCATCGCCTGTGTAGCTCACCATCGTACCTGCATCTGGGGTGTTGAAGTAACTGTGAGCCACAGAGGACTCAGCAATCCCGTTCACGGGTAACACGACTATTCAAGCCTTGGGTGTGGAACAAGGCTGAACAAAGAACAAGAGGTTACAGCAGCACTAGCCTAGCTTACGTAAAAGAGAGCGAGAAGAGAAGGTGCCTCGGTCGAGAGATGATCACGAAGTGATCCTAACTAAAGCAAGTCAAACATAACCCCACCGTGTTCACTTCCCGAATCCCTTTCGGAAAATGACCGTCACGGTACTCACGCTGGTAGTGTATTGGAACAAGGTGTCAAGTTTTCTACAACCGGATATTAACAAGCTCCCATCTGCCACATAACCGCGGGCACGGCTTTTGAAAGTTCATAACCCTGCAGGGGTGTTCCAACTTGGCCCATGACAAGCCCACGATCCGCGGAGTCGCAACTCCAAAGTGGGAAGGCCCGAGTATCCTCGGAATCCCGTGCTCAAGATAATCCGACTAAGGTAAGGCTAATCCAGCAAATCCTCCCGGCGTGCCGACACCCTTATAGTAGTCGTGCGTATCTCATCTCAGGCCACGACCAGATAAGTCATCCTACGGGTTTTTACCAGACCTCGAGTTTCCTTGAGGTGGCCCCGCAGTCTGCTCATTTCGGACCAACACTCATGTGGAGCACTGGCCCGGGGTTGTTGATTAAGAAGAGGGTTAATTACTCCCTATGCAAGTTTTTAGTTATTAGGCAAATAGTACCAATGTTGGGACTTGCTGGAAAAGACTTAGCACTTAACGGTTTATCGAGGGGGTCCCATAACCCCAACCGTGTGAGGAACGCATAATCAAGGAACATAACACCGGTTTATACGGTTCCTAGCGGCATGAGTGGAACAAATCACCAAGCAAAAGGCTTAGCCTTCCACCCATTACCAATATATAGATGATTTCATTTATTAATAAATATAGTGTGATATCCCAACAAGCTTCAACAAGAAGCAAGAATCTTCAATCTTCACCTGCAACTAGCAATGCTGTAAGAGGGGCTGAGCGAAGCCTACGTATAGCCAATCAATGGTTTGCATAGGTAGGGTGGTTAAACAGGTTCATGGTTACAATAGGAGGCTGACAAGAAAACATGGGCATCGAGGCAAAAACTATAGAACGAGACTTCTAGCAATAGGCAAAGATAGTAGTGTTATCGGGGTTCGGTCATCTTGCCTGAAGAGTTGTCGATGGGATCGTAAGAGGGGTCCTCGTTCTCAACCTCGGTAGTACCCTCGTGCTCCTACTTGTACTCGGTCTCAGCTTCCGGCTCTACTCAAACTCAAGAACACAAGGCAACGAATCAAACAAAATGCAATGCGCAAAAAAATTACTGGATGCATGACTGATGCACTATGGAAGCAAAACAGATGCACTATGGAAGCACAGAAAGTCTACTTAGGAAGCACAGTGTTACATCACAATAATATGCATCAAGAAAAATGCTTCAAAGCATAATAACAATAGTATAATATGAATCTACATGCAAAAACACTCAAGTTACATATAGGACTTGCTCAAAATGGAGCAATGGGCTAAAAGTTACACCCGAAACAATAAACATGCACAAGCTGAAAATAACAGCCACATAGCAACTTCGGAGCAAGAGATAAATGGCCTACAGCACTCAAACATCATGACAATGAGCATGGACATAAACTAGACATATCCTACAGCAAACAAATCCATTGGAGCATCCCCAAAGGAGCCATGGATCAATAGCAACAAGCTATGACCTATTGAACTTGACAACAAAAACCTGACAGCAGTAATTTGTTGCAACTTGGGAACAAGAGTTAAATATGCTACAGCCACTCAAATAAGCATGTGAGAGCATGAATGGATATCCAACAATATATACAACAAGGAATCATCCAGAGTCACCCCAAAACTAACATGGATTTACCTAGAACAACAAGCAAACATGGCATCTGGAAATAACAGATTCCAGACTTAGTGAAATTTCACTAAGTGTTAAAACAGTAGTAACATCATGGCATCTTTGTGAGCAAGTTTAAGTCACCTCAAAGCATGGCATGGCAAGTGGTAAGCACCACAGCAAAGTACACATGATGGTGAATCCAAAACATCTAAGCATTCATCAAGGGGACAAACACAACGATAGCAACGAGTTCCTCTACGAGGCATCTCGTAACAAGTTTAACGACATAACAGCCACATAGCACTTTGCAAAGGAGATAAGCATGGCAATATGAAATCTATCATGCAAGCTAAAGCAATCAACACGTAGAGCATCTCAAGACGAACATGTGGACATATCATTTGCATCATTTGGATAAACATGCACCAAGTTATCACATTGCAAAGATGGCATGAAAACAACTACTAACAGCAGTTTATAACAAGTAGCACTCTTCTCATGAAGATTAAGACATCTAGATGACCTCAAACATGCATGACACAATGGAACAAAACATAGTAGAAGTCTCCACAATCATTTTGACATATCATTTGCTCAAATCGGACCATCACACAAAAAGTTATCACCATTGCAAAACAACATCAGACAACTAAAAATATACAGGACTTGGAGATAAAAACAACCTCAGGGAATCTGGGCCAACGGGCCCGGCGGTCAAACGGATCTGCTAACGAGCTTCGGACCCGCAGCGGAGCGGATCGGGCGCGCGACGCGTATCGGGCAGGCGGCTAACGGGCCGGCCGATCTGGCCCGTTAGGCCTCCCAGATCGGGATTGGGGGCGAGGGCCGGCTCGCGAGCGGCGGCGGCTCCTCGAGCGGCGCGGCGGCGCGGCCCCGCGAGGCGGGCGACGGGAGGAGGTGGCCGACCGGCGGCGCGGCCTGGCCGGACCGGCGGCGACCGGGGAGGCGGAGGCCGGCGGCGGAGGGCGCCGCGGCGGCGGTGGCCGGAGAGGGTGGTGGCGCGGTGGCGGTGAGGTGCGTGGAGGCGGCGGCGAGCTTCGGCCGGCGGTGGTGAAGATGGCGGCGGCGCGAGGAAGAAGATGACCGGCGGGTCCCGCGCGTCGGGTCGGAAGCACGTCGACGGCACTACGGAAGCACAGCGACGACTCTCGGAAGCATGGTTTCCTGGGACGTCGGAAGCACGGATTTTCAGCGGTGGAAGCACCGCGGATCAACGGTGGAAGCACCGGCGGCGCACTGTGGAAGCATTAGGGTTTCAGACGCGAAAATTGGGGGAGATGGACGTTTATATAGGCACAAGGAGCTAGGGTTGTCCAAATGAGGTGAGGTTTT
Source organism: Secale cereale (assembly GCA_902687465.1). NCBI lineage: Eukaryota > Viridiplantae > Streptophyta > Magnoliopsida > Poales > Poaceae > Secale > Secale cereale. Next base: position 416,355,478 of record LR738715.1, read on the forward strand.
CGGCCACGCGATCAGAATTTGATGGCCTAGATGAAGGGAGCGGTTTGGGTTGGTTTGGTGGGCTGTTGGAGGGGTGTATTGGGCCTCAAAGAGGGGGTACTTTCAGCCCACGAGAATAACTGTTGGCGTAGCAAACGAACTCCAAACGCGACAAGATTTGACAGGCGGGTTTCACACACCAAAACAACAACAGACGACAAGTCTCACACCAAAACGGAAACGTTACACGGCCAAACACCAAAGTAGGCCTCGGGGACGCCACGGACACGTGAGAGAGCTCCGGAACTCGAAACGGACAATAGAAAGGAACGAGTGGGACCGGATGCAAACGACAACACAAATGCAATGCAATGCACATGACAACATGATATGGATGAATGCCACACACGCACACAACAAAACGACGAAAACCCGAAAGACGAAGAACCCGGAATGGAATTGATGAAGCAAAAAATATATATATATTGCCCAAAAGGGAAAGTATTACATCCGGGGCATTACATCACCGGTGAAGATGGTTAGGGTGGGGGAAGGGACATAGTGATTTACCCAGGTTCGGGCCACGTCACGGTGTAATACCCTACTCTTGCTTTGTGGTAGATTGGCCTCACGAGGCGGGGCTAAATAGGAACTGTTATAGTTGACGAGCTACCTCCTGAGGGCTCGAGTGATGTATGCGGGTTCGATGCCTCCCTCCCCTTGTACGATGGATGATGGTCCCTATTTGTAACATCCCATATGTGATACCTTCCATATATGGCAATAAAGCTTTCATCATTTTGATCCTTGTCCTTTCCTTGGGGGTTCTTGTCTTTTATGCATTCTTATTGTATTGCATTGTCATGTTTCTTTTCCTTTTGCATACATGCATTGCTTCATCATCACCACGGCATCATGTTCATCTTAGCATTCTTTTACTTGCATATATGGTGATCCTTGTCCTGGCATGCCAAGTGAGGCATCTTGTTTGCATGTTGGCGATGATAGAGACCTTGGCCATGCTAACCCTACCCCTCTTCTTCTTGCACCTCTTCTTCTCCTTCCTTCTTTCTTTCCGTTCTTTAACATTTTTGCAAGTGACTTAGCCTCTTCCTTTAAAGTTCATCTCCTCCCCACTTCTTTGAGTCCTTAACCTAAGTCACCTTGCAAAGCTACACCTCTGTTGGAATTGTTTTGGTTAGGTTTTAAAATGGCTCAAGTTTGAATTATTTTAAACTTGAATTATTTTACTTCCTCTAAAAATGCCCAGGACAATTTTATAAAATAGTGTGTAATTCCAGGAACTTGGGAATATTTTTATATTTTCCAAGCTCCTCCCCTTTGTCCCTGAGTTTTTATTTTTGTTTTCTTTTTCTGTCTGAAGAAAAGAAAAGGGAAAAGAAGAGCAGCGCAGCCAGCAGCAGCAGCCTAGCAGGAGCCACCTCAGCCCAGCAACAAGGCCGCGGCCCAGCCAGCTCGCACGCGTGCAGCCCGCACACACAGTCACATCGTCTCTATCCCTTGCGCGCGGGCCCGCATGTTAGCGTCTCCACCTCGACGCTCACCTGCCCCCCAGTCGTGTCGTCTCCCTCCTCTGCTTCAGAGCGTCGACACCGTGAGCTCGACCTCACGGATGTCGAGGCCAGCCCGTGGCGCACCTCCCCATTTTAAGGCAGCAACGCCCTTAGGGTTTCCCCGTCTCCGCCGCCACCCGAAAGGGATCTTCTTCCCTGCCCCTTTCTCCTACCCCGAGCGCTACAGAGAGCGCGTCCGCGTCACCGGCGACCCTCCGGTCGGGTCCAGCCACCGGCGTCGTGTCCTACTGCTTCCCCGGCGTCGACTACTTCCTCTCCATCACGGGTCGGACGCTACCTCGCCTTCACATCGACGGGAACAAGCCATCTTCTTCCTCCTTTGCTTCCATATCTCCCCGTGGCCAAAGTTCGCGCCGAAGTTCAGAGCTCGCCTGCGTCGCCGTAGCCCCGTCATCGGCCTCGTCTTCCTGTCGCAAGTATAGGAGGTCTACCCAACTCCCCTCCTACTCCTTCCCGTCGTCCTTAGCGCGCTAGCACCGTCGTTGGAGCCATGTCTTCCCCATGCTCTCGGTGATCTGGTGGGAACTGAATTTTTTTCGCTGTCGTGCGGTGATAGTAGGTGTCGTAGGCCCTCGCGCTTTGCCGCTCTGGTTCTTCCCGTTCGTGCACGTCGCCAGCGCCCAAGCGCAAGCTCGTGGAGCGCCCGCGCTGGCCTCCGTCCTCCGCCCGCGCGTCTGCACGCTTCAAGCCTCTGCTTCGCCATGGCCGAGCCGAGCGCGAGCTCGCGCTCGAGTCTCTGCACGCGCGCATAGCACCCCGCAACCTCGCCTGAATTCCGCCCGCCCGCCACCACCTGCAGTGCCCCGTCGTCGCCGTTGCGCTCGCTGGCGTCGACGAGCCGTCCCTGTTCCAGGTAGATGAGGACCTGCACTGGTTGTAGATCACCTCAAGAGGACCGGACCTCCTCTTCTGTCAGCCGCATGCCTTCAGCCCAGTGGCTCGTCTCTTCGTCGGTTAACCAGGAGATCCTGGGTTCGGATCACAACGGGGGCAGTGGGATTATCCCCCCCCCCATTTTTGCTTTTCCTGTGACGTTGACAGATCGACCCCACCTGCCAGCCTCACAGCTCCTCTCACCCACACGCGCATCCGCCGCTGCCACCTCAGCGCCTCTGGACCCACGGGTCAGTGGCTGCGTCTAGATCCAGCATGGGTCAATTTGACCTTTTATTTGTTTTTCTATTCTGTTTTCTTTTTCTTTTTCGGCATTAGTTTTGCATATTTAATATCTTTTAAAATATGCATCTGATGGAAATATTTTATATATGAAAACTACTCAGTTTTTCATGTAGAATATTAATATGTTGTTTGTTGCCATGTTTAAAACATTAAAATACTGTTTGAATTAATTTGTGTTTAAATATGCTTAAACTTGTAAAAACCATAACTAAATATCTACAACTCCAAATTTAACAAACTTTATATGCATTTGGGGTGGAAAAATGTGTAGATTAATGTCGTGCTGTTACTTTGCATGTTTAACCACTTTAAAATATGTCTATCTCAGTTCTGTCCTAATTGTATTTAAATGAATATGGGAGTTTCCGGAAATTGTTGTTTGTTCTTTCCGGCCCATTTAAAATGCTAGCATGTTGATGTTGGTCCTAGTTGAACCCCTTGCTATGTTAAAAAACTTATAAAACTTTTTGGGTGCTTGTTTAAATCATCTACATAACCACTTGTGGCCATGTTAGTTTTGTTCCTTTTGCTTGTGTTCCACATGTGTTGTGATCTTGTTTCATACCATGTTGCTTGTGCACTCTTCTTGTCCCTAGGAGTTGCATTGGGTCCTACCCATGTTCATATGCATCATATTCATGCATCATGTGTTTGAGAATTGCATGATGATTGATTGTGTTCCGGTGTTTGCATTGTTGTGTTGGTTAGAGCCCGGTGACGATTCGGAGTTCGAGGTTCCTTTCGTGGCTGAGTTTGAGGAGCAAGGTTACGATGTCTCCGTGGAATCAACAGGCAAGATGACCATTCCCAGATATCACTTCTATCTTTGCCTATTCTAGATGTCTCGTTCTTTAGATATTGCCCCGATGCGTATTCCTGTTTGTCAGCCCTCCTATTGTTGCCGTGAAACACTCTAACCACCTTCCTAGCAAACCGTTGTTTGGCTAAGTACGCTTCGCTCAGCCCCTCTTATAATGTTGTTAGTTGTAGGTGAAGTTTTGAAGATTGATCCATGATGAAGTTGGTGGGATATCACAATATATTAAATCAGTTAAACTATTTCACCTATATATTGGTAATGGGTGGAAGGCTAAGCCTTTCTGCTTGGTGTTTTGTTCCACTCATGCCACCTTAGGAACCGATAAACCGGTGTTATGTTCCTTGATTTTGCGTTCCTAACACGGTCGGGGTTATGGGACCCCCTTGATAATTCGCTCTGTTTAAAGCTTTTCCAGCAAGGCCCAACATTGGTTTTACATTTGCCTAATAACTAAAATTTGCATAGGGACTAGCTACCCCGAGGACTTAATTAACAACCCCCGGGCTAGTGCTCCTCATGGGTGTTGGTCCAAACTAGAGCCACTTGCGGTGCCACCCAGTTCGCTGGGATCTTTGGTTGCTGTACGTAGTGCTCATCCCGTCGTGGCCTGAGACAAGATACGCGCGGCTACTATCAGGGTGTCGGCACACCGGGAGGTCTTGCTGGATTAGTTTTACCTTTATCGAAATATCTTGAGCACGGGATTCCGAGAATACTCGGGTCTTCCCACTTTGGAGTTGCGTCTTCACGGATCGTGAGCTTGTGATGGGCTAAGTTGGGACACCCTTGCAGGGTTTGGTCTTTCGAAAGCCGTGCCCACGGTTATGTGGCAGATGGAAATTTGTTAATATCCGGTTGTAGATAACTTGACACCTTATTCATGAATACACTACCTGCGTGAGTAACTGTAATGGTCTCTTTCCAAAGGGCTTCGGGAAGTGAACACGGTGGGGTCATGTTTGATCCTGAGTAGCTAGGATCACTTCTTGATCAACTTGGCGATCGTTGGCACTTGTCTCTTCTCGCTCTAAACTCGTAAGCTAGTGCTTAGTGCTTGCTACAACCTTGTTTATAGCCTTTCCAGACCTAAGGCTTTGGTAGTTTTGATACCCGGGAACGGGATTGCTGAGTCCTCTGTGGCTCACAGATTCAACACATACCAGATGCAGGTATCGTTGAGAACTATGCAGGAGATGGTTCGGAGCTTCACTGGGAGTTCGATGAATAGCGTGGTCGTCACTATGTGTCTTATCCCGACGATCAGTAGTGGTTCTTACTAGGAGGATCCGGGCTTGTGTTATTTATGGTATCTTTTTCGTTTTGATTTCGTCTGTAGTCGGACCCTGATGCTCTTTGGATGATGTATGTTATTGTATTCATTGTGTGACGTGGCGAGTGTAAGCCAACTATCATTTTACACTTTCATCCCTGAACTTTACATGAGATGTGCAAAGATACCATACTTGAGATCATTCTAGTATGCGTTTATGTCCTTAAGTCGTGCCTCGACACGTGGGGGACATAGCCGCATACTGGGCATTACAAGTTGGTATTCGGAGCCTTCTTCGACCTAGGAGCCCCCTGATTGATCGAATCGCTGACGGTTGAGTCTAGGCACACACATAAAATGTATTGAGCCCTATATATATATCAGAGAGTAGGATTTCTTTTTACTCCTCATCCCCTTCATCGCTCTGGTGAGGAATCCTGACGTTGTTCTATCTCCTCTACTATCAAATATTCACTATTTTTTTAGGATCACACGAGTATTGTTCCGATATCTTTGTGACGAGAACATTGTTCTCGATGCCTCCTATCATTTAGGGGTTGTGGCAGTGTCCCGGGGAGTTGAGCTCCGAGGTGTTGTCGTTACAAATGTATCGTAGCGGCTCTAGAATACTTAAGACGGCTGACATCGAAAACTCTTCTATGCGGTTAGTGGTGAGATAACCCCGACGTCACCCAGTACTAGTGGGATAGTTCGGGAGTATTGCCACAGCTAGTATAGAGCATGCATTTCGAAGGTCCGAGGTAAACAGTTTCCGAGGATGACTGGTTATGTCTTGACGGATGGATACAGCTGGATGTAGGTTTAGAGTTGAGTGTGTGGTGCTTCCCCTGTATCCCCAACACCAGATTGCATAACCGGAAAGCTTCGAGAATTAATAAGTCGGTTTTCAAGTAGCTCGTAGGCATTCTTCCAACGAGTGCATGGTATGAGGTTTGGGGTTCAACATCGAGTGAAGAAGTTTCATGGGCGTTGTTCCAATTGGGAGTTGCATCTTAAAGGGTCCTTGGCTATGCTGATCCGGGGAGTGCAACACCCTTTGTAACATGTACCATGGGGCCTTCAGCACGAACATGTGGGGCGAAACTTCTATCATGTATTTGTTCCATCCGCACCTTGTTGTTTTTATTTCATCTTTTGTTCTCCTAAGTGGCTTCTCGACAATATTGTTGTACCATTAAACTGTGGAATTCATTCGTTCGTTTTGTTCGAATGTTCATTGTGAAGACTTTATGTTGCAAATTTCTAGCTATTGATTCAGCTTACCCGTTGTGCTTCAATGGCTAACAGTTGTCATCATATTCAGGATGGCTCCTAAGAAGGTTCCCAACCCTAACCAAGAGGGCGAAGAAGAGCGTCCTCCTGAACGTCCTCCTTCCGTCCTCCTCCGGCTGAGGCATGGAGATCAATTATGCAAGCAACCAACCAGAACACTCAGATGCTCATGCAAATGATGCAGAATTTTCAAGTCAATCAAGCAAATCAAGGCAATCATGGGAACCAAGGCCAAGGCAATCTGTTCAATCAACCTCACTTTGAGACACTAAACCAATTCCTGGTAAACCAACCGAAGTCATTCAGTTACTGTGTGGACCCGCGAGATGCTGAAGATTGGATCACAGACATCAAAAAGCACTTTGAATGCAGTAACGTGAGACCCCGAGGATTATGTCAAGTTTGCCGCTTTCCAACTAAAAGATCAAGCTGCTGATTGGTGACAACAATACAAAGTCTCCAGAGGTGATCGTGAGATCTCGTGGACTTACTTCTGCAAAAATTTCTGCTCTCATCACATTCCAACCAGTGTCATTGAAGGCATGCGTGAGAAATTCCGCAACCTGAAGCAAGGCACCATGTCCGTCTATCAATACAATGTCAAGTTCCAGAATCTTGCATGTTATGCGAAGCAAGACATACCCGATGCCAAGAGCAAGATATATCAGTTCCGAGGTGGTCCGAAAGATGAACTCCAACTTGCTCTCACCTTGTTCAAGCCTGGCGAATTTGATTTGGCTCTCAAGCAAGAGGCAGCTCAGCTCAAGAGTGAAGCTTCCAAAAAGAGGATTAGAGATGCTGTCCACTCCTCCTCTTCCTCTCAAGTGGTTGCCAAGCAGCAGAAGTTCTGGCTGCCGCCTCCTCCAGTGCTCCGTCCTGCAAACAACAACAAGCACTCAGGTGGTCGTGGATTCTCCAACCCACCCAACCCAAGCAATCAGTCCAAGCCTTAGTTCCAAGCTTCAAGATCAAGTGGTCCTTATCATCGATCTCTTTTAGAAGTTACTTGCAACAAGTGTGGGCAGAAGGGTCACTATGCAAACAAGTGTCCCAACCCAAGGCGCCTTCCGCCTCCTCCACCTATTAGCACTGCTATTGTCAAGCACAACCCCAAGGTAGCAAGAGTGAATCTGATGAATGTAGCTCAAGCAGAGAATTCTTCCGATGTGATATTGGGTAACCTCTTAGTTAACTCAATTCTTGCAAAAGTCTTGTTTGATTCGGGTGCATTGCTTTCTTTCATTTCAAGATCATTAGTTGCTAAGCATGACTTGGTTACGGAGAGCATACCTAGGCCTTTAAAGATTATTTCTCCGGGATTGCAAATGACTTCCAACTCAGTTGCTTCGGATATATCTATTCATATGGGTGATTATAGTTTTCTGGTTTCCCCGGTTATTCTCAGTAATTTTGACATTGATCTTATTCTTGGGATGGATTGCCTCTCCAAGCATGATGCAAACATTGATTGTGCAAACAAGGAGGTTAAGCTAACTCAGCCTGACGAAGATGTGATTATCTTTGTAGCTCGAGATAACACTATCAGGCTATTCTCTCTCAATGACAAGGGCGAGATTAATGCCATTTCTCAGATTCCGGTGGTTCGTGAATATGAGGATGTATTCCCTAAAGAGCTTCCAGGCATGCCTTCCCATCGTCAAGTTGAATTCTTCATTGAACTTGAACCCGGTACCGAGCCAGCATGTCGGCGTCCGTACAAGCTTTCTCCTAATGAGTTGAAGGAGCTGAAGAAACAACTCGATGAGCAAGAATGTATGGGTCTAATGAGGCCTAGTACTTCTCCTTGGGGCTGTGGTGTTCTATTTGTCAAGAAGAAGGATGGCACGGAACGCCTTTGCGTTTATTACCGGCCATTGAACAAGAAGACAATAAAGAATAAGTATCCGCTCCCCAATATGAATGAATTGTTCGAGCAACTCAAAGGAGCAAAGGTGTTCTCGAAGCTCGATCTCCGAATGGGTTACCATCAAATTCGTATCCGTGAAGAGGATATTCCTAAGACCGTTGTCGGCGTCCTGGGAACCAGGGTACCCAGACTTGCCTGTCTGCGGGCCGCGACGCGCTCCTACAGTGGCCTGGTACGGCCCAGCTAATCAACCAGCTGCCCAAGACCCTCGCGAGGGAGCTAAGCCTCGCGAGGAGAACAACGTCAAGACCCCCTTAGGAGCGGCCTCAACAAGGTGCTCCAGAGGGGCGGAAAATCCAAGGCAAAGCCTGCCTCAGGAGGAGGCAGTGATGTCAGCAGTGATGCACTGCGCCAGCGGGTGCCACCGCCCGCCAGCGGCGCAGTTGCCATTTTGATACAAGGGGGATAGCGCAGCCGTAGATTCCCGAGGAGCGGGGCAAAGGTTTCCCCATTGGTGCAACAAGACCGAAGACCGCAAGGACGACAAGGAGGATGTCACCGTCGAGCCCACCACCGCGTCACCGGCTGATCCTTTTGCAGGCGAAGACCGCTTTTGTCAGGATAGGAACGTCCTTGTATTCCCGCTCAAAAATGGCCGTTTTGGGATCCCTTCCCACCTAAACATTTCGGGGGAAGAGGACGCTGGCCGCCTATATAAGTAGCTACGACCACCACTGTGGAGGGATAGGTCGAACCAAGCCCAGCCAAGTAGAGCCGATCTATAAACTCTATCACCACGCAATGGAGCAAGAACACTTGCCTCCTGACCCTCTTGAGCTCGCCTCCTGAGCTCAGGAACCATTGTACTAGCTCATATTCCAGCCCTCCCAAGGCTAATCCACCAATGCAGTAAGTAGGGTTTTACACCACACGGTGGCCCGAACCTGGGTAAACTCTTGCGTGCTCTATTTGTTGTTTGCTTGAATCTCTTCACCAAGACGAGAGCGAGACGCTAGGTATACGTGAGTGGGAGAGATCTTCGTTCACGCCCCTGTGTTCGAACTTCATGGGTTTTGCGGAGCCCCGAATCTGACATTTGGCGCGCCAGGTAGGGGGCGTGTCGAAATCTCGCCTCTCCTACGACCTCGTCCCGCTCTCGTCGTCGACTTCGCTCCACAGCCATAGTGGACACACGCCGAGCTCGCGCCGCCCGCCACGCCGCAAATGTCGCTCAGACAGCGCCCACGGGCAACGGTGCACCGCTCTGCCCCAACTCATCGGTCGCCAACACCGCCACCGACCCGGCCGTCCATGAGCAGCAGGACTCGTCGCTGCCACCGTTCATGCGGCCCGATGGCCGCACGGCGACGCCTTCACCCTCACCGGCCGCGGCATCGTCATCGTTGGTCCATCGCGGGCCAGTCTATCGGCAGCCTGCACTGCTGATGGCGCGGGAGCTCTTGCGCTACCGCCCGGCGGATGACCTCTACGACGAGTGGCTCCACCGCGTCACTGAGCTCGTCAACGCCGCTGGAGAAGCACCTGCACCAACGCACACCTCCCGTCACCCGTCGCCCCCAGCGGGGAACGAAGGCCACGTAGTCCCGGCTCCACCTCCACTCTACGGTGCCAGCCAGGAGGTCCGGCGCGAGGCTCCGCGGCGTGAGCCGCCCCACAGAGCCCATGCGCGCGACGAGGAGAGCTGCTAGGTGATTCTGCATCCCTAGGAAGGGGCTCGCGGGCCCCCTATCTCGCAGCGCCAAGACCGCGCACCACAGGAGGTGGTGGCGCCAGCGCCCCAAGGACCAGCACCGTAGGCGCAGGGGGCGCCTGCAATCATGAGCATGGCTGGATGTCGTGCCTTAGCTCCTGAGCTACGGCGCATCGTCTGGCCCGGCAAGTTCAAGCCGGACCTGCCTCCGCGCTACAACGGCACCACCGACCCCACGGAGTTCCTCCAACTCTACGAGCTGAGCATCGAGGCGTCCAACGGCACCGAGCAAGTCATGGCGAACTGGTTCCCCATGGCTCTCAAGGATGGCGCACGCTCCTGGCTCCTAAACCTCCCCGTGGGATCCATCCCCTCCTGGGGGGAGCTTCGTGAGCGTTTCGTTGCCAACTTCCAAGGCACCCGCGACCATGCCCCAGCGGCATGCGCCGCGTGAGACAGCAGCCGGGTGAGACCCTGCAAAAGTACATCCAATGCTTCACAACCATGCGCCTCCGGATCCATAGGGTCTCGGACGAGGCCATCTCCTCGGCATTCTCGGACGGCGTCCGCGACGTCAGGATGAGGGAGGAGCTCGCCATCCACGAGGACCTGTGCGCAGCCATCGAGATGTTCAAGGTCGTGACAAAGTGCGCCAGGGCGGAGGAAGGACGCCTCTCCCTCCAGGAGCTGCCTGAGGCGGAGGCGGATGACAAGAAAACTAAGGCCAAAGAAGCAAAGCGCAAGGGGCTCGCCGTGCTGGCTGCGGATCCATAAGTGAAGCGTGGCTACAGCTACGACGACCCCCCCCC
>LR738715.1:416366112-416381690 GCA_902687465.1 Secale cereale
CCCCCAGAGACAACTCTCTGTACTGCGTCTTCCACAAAGTCCACAGTCACAACACTAACGACTACCAGGAGCTCAGGGTGATGCGCGGTGGGCGCGTCGGGCAGTGCCCTGAGCGCGACAACCGCGGCTACGGCCGTGGAGGAGGCCGAGGTGGAGGATGTTGGGATGGTAGGAACTCGCGCCAAGGGTGGCGCGAATAGCCTCGTGAAGACCACTGGCAGGAGCAGCCTCGTGACGCCCCCTGGCGTGACCAGCCTCGTGAGGGTCGCCCTCAGGGCAACGGGGGCCTGCCTCCGCTGCCACCACCGCCAAGAAGGAACGACGACGACCGCCAGGGAGATGGAGCAGGGGGCTTCCAGGAGCCGTGTGCAGTTGCATGCATCCTGGGAGGAGCCCATGCTCCAAATTCCCATTGCATCTTCAAGCAGTTCGCCCGTGAGGTGAACGCGGCGGCGGTTCCCAGGCCTGACGCCGCGCGCAACTTCAGGTTGACCAAGCATGTCATCTCCTTTGACCCCAAGGACCAGCTCAAGTGCACCGCAGCCCCAGGCACTCTCCCGATGCTCTGCACCCCGACCATCGGCAACGTTCTCATGACCAAGACCCTCATCGACGGCGGAGCAGGGCTCAATGTCTTCTCCGTCCAGACCTTCGAGACGCTCCAGGTCCTCTATGACCATCTCCACCCAATGAAGCCAATCTACGGAGTCACGGATGGCTCCACGCTCCCGATGGGGTAGGTCTGCCTCCCCGTCACCTTTGGTGACCGCAACAACTATCACACTGAGCTCATTGACTTCGACATTGCCAACATCCACCTCCTATACAACGCCATCCTGGGGTATCCTGCCATCGCCAAGTTCATGGCAGCGACCCATCACGGCTGCAACATCCTCAAGATGCCCGGGAGTGGCGGAGTCATCACGATCGCCTCTGACGAGAAGGAAGCGGTGCGCTCCCTGGAGCGCGTCTCGGCGGTCGAGAGCTCCGATGAGGATGGAGTCGTCCTCGCCCTGCAGACCGCCCCCAATAAGAAGAAGAACCTTCTCGCCAGCGGACCTCAGGACACGGAGGCTCCTGACGGCCCCATCTCAGGACCCGTGCCTGTCGACGAGGCGCCCTCCACTCTCGCATAGGGAGGCGCGCCTGGTGCCCCTCTCAGGACGGGCTCGGGGGCTCTCCTCTGGAGCGCCTCTCGCCTGACCAGCGTCACGAGGGAGGTGTTCGGGCACCACCTGCAGGCATGTCTCGACGCGCGTTTTTGTGAGCCCAGCGTGAGCCAGACAGCGCTGAGGGCTCAGGACTTCATCGACTAGGCTATCGAGGAAATTCAGTATGCAAGGCTCATATGCGGTGGGCACAACCGCATGACACCAAGCTCACCTACCCGCAACCCAAGCAACCAATTCCGCGTCTGCAATGACATCGGAGGCCTCAACCGAGCCGCTTCTATGGAGCCTTTCTGGCCGACGGCTGTCGGCTGGAGGAGGACTCTCCCCTGCAGTTACATTTACACGCTCTACGGCTTCCGCAATGCAGCTCCCACGTTCTAGTACCTCACGCGGCAGGCTTTGGGGGCTCAGGAGGCTAAGTGGCAGGCGGTCCTGACGGAGCAGGAGCCGGACCCTCGTGACCACTGAGGGCCTCCGGAGCCCCTGGGCCTCAGGAGCCCGGCGATCCTCAGGAGCTACCCACACGACTCACGTCTTCAGCTACCCCAGCTCTTCTTCGACGATAGGTATCAGGTGATGTCTCAGGTATTCGATTGAGGGTGCCCCCCGGGCTGCATCATCCTCGAGCTGTTGGGGGCTCACCCCCACAACAGTCCTCGAGCTGATGGGGGCTCACCCCCACAGCGGTCTCTTTTGCGCATAAATCAAGGCTAGTTGTTTCTCCCTACTTGCATTATCTATATGCCTAGCGTCCTCACCGCCACTAAGGTCATGATGCCGCATCAAGACAGAAAGGGAGGGAAGGCCCGGGTCAGGCCCTCATCCCCTCACGCGTGACCCATCACGCATGAGCCCGCCCTGGATTTCACCAAGGGCTCGCCGGCGGCGGGTATGATGCGCGTGGGGAGGGGCATCCTCTCCCTCCACTCAAGCTCAAGACGCCTCGCCTCCCGACGTACAATCCCCCGGGCTGCGGGGGGTACGTCTGTAGGCGGTACGGTAGCCCGTCCTACACACGTCAGGAGGGCCCAAGATCGCGGCTCCGTCCCCCCGCTCACGTAATCCCGTACCCTCTAGGCCCGGCCCTGATCAGTAGGGCTCTTCATTAGGAGCGTGAGTGGGGAGGGGTCCCCCTCGCACCTAATGACGTCGTGCCTCCGGACGATGTTAGCCCCCCGGGGCGAAGCGCGCCCGGAGGTCACGTAAGCGGTGTGCCTAGTGCTCGGCAGGGGGCCTATGGCGAAGGTCCCATCCCCCCACTATGCGCAGTGTCCCACCTCATGAACACCGCCTTCTGGTGAGCTCATGGCGGGAGCGGACTAGCGCGGGGCGGGGCCCTCAAAGGGAAGGGGCGGGCACGTCAGAAGCCCTCGTAATCCGTTTAGAATCGCCCATGTCTCTAGGCCTGGTGCTGTGCGCCTGGAGACGCAGGATGGGATACGTATCCAGAATTCCTGGAACATTAAACACCTCAGGAGGTTCAATGCGTAATCGAGGCTCCGTGCCCATGAAGGTCTCCTCTCGTGACACTCTCACGTAATAATGAGTTGGGGCTGTACACGCCTCGGAGTCCCCTGTGCGTTGCCTATAGGCCCTTAGACGGGCCTCCCACCCACGTCCCAGTGGCAGTCCTTACCTCCGCGCTGGGAAGAAGACGTAGTGTAGGGGTCGGACGCGACCTTTTTCCTTTTTTGGCTTGGTGTTTGGCTGTTAGCCTTTTCTACTTCCTTGGCTATCAGCCCTTCCTCTACCCCATGCTATGAAGTTCTCGTGTTTCTTGCATTTGGTTGGAAGTCTTGCTTGGATCTTTCTCGCCGGTTTTAAGCTCAGCTTGTTAAGCAGGGGCTGCGCCACTCCCTCTCCTTCGCGTGCCTCACGCGTGGGGGATGGGGCACCGTTGGTCACCGGCTTTCATCTGCCACAACCCCGTGACCTCACCTGGCCAAGCATGCTCATGCTCTAGCATCGGGCTTTTCAGTCCGAGCAATCTCCTACCGTGCCGGCTCAGGCTTTCGCGCCTTAATCCACGCTTGATGCTCTCAGGAGCTCTCAGCGGCTCACCCATACTCGTTGGCTGCGTGAGTGCTCCGAATTCAGCTGTCCTCACAACCCGATGGGGGCTCATGACGCCAATGCATCAGGAGCATTTCGTCTGAATACGTCGCAACGCATAAGCTAAGTAATCTCACCAAGACCAAAAACATGACAGCAAGTTCTCGCTTCCTACATATATCATAGTCCATTGCACATCTCCTCAAGGCAACTTGAAATTTTGTTGCAAAACGGACATGAAGGAAAGGAAAGGAGAAGAAGCGAGGCCGCTCCCGCTCACTCGGAGTCTTCCAGTTCCTCCGGCTTCACCGAGCCAGAGCGGCGCGGCAACCCCCTCCCCTTGCCAGGCCGAGCTCGGCGGCGTGGCGGTTCGCCGCGGCCGCCACTACTGGAGGAGCTGCTGCTGCCACAGAGGGGGGGACCCACGGCGCCCCCAGGACTGAGATCGTCTTCGGAGGAGGAGCTGCTCCTTCGTACGCCATCCCTGTCATCCTCTTTGTCCTGTTCGTCATCGACCTCGGGACATCACCCAAGGCGCCTCCCTTCCTCCGAGAAGACCCTGACGAACAGTGTGGAGACGCCATCGTACCTCAAGTGGTGCGCACACCTCCCCTGCAGCCAGCATGCGCGAGCAAACGATTGCCAGCCTCGCTCCAGGAACACATCGCCCGAGGGAGCCACATCAACCTCCACCCAGGATGCACCACTGCAGCAACCGTCAGCTTGCAGCCAGATGCCGCCGAGGCCTCTGACTGGTAACACGTCGCCGAACGAGCGTGGAAGCCAGAGCCACGGGCTACCAGGCTTCTCCGCCCACACCATGAACTCCGACGACACGTCGAAGGAGTGGAGCTGCGGGCGCGATGGACGCGCGACTGACATGCACCGTTGCGCGCCTCCTCTCCCTCCACGACCACGACCACCTTCACCACGGGAGGACGTCCTGCGCCTCTCACCAGCGGCCGCGGCAGAACTTGGAAGGACGTGCCTGCCTCCCCGAGGAGTCGCTGGGGGCGCAGAAGCATGCTTGCGGGGACGACGGCGACCCCTCTTCGGCGGCAGCGGGGCCTTCCCCTTCTCCGCGGCGGACGGCTTCCTCGACGGCACCATGGAAATCTCGCGACAAGGGAGAGAGCGAAGAACAAGCAAGGGGAAGATGGCGCTGGCTCGAAAACGGCTTGGCGGCTCCCCCTAGTCCCATTTATAGGGCGAAGGAGCCCAACCGCTAGCCACAGGCGTCGCAGCCATAAAGCCCCCGTCGTCTGCGCCAAGGAGTTATCAAGTCACACGATCACCAAGACTGTGTGGGGAGCGGAGCCGCCACATCCCATCCAACCGTCGCATGCCAGCCTGGCCCGCAGCCTTTTAGGGCCCGCGACGCTTCGTCCTCGACTAAGGCTTCGCCCCGAAACCAACTCCGTGCACGCCTTGGGCCCGGGGGCTACTGTCGGCGTCCTAGGACCCAGGGTACCCAGAATTGCATGTCTGTGGGCCACGGCGCGCTCCTACAGCGACCTGGTATGGCCCAGCTGATCAACCAGCTTCCCAAGACACTCACGAGGGAGCTAAGCCTCGCGAGGAGAACAACATCAAGATCCCCTCAGGAGCGGCCTCAGCGAGGTGCTCCACAGGGGCGGAGAATCCAAGGCCAAGTCTGCCTCAGGAGGAGGCAGTGATGTCAGCAGTGACGCACCACGCCAGCGGATGCCAGCGCCCGCCAGCGACGCAGTTGCCATTTTGGTACAAGGGGGATAGCGCAGCCGCGGGTTCCCGATGAGCGGGGCAAAGGTTTCCCCATTGGTGCAACAAGACCGAAGATCGCAAGGATGACAAGGAGGATGTCATCGTTGAGCCCACCACCGTGTCACCGCCTGATCCTTTTGCAGGCGAAGAACGCTTTTGTCAGGATAGGAACGTCCTTGTGTTCCCGCTCAAAAATGGCCGTTGTGGGATCCCTTCCCGCCTAAACATTTCGGGGGAAGAGCACCCTGGCCGCCTATATAAGTAGCTAGGACCCCCACTGTGGAGGGACAGGTCGAACCAAGCCTAGCCAAGTAGAGCAGATCCATAAACTCTATCACCACGCAAAGGAGCAAGAACACTTGCCTCCTGACCCTCCTGAGCTCGCCTCCTAATCTCAGGAACCACTGTACTAGCTCATATTCCAGACCTCCCGAGGCTAATCCACCAAAGCAGGTAGTAGGGTTTTACACCACACGGTGGCCCGAACCTGGGCAAACTCTTGCGTGCTCTATCTGTTGTTTGCTTGAATCTCTTCACCAAGACGAGAGCGAGACGCTAGGTAGACGTGAGTGGGAGAGATCTTCGTTCACGCCCCTGTGTTCGAACTTCTTGGGTTTTGAGGAGCCCTGAATCCGACAACCGCATTTAGAACGAGTTTTGGCTCCTATGAATACACGGTCATGTCTTTCGGCCTTGCAAATGCTCCACCCACCTTCTCTCGGATGATGCACTTCATATTCAACCCTTACACCAATGAATTTGTTCTCGTCTATCTGGATGATATCTTGGTATTCTCCAAGAATGAAGAAGATCATGCCAAGCACCTCCATTTGGTCCTTGAGAGGCTTCGTGAACACAAGTTCTATTCGAAGTTCTCCAAATGTGAATTCTGGCTGGATAAAGTCCTCTATCTTGGCCATATTATCTCTGCCGAGGGCATTTCTGTGAACCCCGAGAAGGTTGAAGCTATTGTAAACTAGGAACCTCCGCAGAATGTCAAGCAACTCCGAAGCTTCCTTGGTCTCGCTAGCTATTGCATAAGGTTCGTCGAGAACTTCTCCAAGATTGCCAAGCCTCTTTCCAACCTGTTGCACAAGAATGTCAAGTACTCGTGGACTCCTGATTTTATGTGGCATTCAAGACACTCAAAGTGAAGCTTATTTCTGCTCCGGTTCTTACTCCTCCGGATGAGTCCAAGCCTTATGAAGTCTTTTGTGATGCTTCATTGCAAGGTCTTGGTGGTGTTCTCATGCAAGACAAGAAGATTGTGGCATACACTTCTCGTCAGCCGAAACCAAATGAGAAGAATTACCCCACACATGATCTTGAGCTAGCAGCAGTTGTACATGCCTTGATCACGTGGAGACACCTTCTGTTGGGCAGAAAAGTGGACATCTTCACCGATCAGCAGAGCTTGAAGTACATCTTCACTCAGCCAAACCTTAACCTTCGTCAGACTCGTTAGGTTGAGATGATTCAAGAGTACGATCCAAGCATTGAGTATACTCCTGGCAAGGCCAATGTCATTGCAGATGCCTTGAGCAGAAATGCATATTGCAATAGTCTCCTTCTCAAACCGTTCCAGCCTAAACTTTGTGAATCATTCAGGAAGCTCAACCTCCAAGTCGTTCCGCAAGGATTTCACGCAAACCTTCAAGTTGCTCCTACCTTGGAAGATCAAATCCGTGAGGCCCAACTCAGTGATGCTATGGTGCAGAAAGTGAAACATGGTATTGCTAAGGGTACTCCCAAGTATAAGTGCTATCGCATTGATGAGAAAGACACCTTGTTCTTTGAGGACAGGATCGTGGTTCCCAAAGGTGATCTCAGGAAGCTCAAAATGAACGAAGCACATGACTCCCTCCTCTCGATACATCCAGGAAGTTCCAAGATGTATCATGACCTCAAGCAATCATATTGGTGGACTCGCATGAAAAGGGAGATTGCCCAATTCGTGAATGAATGTGATGTCTGCAGAAGAGTGAAGGCAGATCATCAACGTCCAGCCGGACTCCTTCAACCTCTACCTATTCCCGAGTGGAAATTCGATCACATTGAGATGGATTTCGTCACTGGTTTTCCCAAGTCCAAGAAAGGAAATTATGCTATCTTTGTGGTTATTGACAAGCTAACTAAAGTAGCTCATTTTCTTCCCGTCAAAGAATCCATCAATGCAGCTCAGCTGGCAGAGCTGTACACCTCCAGAATTGTTTCTTTGCATGGCATTCCTCAAGTGATCTCCTCAGACCGTGGAAGCTTGTTCACTTCCAAGTTCCGAGATTCTTTTCAGTCAGCCATGGGCACAAAGGTTCGCTTCAGCACTGCATTTCACCCTCACACTAGTGGTCAAGTCGAAAGAGTGAACCAGATCCTCGAAGATATGCTCAGAGCTTGTGTCATCTCCTTCGGCATGAAATGGGAAGATTGCCTTCCATTTGCCGAATTCTCCTACAACAACAGCTTTCAAGCAAGTGTCGGCAAAGCTCCTTTTGAAATCCTCTATGGTAGAAAGTGTTGTACCCCTCTCAACTGGTCCGAGACTGGTGAAAGTCAACTCCTTGGAAATGACATGATCTCAGAAGCCGAAGACATGTGCAAATTCATACGTGAGAATCTCAAAGCCACGCAATCGCGTCAAAAGAGCTACTATGACGGCAATCATCGTGACTTGGCTATCGACATTGGAGACCAAGTCTATCTCCGTGTTTCTCCCATGAAGGGCACTCAGAGGTTCGGTATCAAGGGCAAGCTTGCTCCAAGATACGTGGGCCCTTTCAAGATTCTTGGCAAGAGAGGCGATCTAGCCTACCAACTCGAGCTTCCCTCCAACTTTGCAAATGTGCATGATGTGTTTCACGTGTCTCAACTCCGCAAGTGCTTCAAGAGGCCTGAACGCACCATTCCATTCGAAGAGATTGATCTTCAACAAGACTTGTCTTATCGGTAGCACCCCGTTGCTATCCTTGAATAAACTGAGCGCAAGACCCGGAATAAGTCCATCAAATTCTAGAAAGTGAAGTGGTCACACCATACCGACCGAGAAGCTACATGGGAACGAGAAGATCACCTCTGTTCCGAGTATCCCGCCTTCTTTCAGTCCTAGATCTCAGGAAGAGATCTTTTTGTAGTGGAGGAGAGTTTGTAACACCCCATATGTGATACCATCCATATATGGCAATAAAGCTTTCACCATTTTGATCCTTGTCCTTTCCTTGGGGGTTCTTGCCTTTTATGCATTCTTATTGTATTGCATTCTCATGTTTCTTTTCCTTTTGCATACATGGATTGCTTCATCATCACCATGGCATCATGTTCATCTTAGCATTCTTTTACTTGCATATATGGTGATCCTAGTCCTGGCATGCCAAGTGTGGCATCTTGTTTACATATTGGTGGTGATAGAGACCTTGGCCATGCTAACCCTACCCCTCTTCTTCTTGCACTTCTTCTTCTCCTTCCTTCTTTCTTTCCATTCTTTAAAAATTTTGCAAGTGACTTAGTCTCTTCCTTTAAAGTTCATCTCCTCCCCGCTTCTTTGAGTCCTTGACCTAAGTCACCTTGCAAAGCTACACCTCTGTTGGAATTGTTTTGGTTAGGTTTTAAAATGGCTCAAGTTTGAATTATTTTAAACTTGAATTATTTTACTTCCTCTAAAAATGCCCAGGACAATTTTATAAAATAGTGTGTAATTCCAGGAGCTTGGGGATATTTTTATATTTTCCAAACTCCTCCCCTTTGTCCCTGAGTTTTTGTTTTTGTTTTCTTTTTTTTTGAAGAAAAGAAAAGGGAAAAGAAGAGTAGCGCAGCCAGCAGCAGCCACCTCGGCCCAGCAACAAGGCCGCGGCCCATCCAGCTCCCACGCGCGCAGCCCGCACGCATAGTCGCGCCGTCTCTCTCCCTCATGCCCGGGCCCACATGTCAGCGTCTTCACCTCGACGCTGACCTGCCCCGAGTCGTGCCGTCTCCCTCCTCTGCTTCAGAGCGTCGACGCCCTAAGCTCGATCTCACGGACGTCCATGCCAGCCCGTCGCGCATCTCCCCCTTTTAAAGCACCAGCGCCCTTAGGGTTTCCCGTCTCCGCGGCCACCCGAAAGGGATCTTCTTCCCTGCCCCTTTCTCCAACCCCGAGCGCTATAGAGAGCGCGTCCGCGTCGCTGGCGACCCTCCGGTCGGGTCCAGCCACCAGCGTCATGTCCTACTGCTTCCCCGGCGTCGACTACTTCCTCTCCATCACGGGTCGAACGCTACCTCGCCTTCGCATCGACGGGAACAAGCCATCTTCTTCCTCCTCTGCTTCCATATCTCCCCACGGCCAGAGATCGCGCCGGAGTTTAGAGCTCGCCTGCGTCGCCGTAGCCCCGTCATCGGTCTTGTCTTCCTATCGCAGGTATAGGAGGTCTACCCAGCTCCCCTCCCGCTCCTTCCCGTCATCCTTAGCACGCTAGCACGGTCGCCGGAGCCATGTCTTCCCCGTGCTGTCGGTGATCCCGTGGGAACTGAATTTTTTCGCTGTCGTGCGGTGACAGTAGGTGTCGTAGGCCCTTGCACTTCGCCGCTCTGGTTCTTCCCATTCGTGCACGTCGCCAGCACCCGAGCGCAAGCTCATGGAGCGTGTGCGCTCGCCTCCGTCCTCCGCCCGCGCGTCTGCATGCTTCAAGCCTCTACCTTGCCATGGCCGAGCCGAGCGCGAGCTCGTGCTCGAGTCTCTGCACATGCGCATAGCACCCCGCAACCAAGCCTGAATTCCGCACGGCCGCCACCACCTGCAGTGCCCCATTGTCGCCGTTGCGCTCGCCGACGTCGATGAGCCGTCTCTGTTCCAGGCAGGTGAGGACCTGCACTGGTTGCAGATCACCTCAAGAGGACCGGACCTCCTCTTCTGTCAGCCGCACGCCTTCAGCCCAGTGGCTCGTCTCTTCGTCAGCTAATCAGGAGATCCTCGGTTCGAATCACAACGGGGACAGTGGGATTATTCCCCCCATTTTTGCTTTTCCTGTGACGCTGACAGATCGACCCCACCTGCCAGCCTCACAGCTCGTCTCACCCACACGCGCACCCGCCGCTGCCACCTCAGCGCCTCTGGACCCACGGGTCAGTGGCTGCGGCTAGATCTAGCCTGGGTCAGTTTGACATTTTCTTTGTTTTTCTTTTCTGTTTTCTTTTTCTTTTTCTTTTTCTGCATTAGTTTTGCATATTTAATATCTTTTATAATATGCATCTGATGGAAATATTTTATATATGAAAACTGCTCAGTTTTTCATGTAGAATATTAATATTATGTTTGTTGCCATGTTTAAAACATTAAAAATGCTGTTTGAATTAATTTGTGTTTCAATATGCTTAAACTTGTAAAAACCATAACTAAATATCTACAACTCCAAATTTAACAAACTTTATATGCATTTGGGGTGGAAAATGTGTAGATTAATGTCGTGCTATTACTTTGCATGTTTAACCACTTTAAAATATGTCTATCTCAGTTCTGTCCTAATTGTATTTAAATGAATATGGGAGTTTCCGAAAATTGTTGGCTTATTCTTTGCGGCCCATTTAAAATTCTAGCATGTTGCTGTTGGTCCTAGTTGAACCCCTTGCTATGTTAAACAACTTATAAAACTTGTTGGGTTCTTGTTTAAATCATCTACATAACCACTTGTGGCCATGCTAGTATTGTTCCTTTTGCTGGTGTTCCACATGTGTTGTGATCTTGTTTCTTGCCATGTTGCTTGTCCACGCTTCTTGTCCCTAGGAGTTGCATTGTGTCGTACACATGTTCATATGCATCATATTCATGCATCATGTGTTTGAGAATTGCTTGATGATTGATTGTGTTCCGGTGTTTGCATTGTTGTGTTGGTTAGAACCCGATGACAATTCAGAGTTCGAGGTTCCTTTCGTGGTTGAGTTCGACGAGCAAGGTTACGATCCCTCCGTGGAATCAACAGGCAAGATGACCATTCCCAGATATCATTTATATCTTTTCCTATGCTAGATGTCTCGTTCTTTAGATATTGCCCCGATGCCTATTCCTCTTTTTCAGCCCTCCTATTGTTGTCGTGAAACACTCTAACCACCTTCCTAGCAAACCACTGTTTGGCTAAGTACGCTTTGCTCAGCCCCTCTTATAGCGTTGTTAGTTGCAGGTGAAGTTTCGAAGATTGCTCCGTGATGAAGTTGTTGGCATATCACAATATATTAAATCTGTTAAACTCTTTCACCTATATATTAGTAATGGGTGGAAGGCTAAGCCTTTCTACTTGGTGTTTTGTTCCACTCATGCCACCTTAGGAACCGATAAACCGGTGTTATGTTCCTTGATTTTGCGTTCCTAACACGGTTGGGGTTATGGGACCCCCTTGATAATTCGCTTTGTTTAAATCTTTTCTAGCAAGGCTCAACATTGGTTTTACATTTGCCTAATAAATAAAACTTGCATAGGGACTAGCTACCCCGAGGACTTAATAAACAACCCCCGGGCCAATGCTCCTCATGAGTGTTGGTCCAAACTAGAGCCACTTGCGGTGCCACCCAGTTCGTTGGGATCTTCGGTTGCTGTACATAGTGCTCATCCGGTAGTGGTCTGACATGAGATATGCACGGCTACTATCAGGGTGTCGGCACGCCTGGAGGTCATGCTGAATTAGTTTTACCTTTGTCGAAATATCTTGAGCACGGGATTTCTAGAATACTCAGGTCTTCCCACTTTGGAGTTGCGACTCCGCGGATCATGAGCTTGTGATGGGCTAAGTTGGGACACCCCTGCAGGGTTTGATCTTTCGAAAGTCGTGCCCGCGGTTTATGTGGCTGATGGGAATTTGTTAATATCCGGTTGTAGATAACTTGACACCTTATTCATGAATACACTACCTGCGTGAGTAACAGTGATGGTCTCTTTCCGAATGGCTTCGGGAAGTGAACACGGTGGGGTCATGTTTGATCGTGAGTTGCTAGGATCACTTCTTGATAAACTTGGCGATCGTTGGCACTTGTCTGTTCTCGCTCTAAACTCGTAAGTCAGTGCTTAGTGCTTACTGCAACCTTGTTTATAGTCTTTCCACACCTAAGGCTTTGGTAGTTTTGATAACCGGGAACGGGATTGCTAAGTCCTCTGTGGCTCACAGATTCAACACACACCAGATGCAGGTACCGTTGAGAAGTATGCAGGAGATGGTTCGGAGCTTCACTGGGAGTTCGATGAAGAGCGTGGTCGTTACTATGTGTCTTATCCCGACGACCAGTAGTGGTTCTTACTAGGAGGATCCGGGCTTGTGTTATTTATGGTATCTTTTTCGTTTGGATTTCGTCCGTAGTCGGACCCTGATGTTCTTTGGATGACGTATGTTATTGTATTCATTATGTGACATGGAGAGTGTAAGCCAACTATCATTTTACACTTTGATCCCTGAATTTTACATGAGATGTGCAAAGATACCATACTTGAGATCATTCTAGTATGCGTTTATGTCCTTAAGTCATGCCTCGACATGTGGGGGACATAGCCGCATACTGGGCATTACACTATTTATAGTGGCCTCCGTCCTCTTCCCGCATCATTTGGGCGGGAAGGGATCCCACAATGGCCAATTTTGAAGGGAGATAAGAGGTACATCTTATGGTGATGAAAGGTGGTCTCCGCCTATAGAGTCTCTTATCCCAACGCGGGCGTGGGCTCGGCGATGACATCTTCCCTACCGAGCCCGTGGTCTTGGTCTTGTAGCACTAGAATGGAAACCTTTGGCGCTCCCCTCAGGAATACGCGCGTGGCCATGTCCTTCTTGAACGAAAGGGGAAACTACCCCTCTGCACCCGCTGGCGCCCGCCTGGCTATGGTCTTCATTGCTCACATCACTCCTTCCTCAGGAGGGGGAGCAATTGCCTTGGAATCTCCGCTCCTCGGGAGGCAGCTTGCGGAGCCGCTCCCTAGGAGGTCTTGGCGCGTCTCGCCTCACGAGGGATGGGACCCCTCACCTGAGTAGCCCTGAAGCTGGCCCAGCTAGGCCATCGGGAGGCCAGACGTTGGGCCGCCGGCAGGCAAGTCTGGGTACCCTAGTTCTGAGAACACCGAGAGTAGCACCCTGGCCCAAGGCATGCAGGTATTTGTTTCGAAGCGAAGGCAAGGAGCGGAGGGCCAAACACCGCAGGTACCAACCGCATACGGGCCAGTCCTGACGCGTGGCACGTTACGGGTCGCTGGCGCCTCCACTCCCCCAGGCCGTCTTGGCAACCGCATGGCTGACAAAAAGCCTGGCATGGGCCGTGAGACCATCATTGCTCTTCTTCCTTGCGCCTTGCTCCTCTCGCTCAGATCCCCTTTCCTTCGCAAGCCGTTCCTCCAGACGTGAATGGCGCCTCCGGCCACGTGAATGGCGCCTGGGAAGTCAAAACCTATAGCGTGGGCCATAGCCTCCTCTTCCCCTTCATCCATGCTTGGTGACAACAATGCAAGCAAGTCTCTGGTCGCGGATCCCCCATGCTTGGTCGGGGCTCCGAGGCACCCGGGGGTTTCCCTTCGATCCTCGCGATCGTCCAGCGGAGTAACCACGAAGAAGAGTGCGCCAACCAACCCTCCGAGGGGCTCTTTCGGCTTGACCCAGGCATTGACCCCTACCCCTCCAGAGGCCCAGCCGGAGGGCCAGGCTGTCAATGTCAGGGCGGATGTGGTCTCTCCGGCTTCCCAGGGTGATCCCCTAGATCCTCTGGTCTCAGATCCCCAGGGCGACTCCCTGGCTCCCCCGGGTGGAAATGCTTCCGCGGGGTCGCCCGAGAACCACCCAATACGCCTCCGAAGCATGACCAAGGCCACGCTGGAAAAGGGCATGGGTGCGTTGTACCTCGTCGAGGAAGAGGAAGTAAAGAAGAGGAAATTGACCCTTCCTGACAAGTAAGCAGTCCATCTTGCTCCTTGGCCACGGTTGATTGCTCGTGCGCTAACCACGCCTTTTATCTTGTTGACCAGGGACGACGACGATGAGCTACCGAAGAAGAATGGGACAAGCGAGCCATGCGATCCCCCTATCCCGAGCGCATCATGCGCCTCCGAAGGCCTATGGAGCGCGCATACATCAGCCCTCGACTCGCCTCCGGAGGGCCCAAAGGCTGCGACACCTCAAGCCGATTCTGTCGCGGCCCCTTTAGATCCTGCGTCGGCCGTAGTGTCTTTGCCATCTTCTCCCCAATTCCTCGCGCTTGCCGAGTATGGTCCCCAGATCAAGTCCGGGGCCCTGGATGAGGCCTTCAATGCGCTGGGCCAAATCCATATAGACCTTGAGGACGTCGACAGGTACCTCGTGAAGGAGTGCCTAGGGTCGGTCTTAGGGTGGCATCAAGATGAAGCCTCCATTAGGACGGCGTGGGCTCGGGCCAGTTCCGTCTCCAGGGAGAGCAAGAAGGAGGCCGAGGAAGCCAAGACCGATTGCGACGCGACGATGGCATGCGCGAAGTCTACCGAGAAGCGTCGTGACGAGGCAGAGGTGAAAGCACAAGTGCTCCCTAGGTGATTTTGGTAATTAATGTCAACATATCTTTTGTTGGACTAATGCCTTTACCTAGTGTATTTTAGACAAGTTCAACAATTGTGTGGCATGGACAAGAGGATGTGGAACCCCTTCAAAATGCGAAGGAGACACGTTTGCCAAAGCTCAAGACTCTTCATTTATATTTTGGTGATCCAAGATTACATTGAGTCCATAGGAAAGCCAATACTATTAAAAGGGGATGAGGTGTTGCCTAATGGATTAGTTGGTCAAGTGCTTAGTGATATTTCTCCTAAAACCCTCAGCCACTTTCTCATATCCAAATATGTCTAAAACTCTAAGTCAATCTAGGCCCCATTGATTTGATCTATCTGGTGCCACCGAGTTCCTATGACATAGCCAGTGCCAGCATCCCTAATGATTCAGTCACACCGATACAGATCTCGGTCTCACCGAGATGGCCTTGCAAACTCTCTATGATTCTTTGGTACATTTAGGTCTCACTGAAATGAGCAATCTTGATCTCTACCCTTCCCCGAGTTGCTTTCCACTCAAATCATCTTTCTGCCATAGATAAATTTGTGAGAGAGAGTTGAGTGTTGGAGAGACTATCATTTGAAGCATAAGAGCAAAGAGTTCATCATCATCACACCATCTATTACCTTTTGGAGAGTGGTGTATCCTAGATTGGTTAGGTGTCTCATGGGAGCCTCAGACAAGATTGTGGAGTCGAACCATGAAGTTTGTAACGGCAAGGAGATCGCCAACTTCGTGACGATCTACTCGAGTGAGCCAAGTCCTTCATGGGCGATGGCCATGGTGGGATAGACAAGGTTGCTTCTTCGTGGACCCTTCGTGGGTGGTTCCCTCCGTGGCACACAATCGTTACCCTTCGTGGGTAGAAGTCTCCATCAACATGGATGTACGATAGCACCACCTATCGGAATCACGCCAAAAATCTCCGTGTCTTCATTGTGTTTGCATACTCCGATCACATCCCTTTACTTTCTTGCAATTAGCATGCTTTACTCTTTCCACTGCTCATACTCTTTCCATGCTTGCTTGAAATGTATTGTGAATGTGTGCTAATTCTCTACCTCAACTTAATAACTTAAAAACTGCCACTTTTAGTTGTTGT
>LR738715.1:416381700-416458201 GCA_902687465.1 Secale cereale
GGAGATCGCCAACTTCGTGACGATCTACTCGAGTGAGCCAAGTCCTTCATGGGCGATGGCCATGGTGGGATAGACAAGGTTGCTTCTTCGTGGACCCTTCGTGGGTGGTTCCCTCCGTGGCACACAATCGTTACCCTTCGTGGGTAGAAGTCTCCATCAACATGGATGTACGATAGCACCACCTATCGGAACCACGCCAAAAATCTCCGTGTCTTCATTGTGTTTGCATACTCCGATCACATCCCTTTACTTTCTTGCAATTAGCATGCTTTACTCTTTCCACTGCTCATACTCTTTCCATGCTTGCTTGAAATGTATTGTGAATGTGTGCTAATTCTCTACCTCAACTTAATAACTTAAAAACTGCCACTTTTAGTTGTTGTGGGTCTAATCACCCCCCTCTAGACCCCTCTTCTTGATCCTTTAAATTGGTGTCAGAGCTTTGGTATCCCTTGCTTTGGTTTAATCACCATTGGAGGAAGATGGACGAGTCTACGATTGGGAGCATTAGACGTAGAGTGCCTATGCTTGACAGAGAGTTCTATAATACTTGGAAGAATGAGATGCTTGAAATTTTCCATGAATATAATTTGAACAAGTATGTTACTAGTCCTTATGTCTCCCTATTGATACTTTGTGTGCTATCCTCGTCGAGTATCTTGACATGACCCGCAATCTTAGAACTACTGATCTTATCATAAGAGGATTGCCTGGAAATTTGCTTGTTTGCCTGCCTACATTTGAATGTGCTTATGCCATATGGAATTATCTTGAGAAGCGGTTCCTAAACTATTTCTTGAAGAACCTTGATGAAATCCTTCACAAGTCCACTGCTTTTCAAAATATGGATACTAGTGACCCTAAATTCGAAGAATGTCTATTTGAGCTCTGTGGTCTTATGCCTGCGAAAGGAGATGTCATAGTCATTTGTAGCATCATTTCAAAAGTCCTTAGATTTCATATGGATAAACATTGTCATGGTCATAAATCTAATGAATCACTCTCTCTAGGTGACGACCATTCACATGACGATGTTGAACATGGATATTATGAGGATGATGATACTGACTTTGATCTCGATGAGTGAATGAGACAATTTGGTATTATGGCTAACCTAAGTGGTTACATGTCCGTAGGAAAGTAATGGGTCCGTGATAGTGGATGTACGGGTCATATGACCGGAAATATAGTGATATTTTGATAGCTTGCTGAAAACAATGGTCCTCGAAAGTATGTCACTTTTGGTGACAACTCTGTTGGATTTCGGGTTCCGCAAACCCTTGAGAGGTTCGAACTCGGGGGTGCGCACGAAGAACACTCTCTCCCCGGCGCGCTCACCCTACGATTCCAAAGCCTAGCTCGACGAACTCAAAGAGCAAGGGACACAAAGGATTATACTGGTTTAGGCCACCTTGCGATGTAATACCATACTCTTTTGTGTCTGGTGGATTGCCTTGTATGGCTGAGGATGAACTAGTACAAGGGATGAATAGCCTCCGGAGGAGAGGTGTTCTTGGGCTTGGATGAGCTTATGGTGTCTCAGATCAGATCAGATCATCTCCCCCCATTCATGGTGGTGGCTAGGTCCTATTTGTAGTGGCTTTGGTCCTCTTCCCAAATATCGACGGGGAGGGATCCCACAACGGCCATATTTGAAGGGGAACAGCTAGTACAAGTTATCCTAACAAAAGCGGTCTTCGCCAGCCAAAGGCTCTAGTGGTGACACCGCACCAGGCTCCACAATGACTTCCATTCTGCAGCCCTGACGGTCCTTGGTCTTGTTGCACCGATATGGAAACCTTTGCCTGATCCCTCTGTGCTCCGCGCCTGCACTTTCCCCCTTAGTACCAAAGGGGAAACTGGTACACTACGCTCGCTGTCGCCCGTCTGGCCTTGGACGTCATGGCTCATGTCACGTGAACCTCGCGAGGTGCACCTTGCATAGATATCTCCGCTCCTAGGGAACCAGCCTCGGGAGACTGCCCCGAGGGAGGTCTTGCTGTCGTCCGCCTCGCGAGGGTCCTGAGTTGCGGTTGCTGAAGTTGGCTCATACCAGGCCGCTGATGGAGCCACATCACATGCTGCAGGCCGGCAAGTCTGGGTACCCCCGTTCCCAGGATGCTGACAGTAGCCCCCGGGCCCAAGGCGTGATCGAATTTAGCTTCGAGACGAAGCCAAAGGGGCAAGGGTGAGGCTTCGCGGACCGCAATTGCCTGCGGCCTTGGTCGACGCGTGGCGACTTGATTGGACATGGGCGTCTTCGCTTCCCCACGCTGCCTCGGCAACTGCCCGACTTGACGAGACCCTGTTGTATGCACAGAAAAACCATCATTACGCGAGATCGTGGAGGCCGACAGTTGGCCTACTCCGGGCTATAAATGGGTAGCGGGTGAAGCCCCCGTTGCCTATCACCTTCTTCTTGTCGCCCTCCTCTTCTTCTTCCTCCTTGTCCCACCGGCTTGCCACGATGCCCATGGCGCCGATAAGGAGATTCTCTGCTGTTGAAAGAAGAAAAAACTCCCTACGAGGAGCGAGAGCCACTTCCGCCGAAGAAGAGGTTCAGTCGTCCACGTGGCGGCGACGAGATGTGGGAGGTGATGAGGCCTTGGTTCGAGCAGCCTCCTCCTGGCTTCCCACTGCCCTTGTACACCCAAGGGCAAAGGGGTCGTGCCCCACGCTACTTGCGTCATGGTCGAAGTTGTCCTGCTGGGGCTGCTAGGGCTGCCGGCCCCTGAACTCACGCCGAGGACTCCTCGCGTGAGTTCGTGGTGCGGACAGCGATGCCGCCGTCTTCTTGGATCCGGCTCCCGAGGTTCTTCGCAGAGCTGTTGCCGACAAGTGGTCCTACCGAGCTGTGGTTGCAGCACGCCGGGTGCTATAGCCAGGCTTCGGAGACGGAGGTTGAGGTCGTCACCCCGGTCGATGTCTTCATGACCCGAGGATGGGCGATGTCGCACGCGTGTGCCGTCCTGACGGAGCATCCGTCGTCCACTTTGAGTTTGACGGCGCCTACATATTGTTCTTCAAGGTCTTTGATGAGTAAGGTCGCCGACAGGAGTGTTGCCCCGGTGGAAGCCGCCAAGGAGGCACAGCGACGGGCGCCGTGCCTGCTCTCGGTCCTGTCGTCAGCTCTCCTAGCAACAGCGATGGCCCTTAGGAGTCGAGCAGCTCTCCCGGGCCTGACGAGTCTCCAGAGACGAAAGACAATAGCTACGCGCCACCAAGCTCACGCCGCACCCATAGCACGGCCGCTGCTCGAGCTCGTCGTCGATGGTGACCTGAGCGGGGTTGGAGACATCCTCTCGTGGCCTACTATTGATGATGGCGCCAGTGGTGGCAGCCGTAGTTAGGGTCTCCTGGAATCTCCTTCCTTTGTTCCCTGCGAGGAATCAAAGAGAACCCCGTGGGGTGTGTAAAGAACCTGTAACGCTTTTGCTCCATGCTTATTATCCTTGCTATTAAACCGTGTTTGATAGTCCTGCTCCGGCTCTGTCCCCCCTTTTTATCCTTTCAGTAGCTTTGCGCTCTACGCCGGCGGATCCTAGTCCCAAGGCAAGCTTCAGCCGTCGCTGGTATGCCAGGTCGCAATGCCGTGGTCAAGGCCGGGAGGTGAGCGGCCTGGGGTCCGATAAGAGCTCCTGAGGTGTGATACTCAAGAGGTCCCCCTTGGCGTGCAAGCAGCTTCCAGAGGCTAAAAGGGGAGGCAGCATTGCCGGAACAAGACCATGGAAATCAAACTTGTCGAGTGGTGGCGGCGTGCCAATTGGATGCATGACTTATCTTGACGGGCCTGAGGTGATTCTCCATGCAGTGCGCCTGGCTCGCTCCTGATGCAGCACAGCTGAGATTTCGAGATTTCCTTCCAGCCTGCTTTAGCGTTCTACGCCGGCAGAGCCCGACCCCGTGCAAGCCTCAGCCGCCGCTGGCTCGTCCGGATTGCCAGGACGAGGCCACGGGGTGAGGAGCTACATGACAAGTTAGGCTCCTGAGTCGCGATGCTCTGGAGTCCCCCTTGACGTGTGAACCACCCTCGGGAAGGAAATGCTAGACTAGGCCTTGGTGTTCTGCGTCAGTAGGGCCCGACCCCGCACATACCTCAGCCGCCGTTGGCTCGTCCGGATCACCAGGACGAGGCAAGGGGGTGAGGGGCTACGTGGCCAGTTAGGCCCCTGAGGCGTGATGCTCAGGGGCACCCCTTGACATACGAACAGACCCTAGCTCTCTAAGTCGGCCTCCCGTTCTCCCGTTCTTCTAGGTGCTCTGCATCCTCGGGTCCTGACCCTCGAGCGGAGCTCAGCCACTGCTGGTATGCCAGGTCGCAATGCCGTGGTCAAGGCCATGGGTGAGGGCTGGAAAGTCCGTAGGGGCACCTGAGACACAATGCTCAGGAGCCCCCCTTTAACGCGCAAGCAAATTATGTGAGAAGGGAGAAACCGGCAAGGCCACCTGTCGCTGGGCTCCTGAGATTCCTGTCGGTTAGTCCGACGAAACAACACAACTTACAATCATGCCTACCGCTGGGCCACTGATCTTTCCGCAGAAGGTGAAGGCACCGAGGACCTGGTAAGGTGACGTGCGCGAGGCGAGCCGCGAGTCACAGCTCGATCTCTCGGATTTTGTCAGCGTTGCAGTGACGGACCCGAGCACAAGCGCCATGCCAACGTGTGTAGCCCCCGTTGCGAGATGAGAAGAAGCATGTTTGATAGCGAGGGAGGCCAAAAGAGGTGGTGAGTGAGAAGGTGATGATCATAAGCTAATCCATAAGAGGAACGGGGTAATCCAGGTGATGCAAAATGCGATACATGCCATAGGGACGGACCCGCGCGGCCTGGGGATGATGCAAACTGGGGGGAGCCCCCACAGAGTAAGCTAAAGATGCAAAAAGGATACAAATCCCAGGGGCAAGCCCGTGCGACTTGGGGGTGACGTAGCACGAGGGGCGCCCCAACTAAACAAACTGAAACAAAGTTACCTGGCACCAACGCTGGAGTGATGTTGATGTAGCTGAAGATGATTGCTGCAGATGTCATTCCTCACAACCCGCTTGACTCCGAGGCCTCGCGAGGCTCCTGTGGTTCCGAGAGCTCGCAAAGAACCGACGCTACTTTCGCCAAGATCTTCTGATGCCTGGCCTCGCGAGCCGCCAAGACTTCCCGCATGTGGCGCTGGTGTAGGGCCGCCTGGTTCGACAAGCCGAAGGGCATGCGAATGTAACTGTGAGGAGGGCCCTCGCACCAGCCCACCTCAGATGGCTAGTAGACCTCCTCAGATACGATCCAGTTGAGTCCTGGGTCGTTGATGCAGACACACATCCCGTCGCCTGAGCCTGGGATGACAGCAGCATTCCGCGATGCAGGGCAGCGCTCGCCCCGCATCTCCCTTGGTACCTGCAAGTCTTCGATGGTATGGTTGATGAACTCCTGAGCGCTTGGCGCCTCGCGCCTTGATCTCTCTTGAGGGAATCACGCGGTGAAGCATGCCTCCACATGGTGCCCGAGCGCCTCCCTAGAGACATTGCTAGGTCGGAGGCCCTACATAGGAGAGCCCCTGATCCCAGCCTGAGGGGGGCACCTGACGCGCCTTCCTATGCAAGGGAGGGAGGTGTCCCATCCGTGGGTGCGGATCCTGAAACGCGGCCGCCGGGAGATGCATCTTTATGGGGCTCCTGGGCGAGCAACTGCTTCTTCTTCTTCGGGATAGCTTCAGGGGGGTGCACGGTGTCTTTGTTGTGTGGGTCCTCAACTTCGTTGGGTGCGTCCTCAACTTCGTTGGGTGCGTCTTTTTGTTCACAAGCGGTGGTGATGATGTCACGGCTCCCCAGCATCTTGAGGACATTGTAGCCATGGTGAATCACTGCCATGAACTTGGCCAGGGCTGGATACCCAAGGATGGAATTTTATGGGAGACAGATGTGAGCAAAATAAATGTCGATGAGCTCGATGTGGTAGTTGTCGTGGGTGCCCAAGGTAACGGGGAGCCGGATCTGTCCGATTGGGGTGCTGGAGCCATCGGTCACTCCTGAGAAAGGCCTCGTGGGTTGTAGCTGGTCATACGGCACTTGGAGATGGTCAAATGTGTCAACGGAAAGAATGTTATGCTCTGCACCACCAACAATGAGGGTCTTGGTGACTTGAACGTTGCTGATGATGGGTGAGCAGAGCATTGGGAGAGTGCCGGCGATGGCCTCGCACTTGAGCTGGTTAGCTGAGCTGAAGGTGATGGCGCACTTGGACCACTTGAGTGGCCGTGTGGATTCTATCCAGGGAAGAGCTACGTTTACTTCTCGGGAGAACTGCTTGAAGATACGTTGAAAGGCTGGAGCCTCGGCAGCACCCAAGATGCAAGCGATGGCGCGAGGCTCCTAGAAGCCCCCAGCCCTCTCATCTTGGTCATCGTTCCTCCTTGGTGGCGGCAGTGGAGGGAGGCTAGCCTTGCACTGAGGATGGTCCTCATGAGGCTGGTTCCTCATGAGGCTGGTCGTGCCAGCGATCCTCACGAGGCTGATCGAGCCATTCCTGATGGGGGCCACGATCATCCCAGTGCCCCCCCAGTCCGGCTTCCTCCACGGACGTAGCCCCATCGCTGCGCTTGGGGCGTCAGTCGATGCGCCCGTCGCGGATGGCCCTGAGCTCCTGGAAGTAATTGGTGTTGTGGTTCTGTACATTGTGGAAGGCGCGGAATGGGCGTCTGCTCTTGGATGACTTTGGGTGGTCGCGGCCACGCTTCATCTCTGGTTCGGCCGCTAGCATGGCCACCCCCTTGTGCTTCACATTTTTAGCCTTGGCCTTCTTGTCAGCAGCGAGGAGCTTGATGAGGGAAAGGCGCCCCTCCTCAGCTTTGGCACACTTGGTCGCGAGGTTGAACAGCTCGAGGGCCGTGCATAGATCTTCGTGGATGACGAGCGCCCCTTTCAGCTTGACATCGCGGACGCCGTCGGTGAATGCTGAGATGATGGCCTTGTCCGTGACCTTGGGGATCTTGAGGGGGACGCTGTTGAAGCACTGGATCTACTTCTACAGGGTTTCCCCTGGTTGTTGCTTGACGCGCCGTAGGTCACCTATGGCTGGAGGGCGGTCGTGGGTGCCCTAGAAATTGGCGATGAAATGCTTGCGCATCTCACCCCAGGAGGAGATCAATCCCGTGGGCAGGTTCAGGAGCCACAAGCGTGCGCTGTCATTGAGAGCCATGGGGAACCAATTCGGCATGATCTTCTCATCGCCGTTGGATGCCTCGATGTTCAGCTCATAGAGCTGCAGGAACTCAGCAGGGTCGGGGGATGCCTCGATGTTCAGCTCATAGAGCTGCAGGAACTCAGCAGGGTCGGGGGTGCCGTTGTAGTGCGGAGGCAGGTTGGGCTTTAACTTCCCGGGCCAGCTGACGTTGCACAACTCACGGGTGAAGGCTCGGCATCCAGCTGTTGACACCAGGGCCTGTCGTGGAGGCGGAGCTTGGTCTTGGTTTCCATGCATCGCCACTGCAGGGGCGCACAGTCTTGACGCGACGGCGGAGGGAGCACGGGAGCCCCTCCTTGAGGCAGCTGGATCTCGTGGCAGCTTCCATCTTCGTGCATGAGCGCCCCGTGGGATGGGTCGCGCCACAGGGCCACGTTCCTTGGAGCATGGACGACGTCTCGACGCGGAGGTGATGGAGGTGCTTCATGGGCCAAGTCGCCCGCAAGGGGAGGTGCGCGAGGTAGTGAGAGGGACGGGGCAGGAGAGTCCCCAACGGCACTGACGAGCTCGGCGATGCGGTCGAGCCAGTCCACATAGAGGTCGTCGACGGGGCAGTAGCGGAGGAGCTCGCGCGCCATGAGCAGTGTAGAATGTGCTTCAGTGGGTCCTCGACGGCCGTGGGATGATGAGCCAGCGAGGGTCAGCGACGAGGTTGCAGTGTGTCCATCCCGCCGCACCCGACGAACCCTACTGCTCGTGCCTTGTTGGGCCGGTGGCTGCGTTGGCGGCGGGAGATGGAGAACGGCGAGGAGGTCCGCCGGCAGGAGCCGTCTGATCGATGCGGGCGGCGAGGGCGGCCCGTCGCTCAGCATGAGCACGGCGAGCGTCATCCATGAAAGCGATGAAGCGGTGACTCGTTGACCGATGGAAGAGAGGGTTTGGCACACCCCTACCAGCCGCGCCAAATGTCGGATTTCAGGTTCCGTAAACCCATGAGAGGTTCGAACTCTGGGGTGCACACGAAAAACACTCTCCCCAGCGCGCTCGCCCTATGATTCCACAACCTAGATCGACGAACTCAAAGAACTATGGACATAGAGGATTATACTGGTTCGGGCCACCTTGCGCTGTAATTCCCTACTCCAATGTGTGTGGTGGATTGCCTTGTATGGCTGAGGATGAACTAGTACAAGGAATGAACAGCCTCCGAAGGAGAGGTGTTCTTGGGCTCGGATGAGCTTATGGTGTCTCAGGTCAGATCAGATCATCTCCCCCTCCATGGTGGTCGCTAGGTCCTATTTATAGTGGCTTTGGTCCTCTTACCAAATATTGGTGGGAAGGGATCCCACAACGGCCAAATTTGAAGGTGAACAGCTAGTACAAGTTATCCTGACAAAAGCGATCTTCGCCTGCCAAAGGCTCTGGTGGTGACGCCGCGCCGAGCTCCACAATGACCTCCATTCTGCAGCCCCGACGGTCCTTGGTCTTGTTGCACCGATACGAAAACCGTTGCCTGATGCCTCAGGACTCCGCGCCTGCGCTTGCCCCCTTAGCCCAAAAGCGGAAACTGGTACACTGCGCCCACTGGCGCACGTCTAGCCTTGGACGTCATGGATCACGTCACGTGAACCTCGCGAGGTACACCTTGCATAGATATCTCCGCTCCTCGGGAGCTGATACGTCTCCAACGTATCTACTTTTCCAAACACTTTTGCCCTCGTTTTGGACTCTAACTTGCATGATTTGAATAGAACTAACCAGGACTGACGCTGTTTTCAGCAGAATTGCCATGGTGTTGTTTTTGTGCAGAAATAAAAAGTTCTCGTAATGACCTGAAAATCCATGGAGAATTATTTTGGAAAATATAAAAAATACCTGCAAGAAGATCTAGACCAGGGGGGCCACACCCTGTCCACGATGGTGGGGGGCGCCCCCCTAGGGCGCGCCCCCTGCCTCGTGGCCCCCCTAGTGCTCCACCTACGTATCCCCAGATCATATATATTCACTTTCGGGCAGAAAAAAATGAGGGAGGAAGAATTATCGCGTTTTACGATACGGAGCCGCCGCCAAGCCCTAATCTCTCTCGGGAGGGCTCATCTGGAGTCCGTTCGGGGCTCCGGAGAGTGGAGATCGTTGCCATCG
Organism: Secale cereale; assembly: GCA_902687465.1. Classification (NCBI taxonomy): domain Eukaryota; kingdom Viridiplantae; phylum Streptophyta; class Magnoliopsida; order Poales; family Poaceae; genus Secale; species Secale cereale. The sequence goes on from LR738715.1 coordinate 416,391,015, forward strand.
TCATCATCAACCTTCCTCCATCACCAATTCCATGATGCTCACCGCCGTGCGTGAGTAATTCCATCGTAGGCTTGCTGGACGGTGATGGGTTGGATGGGATCTATCATGTAATCGAGTTAGTTTTGTTAGGGTTTGATCCCTAGTATCCACTATGTTCTGAGATTGATGTTGCTATGACTTTGCTATGCTTAATGCTTTTCACTAGGGCATGAGGTCCATGATTTCAAATCTGAACCTATTATGTTTTCATGAATATATGTGTGTTCTTGATCCTATCTTGCAAGTCTATAGTCACCTACTATGTGTTATGATCCGGCAACACCAAAGTGACAATAATCGGGACCACTCCCGGTGATGACCTTAGTTTGAGGAGTTCATGTATGCACTATGTGTTAATGCATTGGTCTGGTACTCTATTAAAAGGAGGTCTTAATATCCCTCAGTTTCCAATAGGACCCTGCTGCCACGGGAGGGTAGGACAAAAGATGTCATGCAAGTTCTTTTCTATAAGCACGTATGACTATATTCGGAATACATGCCTACATTACATTGATGAACTGGAGCTAGTTATGTGTCACCCTAGGTTATAACTTCTACATGATGAATCACATCCGACATAATTTCCCATCACCTATCCAATGCCTACGAGCTTTTCCCATATTGCTTGTTGCTTATTTACTTTTCCGTCGCTACTATTACAAAAAATACAAAAACACTATCGTTACCTTTGTTACCGTTACCTCCACTATCATATTACCTTGATACTAAACTATGTTGCTGCAGATACTAAGCTTCTAGGTGTGGTTGAATTGACAACTCAGTTGCTAATACTTAAGAGTATTCTTTGGCTCCCCTTGTGTCGAATCAATAAATTTGGGTTGAATACTTTACCCTCGAAAACTATTGCGATCCCCTACACTTGTGGGTTATCAAGACTATTTTCTGGCGCCGTTGCCGGGGAGCATAGCTCTATTCTTTAAGTCACTTGGGATTTATATCTGTTGATCACTATGAAGAATTTGAAGGACTGAAAAACCAAGATCTTACCCTCAACTACGAGGGGAGGTAAGGAACTGCCATCTAGCTCTGCACTTGATTCACCATCTGTTATGGGTAAATTTGCGACACCTACTCATGCTATTGAATCTGATATGTCGTATGTTCTTGATGATGCCACTTCTTCTATGTATGATGAAACTACTTCTATGCTTGATAATACTGTGCCACTAGGTGAATTTCTAGATGAACAAATTTCTAAGGTTAGGGAGAATGCAAATATTGAAACTGATGATATTTATGAAAGTGATGATGAAGCTTCTCCCAATAGATATGAATTGCCTGTTGTTCCTGAGGGTTATGTTATGGATGAAGAAACTGCTAGAGACTTTATTGCTTGCAATGATAGATATGATCTTAAGAAATTATTAGCTAAGTCCTTGAATGCTAGAATGAAACATGACCCTTCTTTCGCTACTTCACCTATCTTTGTTACTGATAAGGATTATGAATTCTTTATTGATCCTGAGTTAATTACCTTGGTTGAATCTGATCCTTTGCATGTCTATTAATCTGAAACTGTTGTGGCACATCTTACTAAGTTGAATGATATAGCCACCCTATTTACCAACGATGAAAAGATTCGTTACTACTATATCCTTAAGTTATTTCCTTTCTCGTTAAAGGGTGATGCTAAGACTTGGTTTAATTCTCTTGATCCTGGTTCTATGCGTAGTCCCCAGGATATGATGTATTACTTCTCTGCTAAATATTCTCCCGCTCATAAGAAACAAGATGCCTTACGTGATATATATAACTTTGTGCAAATTGAAGAAGAGAGTCTCCCACAAGCTTGGGGGAGGCTTCTCCAATTACTTAATGCTTTGCCTGATCATCCTCTTGAGAGGAACGATATACTTGATGTCTTTTATAATGGACTAACCGACGCTTCCAGAGACCACCTGGATAGTTGTGCTGGTTGTGTTTTCAGGGAAAGAACAGTTGATCAAGCTGAATTACTACTGAATAATATGCTGGCCAATGAAAATAATTGGACACTTCCTGAATCAGCCCCTAAGCCAACTCCGAAGAAAAGAGGTGTTCTATTTCTCAGTCCTGAAGATATGCAAGAGGCAAAGAAATCTATGAAAGAAAAAGGTATTAAAGCTGAAGATGTTAAGAATTTACCACCTATTGAAGAAATACATGGTCTTGATAACCCGACACAGGTTGTAAAGGTAAATTCTATTTATAGATTTGATGAAGGTGATATTCCTCGTTATAAGTCTGCTAGCCAATGCTTAGATGAGTTTGACAATTTTCTTGTGAAACAAGAGAACTTCAATGCTTATGTTGGTAGAAAATTGCAACACAATGCTTATATGATTGAACGCTTGAGTGATTATCTATCTAGAGTTAAAGGTGAACTGAAACTTATTAGTATACATGCTTCCATGGTCACCACTCAATTAGAACAAGTATTTAAGGCTCAGAATGATTTGCTCAATGAATTAAATGGTAAGAATAATGACTATGCTGTTAGAGTTGCAACTAGAGGTGGTAAAATGACTCAGGAACCTCTGTATCCTGAAGGACACCCTAAGAGAATCGAGCAATATTCTCAGAGAGCTAATTTAGAGGCACCTAGTTCATCTAAGAAGAAGAAGAAGAAAATGATAGGACTTTGCATGCTTCTAGTGAACTTGTAGCTGACACACCTGAGAATCCCAATGATATATCTGTTTCTGATGCTGAAACACAATCTGGTAATGAACATGAACCTAGTGATAATGTTAATGATGATGTTCATGACGATGCTCAACCTAGCAATGATAATGATGTAGAGGTTGAACCTGTTGTTGATCTTGATAACCCACAATCAAAGAATCAACGTTATGATAAAAGAGACTTTGTTGCTAGGAAGCACGGTAGGGAAAGAGAACCATGCATCCAGAAACCCATGCCTTTTCCTCCAAAACCATCCAAGAAAAAGGATGATGAGGATTTTGAGCGCTTTGCTAAAATGATTAGACCTATCTTTTTGCGAATGCGTTTGACTGATGTGCTTAAAACAAACCCTTATGCTAAGTATATGAAAGATATTATTACCAATAAAAGAAAGATACCTGAAGTAGAAATTTCCACCATGCTTGCCAATTACACTTTTAAGGGTGGAATACCTAAGAAACTAGGAGATCCAGGAGTACCTACTATACCTTGCTCTATTAAGAGAAACTATGTTAAAACTGCTTTATGTGATCTTGGAGCCGGTGTTAGTGTTATGCCTCTCTCTTTGTATCGTAGACTTGACTTGAGTAAATTGACACCTACTGAAATATCTTTGCAAATGGCTGATAAATCAACTGCTATACCTGTCGGTATTTGTGAGGATGTGCCTGTTGTGGTTGCAAATGTTACTATTCTAACGAACTTTGTTATACTTGATATTCCCGAGGACGATAGTATGTCTATTATCCTTGGTAGACCATTTTTGAATACTGCAGGGGCTGTTATTGATTGCAACAAAGGCAATGTCACTTTTCATGTTAATGGTAATGAGCATACGGTACACTTTCTGAGGAAACAACCTCATGTCCATAGTACCAATTATATTGGAAAAACTTCAACTATTACTATTGGAGGTTTTGAATTTCCTCTTCCTACTATCAAGAAGACATATGCCATTCTTATTGTTGGGGACATACATATCCCCTTTGAGGTAACCTAGTGTTATTCAAAAATTCTCCGGTTTTATGTTATTCGGAAAGAGTTTATTAACATGACCTGATCAACCTTGTTAATGGATTCCTTTTGATGAGCATGGGATAGGTGAATCTAGATAGCACCAACTTATGTACCCTCCTTTTACTTTCTGTTAATTAGAATAAATAAAGCAAAAATAGTATTTTCTGTTTGTTTCCATACTTATTCGTGCAATAAAAAATACCCTGAAAATAAAAGTTCTCCAAATGCCCTGAAAATGAAATATGATTTTTTCTGGAATATTTGAGAATATATGGCACAGAACACATAGCGAGGGGAGCCAGCACCTGTCCACGAGGGTCCAGGGCACGCCCCCTGCCTCGTGGGCCCCACGTGGCCCCCCTCCACTTATTCCTGCACCCACACTCTTCTTCTTCCTCCCAAAAAAATCACCAACCAGCTCAAACCCGAGTTCTAGCTCATCTTGCTGGCATTTTCGATCTCCTTGCTCAAAGCACCATTCACCAAACTGTTTGGGGAGATTGTTCCTTGGTATGTGACTCCTCCATTGGTCCAATTAGTTTTTGCCCTAGTGCTTTACTTATTGCAAATTTTTGCTGCTGTGGTGACATTGTTCTTGAGCTTGCATGTTAAATTTTTTTGGTCCCAAGTAGTTCTAATGCATGATATAGTCTCTAGGCACTAGTAGGAGTTGTTGCTATCAATCTTGTTGAGTTTGGTTAACTTTTATTTTGAGTTACTAAAAATTTCAGAAAATTTCAGAAAAATGCATAGGAAAAACTTCCAAGGTGGTTCTTCAAGGAACAAGAATCGAGGCTCGCGTTTCGTGAGCCGGGTGATGAACTACCAAGGGATGCTGACGTGCGGCCTTGTGAATGGCCATCAGATGACTTTATGGATCAGGTTGGCATCAAGGATGAATTTTACGCATATGTGTGCAACGCTGACCTCGAGGGCTTCATACAAGATAAGTGCCCTCAATACCGTGGCTTAACTGATACCTTTGTGAGAAGGTTTAAATTTTTATCTTCACGTAATTTTCACACTGTCCTGTTTGACCTTTATGATAAATCTTACACCATGGACTTAGAGGATTTTAATGATGCTTGTAAGATCCCACAGTGGGGCAGTATGGGTGATCCTCGCATCTAAATTTAGAGTTTTCCTTGCTAGTATCATAGTGGGGGAATCTAGAGAAGTCACACAGGCTACTATAGGGAGCATTCATTTTCTTGCTATTCATTATTTTGCTCTCTTTATTGGTAGATGCATAAATGGTAAAGATGAGGCCTGTCACATGTGTGTCCCAGATCTTAGTGTTCTCAGGAGTGTTGTACTAGGTGATAGAAAATATAACTTGGGAGCCATTATTGCACGTAGGCTACACCATAATTGTTTGCATGGAGATTTATTTGGTGGGTTCTATGCCACTCGCATAGATCGTCGTCTTGGTGTGCCTGTGCACGAGAATGATGAACCTTTACCTCCTGCTCATTTCGATTTCGATGCTATGACTAGTCACCGGTTTATAGAGAGGGATGCTCAATCCAACAAATATCGACTAATCTTTAACAGGCGTCATGCCATCCCTATTGTTCTTCCCGCCCCTACTTTGTTTGACTTTCAAGCAAAAGGAAGATACACTATAACCATGGAGGAGGCAAATGCGTATCATAACATGACGGAAGCAGCCCGCCTTCGAGGTGCAGCTCAGCAGGCGGTAGCTGCTGCATCTCAGTACAACCCCAACTACGACTTTGGATATCCGTCAGGCCAATACTGGCCATAGACCAACTTAGGCCAAAAGCCTAAGCTAGGCGGAGTACGTGTTACTCACCGACTTTACATTCATGTTCACACTTATTCTAGTTGTCGGTGCTCACACTCTTTCATTGTATTATCCATGCTTAGTTTCAATTTCTTTTTCTTAGTCTTTTTCTCGTGTGATAGAAAAACCTTAAGAAAAACAAAAAAAATATTAGTAGTATCTTCTAGCTAGTTTACTTTCCTTGTAGTAGTAGTAATGAAAAGAAAAACCCAAAAAGATTTCCCGTTATTCTTTTGCTTGTTGGGAGCTTTCCCGTGTAAATAGTTTCTTTTCTTTTCTTTGGAGGTTAAGAGTAGAAGACCACGATTGAAATTGCTTAGTGGCTCTCATATGCTTTATTGTTGATTTAACCTTGAGCCATATTACCTTGTCTTCTCTCTTGTATTAAATGCTCGCAGATTCTAGCTAAGTCCGATGCCCGTGCACTATTATTATTATCCACATCGTTCGGTCGTGCGAGTGAAAGGCAATAAGGATGACATATGATGAACTAATTGAGATGACAAAAGCTGGTATGGACTCGACCTCTCTTGTTTTTGTAAATATGATAGCTCAGCGTTCCTGATTCAGCTTGTTATGAATGAAACATGCTTGCAATGACAATTAGAGATCATAGCTGCTTATGCCATGCTTAATTAGCTGAGAGTTTATAATGGTCTATCTTGCGTGCCAACATGATATTAAAATGGTTGTGATGTAGTATGATAGGGTGGTATCCTCCTTTGAACGATTCAAGTGGTCTGACTTGGCACATCTTCACGCATGTAGTTGAAACAAAATGAACATAGCCTCCACAATATTTATGTTCATGGTGATTTATATCCTACTCATGCTTGCATTCATTGTTGATAAATTTTAATACATGTTCATGACCGTTGTTGGTCTCTAGCTGGTCGCTTCCCAGTCTCTTTCTAGCATTCACCTGTACTAAGCGGGAATACTGCTTGTGCATCCACTTCCATAAACACCAAAGTTATTCCAATGAGTCCACCATATCTTCCTATATGCAGTATTTACCTGCCGTTCCAAGTAAATTTGTATGTGCCAAACTCTAAACCTTCAAATGAAATTCTGCTTTGTATGCTCGAATAGCTCATGTATCAACTAGGGTTGTCTGTATTTTCCTTGCTAGGTGGGTTATTCTTACGATGAGTGGACTCCGCTCATCATTCATGAGAAAATGGCTGGTAACCAGGATGCCCAGTCCCATGCTCAAAATCATAATAATTAAAAAAACTCCCCCAGGGTTGTTGCTTGTTTGGACGGTACCCCATGGATTCGGATGGCCGTGGAGTGTGCTTGTTGGTGGTTGGGGGAGTATAAATTTTACCATTTTGTTTGAGAACTGCCTATAATGTGCGTAGCATGGGAGATATCGAACTTCTTGGTTGTTATGTTGACAATGAAAGTATACCGCTCAAAATGTTATTCAACTCAATTTAAAAATCGAGCTCTAGCACCTCTACAAATCCCTGCTTTCCTCTGCGAAGGGCCTATCTATTTACTTTTATGCAGAGTCATCATCCTCTTATAAAAGAGCACCAGTAGGAGAGCACCTCTGTCATTTGCATGCATTACTATTAACTTGCATTGAGTATGATCATGACTGGATCTCTTTTACCATGAATTACAATGTCTAGTCAGTCCTTGATCTTTAAAGGTGCTCTGCATTTATGTTTTGCGGTCTCAGAAAGGGCTAGCGAGATACCATCTTGTTATATCATATCATGATTGTTTTGAGAAAGTGTTGTCATCCGAGGTTTATTATTATTGCTCGCTAGTTGATTATGCCATTGATGTGAATAGACTTGAGACCTGAAAGTTATTGTGAATGTGGTTAGTTCATGATCTTGCTGAAAATCTAAATGTTGGCTTACATATTTACAATAACAAGAGAAAACAGAGTTTGTAAAAGTTTTTTCTTTATCACTTTCAGTTTATCAACTGAATTGCTTGAGGACAAGCAAAGGTTTAAGCTTGGGGGAGTTGATACGTCTCCAACGTATCTACTTTTCCAGACACTTTTGCCCTTGTTTTGGACTCTAACTTGCATGATTTGAATGGAACTAACCCGGACTAACGTAGTTTTCAGCAGAATTGCCATGGTGTTGTTTTTGTGCAGAAATAAAAAGTTCTCGGAACGACCTGAAAATCCACGGAGAATTATTTGGAAAATATAAAAAAAATACCTGCAAGAAGATCCAGACTAGGGGCCCACACCGTGTCCACGAGGGTGGGGGCGCCCCCCTAGGGCGCGCCCCTTGCCTCGTGGCCCCCTGGTGCTCCACCGACGTATCCCCAGATCCTATATATTCACTTTCGGGGAGAAAAAATGAGGGAGGAATAATTATCGCGTTTTACAATACGAAGCCGCCGCCAAGCCCTAATCTCTCTCAGGAGGGCTGATCTGGAGTCCGTTCGGGGCTCCGGAGAGTGGAGATCATCGCCATCGTCATCATCAACCTTCCTCCATCACCAATTCCATGATGCTCACCACCGTGTGTGAGTAATTCCATCGTAGGCTTGCTGGACAGTGATGGATTGGATGGGATCTATCACGTAATCGAGTTAGTTTTGTTAGGGTTTGATCCCTAGTATCCATTATGTTCTGAGATTGATGTTGTCATGACTTTGCTATGCTTAATGCTTGTCACTAGGGCCCGCGTGCCATGATTTCAGATCTAAACCTATTATGTTTTCATGAATATATGTGTGTTCTTGATCCGATCTTGCAAGTCTATAGTCACCTACTATGTGTTATGATCCAGCAACCCTGAAGTGTCAATAATCGGGACCACTCCCAGTGATGACCTTAGTTTCAGGAGTTCATGTATTCACTATGTGTTAGTGCTTTGGTTCGGTACTATATTAAAAGGAGGCCTTAGTATCCCTTAGTTTCCAATAGGACCCCGCTACCAAGGGAGGGTAGGACAAAAGATGTCATGCAAGTTCTTTTCCATAAGCACGTATGACTATATTCGGAATACATGCCTACATTACATTGATGAACTAGAGCTAGTTCTGTGTCACCATAGGTTATAACTTCTACATGATGAATCACATCCGACATAATTTCCCATCACGATCCAATGCCTATGAACTTTTTCCATATTGCTTGTTGCTTATTTACTTTTCTGTCGCTACTATTACAAAAACTACAAAAACACTATCGTTACCTTTGTTACCGTTACCACCACTATCATATTACCTTGCTACTAAACTATCTTGCTGCAGATACTACGTTTCCAGGTCTGGTTGAATTGACAACTCAGCTACTAATACTTAAGAGTATTCTTTGGCTCCCTTTGTGTCGAATCAATAAATTTGGGTTGAATACTTTACCCTTGAAAACCGTTGCGATCCCCTACACTTGTGGGTTATCAGGAGCCAGCCTAGGAAGACTGCCCCCGGGGAGGTCTTGTTGTCGTCCGCCTCGCGAGGCTTGGCCCCTCGTGAGGGTGTTGAGTTGCGGTTGCTGAAGTTCGGCTGTACCAGGCCGCTAATGGAGCCATGTCACGGGCCGTAGGCAGGCAAGTCTGGGTACCCCCATTCCCAAGACACTGACAAATTCTAAGGGTAAGATAGTTCGCCTTGGTAAGGTGGCCATCTCCCATGATAGCTTTATCCAAATTGTTATGCTCGTTCAATCCCTTGGTTATAATCTGCTTTCCGTATCTAGACTAGCTAACTTCCGTTTCAATGTATTATTTACTAAAGTAGATTGCCAAGTGTTTCGTAGAGATAATCATAAAATATCTTTACCGGTATTCGTAGAGGTGACCTATACGTTGTTGATTTGACTAAGAAAGCCCAACCTCGTACTAGCTTAATTGCTAAATCTTTTGAAGGTTGGTTATTGCATAGAAGTTTAGGTCATGTGGGTATGCGAAATCTTGATAAACTCATTAAAGTAGATCATATCATTACTGTTAAAGATGTAATATTTGATAAGGATAGACTTTGTACTGCGTGTCAAGCAGGAAAACAAGTTGGAGAAAGCCATGACATGAAGAACATCATGACCACAAGAAGATTGCTTGAGCTACTTCATATGGACCTATTCGGTCCCAATGCATACAAGAGTCTCGGTGGTAACTCATTTGGTTTTCCAGATTTACGTGGGTGTTCTTTCTCGATGATACATCACAGGTCCAAAAGATCTTCAAGAACTTCGCTAGGAAGGCCCAAAATCAGTTTGAAGTGAAGATTAAGAAGGTTTTGAGTGATAATGGAACGAAGTTCAAGAATGCAAATGTGGATACCTTTCTTGACGAAGAAGGGATCTCACACGAGTTCTGGGCTACGTACACACATCAACAAAATGGAGTTGTTGAGAGGAAGAATCGGACATTGATTGATATGGCGATAATGATGCTTGATGAGTACAAGACGCCAAGACACTTTTGGGCAGAAGCGATTGAGACAGCTCGGCATGCTACAAACCGACTGTATCTTCACAACCTTCTCGGCAAGACGTCTTACAAGCTCCTCACCAGTAAAAAACCCCAAGTTGGATACTTTCGAGTATATGGCTCAAAGTGTTACATTCTTTACAAGCATCAGCATTCAAAATTTTCTCCTAAATATCATCAAGGTTTCCTACTCGGTTACATCTCAAACTCTCACACTTACCATGTCTACAACAATTTCACCCGAAAGGTTGAATAGACGCTAGATGTGAAGTTTGATGAATCTAATGGATAACAAGTAGAGAAATTTCCAATTGATGTAGGAGACAAAAATCCTTTTGAAGCTATCCAAGATTTGTCCATTGGCAAAATCCGTCCAACGGAGGTGAAGGAGAGTACCTCTTCAGTTCAAGTGGATGCCTCACCTTCACGACAAGGTGAACCACAATTTGATTTGGAGGCATCCACAAGTGAAACACGTCCAGACGAAGGTGTTGAGGAAATACAACAAGATGAACCATCTCAACCTCCTTCTCCACCTCCACCAGACAACCAAAATGAATAAGGACAAGAAGAAGCGGCAATGATGAGGATGTTCAGCGCCAACCCAAGCAACAGCTGTCACGAGTTAGAGCAAGAATTGCAAGAGATCATCCCATTGAACAAATCTACAGTGACATTCAAACCAGTAGAATCACTCGCTGTGAATCTCATTTGGATAACTTTTTTGAACATTACTCAATAATTTCTAATGTTGAACTTATGAAGGTTGAAGAAGCCCTTGATGATCCGGATTGGGTGAATGCAATGCACGAGGAACTACATAACTTTGAGAGAAACCAAGTATGGATATTGGTTGAAAAGCCTGACGACAAGCACAATATCATTGGAACCAAGTGGGTGTTTCAGAATAAGAAAGATGAATATGGACAAGTTGTATGCAACAAAGCCCGTCTTGTTGCCCAAGGCTACACTCAAATCGAAGGAACGGATTATGGTGAGACATATGACCCAATTGCTAGACTTGAATCCATTCGCATCTTACTTGCTTATGCCAATCACCATGATATACTATATATCAAATGGATATCAAAAGTGCTTTTCTAAATGGATAAATTGAGGAGGAAGTTTATGTTAAACAACCTCCCGGCATTTTCAATCCCAAGAAACCTAATCATGTTTACAAACTTCACAAAGCTCTTTATGGTCTTAAACATGCTCCTAGAGCATGGTATAAATGCTTGACCAAGTTTCTTATTGATAAAGGCTTTGAAATTGGGAAGATTGATTCTACACTTTTTACTAAAAGGGTTAATGATGAATTATTTGTGTGCCAAATTTATGTGGATGATATCATATTTGGTTCAACTAATACCCATTTTAGTGAAATGTTTGGAAGGCTAATGTTGGAGAAGTTTGAGATGACTATGATGAGTGAACTCAAAATTTTCCTTGGCTTGCAAATAAGGCAAACTAAGGATGGTACATTTGTTTCTCAAACAAAGTATACCAAGGATATTTTCAAGAAGTTCAACATGCAAGGAAGCAAAGGTATGAATACACACATGCCTACTAGTGGACATCTTGACTTGACTAAGGATGGCAAGCTGGTTTACCAAAAGGTTTGCTGCTCGATATAATGCTAAGTGTGTGCATGTGTGCACGTTATCAAGCAGCCCCTAAAGAATGGCATCTTAAGGCTGTAAATACAATAGTGAGACACTTAATTCATACACAAAATTTTGGCATCTGGTATCCTAAGAGGTCATCTTTTGATCTTGTTGGCTACTCTGATTCGGACTATGCCGGCGACAAGGTTGATAGAAAGTGCACTTCGGGTACATGTCAATTTCTTGGTAGATCCCTTGTGTCTTGGTCCTCCAAGAAACAAAACTCTATATCCTGATCCATTGCCGAAGCGGAATATATTGTCGTCGGATCGTGTTGTGCTCAATTACTCTGAATGACTCACACCCTAAAAAATTATGAGATACATGTGAAACATGTTCCATTGCTTTGTGGCAATGAAAGTGCTATTAAAATTGCTCACAATCTCGTGCAACATTCTTGAACTAAGCATATTGAAGTTCTTCATCATTTCTTTCGATATCATGTTGCTAAAGGAGATATCAATCTTAAGCATGTTCGTACCGATAAGCAATTAGCAGATATATTCACCAAACAACTTGATGAGAAAGTATTTTTCCATTTGAGATGTGAATTGAACATCATTGATGCCTCAAACTCCGAGTGGAAGCTCCATTTGGATACATGCAAGGCATGAGCCTTTTTATGACTAATCCTTGATACTTCTCTTATGATGATGATCATATATCTTGGATCTCTACTTGTACCCTTGCATGTTATCTAACTCTTGTAGGTACTTGGATGAGCCCAAATCCATGAGATTGTAAGTTACTCACATTTTGAGCAATCTCTACATCTCTAGTTCGTACCATGTGGTTGTTGAATACAAGGAAGCATGAGCTCACTCAAAACATCCTTTGACAATTTCAATATATCAAATTTCATTTGGTATCAAGTTTCATGACTGTCATTTCGGATATACAAGTGCCCTTCCTTGCAAGTCTATCCCATGTAGGAAGATGAACTCAAATTCCAAGTGGTGCTCCCAATCTTGATGAATTACATCAACCTTGAGCATCCAACACAAGTTCGACTACATGATCAAGATCAACACCACAATCTAAGGTATGTCATTCCATCTTAGGGAAGCATTGACCCAAGTCATGAGTCAAAGCAACTCAACAAGATGTTTTTTTCAAGAGTATGCCAATGGTGTACCATATATTTATAGAAGAAAGAGCGTTATTTACAAGAATCCCGTCCTTGATGCGAACATACAGTGACGGGGGGACACAACACGGCCAACTCAACACAAGCTAGCCCAACTCCTCACAAATCTCTGAAGACCTCCTACTCCTAGCCCTGCCGAATGCCACTCAGCGATCACATCCAGAACGAGGTCAGGGATGAGATTCGTCCGCCTTTGTTGATCTAGTCTGATGAATACCCTGGCATTTCTTTGCTTCTAGAGGGTCAAGGCCACCACACTGACACATGTATCGAAGCCTCGCATATCCGCTCCCCTGAACCTCTTCCTCTCCCTCAGACACCAAATGGAGAAAGTATCATTACACGTCGTTCCTTGGACATTGATTCTGAGCAGGTCAAGTACCCGATGCCACACTTCCTGGGCGAAAGTGCACCTGGCCAGGATATGGTCCACATTGTCCTCAGCCTGCAAGCACATGAAATAGGGTGACGGATGTTCCTGAAGCCTGTGTCGTGCCTGCCTGTCCGAGGTCCACACCCTGTACTGCAAAGCAAGCCAGATGAACAGTTTACACTTTAGCGGTGCATAGCTTCTCCAGGTGCAAGCTGCCGTTGGGGATCTCGGGATGTTTCAGCAATGGTGGTCGTAGACCGACTTGGCTGAGTAGCTAGCTGTAGCAGAAGCAGGCCACGAGAACTTGTCTGGCTTGGTCTTGTCTCTTTGCACCGAGGTGATAGGATGGCAGAGGTGCATGCACTAGATCTGGGCAGTAAACGAGGCGGTGATATTGCAGTCCTCCTTCCAGCTCTCTTCTGTGAGCACTTGCTGCATAGTACGACTATTGATGACTATAGTCTGCACTGTGGCAAGCAGCAGAGGTGGAATATCAGCAATGCCGAACCCATGTATCCATTTGTCCCTCCAAAACACGACGCCATCTCCTTTACCCATCGTAATTCTGACCATCGTATCAAAAACAGCCCGAGCATTGGAGTCCTTGATCATAGGAAGCCCCTGCCATGGTCGTCGAGGGTCCATTCTCCTTAGCCACTCCCACCTCACTCGGAGAGCCAGGGCTTGCATCTTCAGGCTTCTAATTCCCAACCCTCCAAGTTGCTTAGGTATACAAACTTTATCCCAAGCCACTAGAAATTTCCCTCCGTTAGTTTTCTCTTTCCCTTGGCCAAAAGAAAGATCTCATCCATTTGTTCATCTCTTCAAACACCCAGTCTAGCGCGTCCGCGATCATCAAGTGGTGCACTAGCCAAGCCGCAATGACAGACTATACCAGGATAAGCCGTCCTGGTCTCTATATGAGGCCTCTCTGCCAGGCCGGCATGAATTTGTGTACTTGGTCCAGCATGGGCATCCACTCGGCCCGATTTAGGCTCCTTATTGCGAGATGTAATCCAAGGTATTTACAAGGAAATTCCACAAGGCCACATTGTAGGATTTGGGCCACCTGAGCTTTGTCCTCTCCATCTCCCCTGATCACGATCGCCGATGACTTGCGATAGTTTATCCTTACCCCGATGCTTCCCCAAAGACAGCCTGCATGTCAAGCACTGCCGAGAGGTCCTGGATGAAGGGCTTGACGCAGAGCGCCACAACTCCGACATAGATCGAGAGACTATGCATCTCCGAGATACCCGCATAAGAACTAAGCACGCCCATCTCCATAGCTTTATTGATCAGCGCCGTCAGAGCGTCCATGGCAATAATAAAAAGCATCGACGAAATCGGGTCTCCTTGGCGCAAGGCACAAGCATGAGGAAAGCTTTTTCCGGGCACTCCATTAACCACAACCTGGGTGCTTGCCGAGTGTAACAGCATCATCATCCAGCTCATCCATCTTCGACCGAAACCCTTGGATCTCTTGACTTCAAAGAGGAACGGCCACAAGAGTGAGTCGAATGCTCTCGAGATGTCCAGCTTAAGGAACACACTAGACACCTTTCTATCATGAATCTTCCTTGCCACTTGATGAACCAACAAAAAATTGTCGTGTAGATGCCTGCCTTTGATAAAGGCGGACTGGTTCATGGCCACGATGTCATACATTTTATTCCACAGGCGGTTCGCAAGCACCTTAGCAAAAAGCTTGGTTATGCTATGAATTAGGCTAATCGTCCTGTAATCTCCTATTTCCTCTGTGTCAGATATCATTTGAATGAGAATTATGTGCGCTTTCACCTGTACTAAGTGGGAATTCTTCTTGTACATCTAGAACCTTGAACCCAAGTTATTCCAGATGAGTCCACCATACCTACCTATATGCGGTATTACCCTGCTGTCCTAATTAAATTTGCATGTGCCACCTCAAAAAACTTCACATAAATATCCTTTTTGTGTGCGTGGATCGTTCATGGAACAACTGGAGGTGGTCGGTATCTTTCATGCTAAGCGGGTTATTCTCAGGTCGAGTGTTTATTCTCTCACCATCGCACGAGAAAAGGGCAGTAATAGGGATTCCCAGCCCCAAACTGCAAAAAGTATTGACCTCTCAAATAATCAAACAAGAACTCCCAATGGAGTCATAACCATTACTTTTTGGCTTGGGAACCACCGCTAGCGTGTTTAGCATGGAAGATATTGATAACTGATAGTCGTGAAGTAAATGAGAAGGGTGCATGTCTCAAAATATCATTTGCCTCTGTTTTAAAAACTTGAGCTCTGGCACCTCTCCAAATCACTGCTTCCCTCTACGAAGGGTCTATATATTTACTTTTATGTTGTGTCATCACCTTCTAAAATAAGCGCCAGAACCTGAGAGCACTGCTGTCATTCTGATGCATCGTGTGTAGCTCATGTTGGGTGCATCATGACTGGATATTTTCTATCATGAATTAAAATGTTTAGTCGCTGCTTGAACTTTGGAGGTCCTGCGCATTTATGTTTTGCGGTCTCAGAAAGGGCTAGCGAGATACCATTATTGTCATTTTACATTATCGTTGTTTTTATAATGTGTTGCTACTTAAGATATCTTATTATTGCTCGCTAGCTGATTATGTCATTGATATGAGTTAATATAATATTTAAGAGTTATTGTCGGTATGGTTAGTTATAATCTTGCCTAAAAACCTGGGTGTTGTTTAAGCTTATTTATGCAAACAAGAGAAAAAGAGTTCGTAAAATTTTTTCTTTCTCACTTTTAGTTTATCAACTGAATTGCTTGAGGACAAGCAAATGTTTAAGCTTGGTGGAGTTGATACGTCTCCAACGTATCTACTTAACCTAACGCTTTTTCTCTTGTTTTGGACTCTAATTTCCATGATTTGAATGAAACTAACCCCGGACTGATGTTGTTTTCAGCAGAACTACCATGGTGTTGTTTTTGTGCAGAAATAAAAGTTATCGAATGGAACGAAACTTTGCGAGGATTTTTATACTGTGGAGCCAAGAGCCACCGAAGGGGGCACCTGGGTGGGCGCAACCCACCAGGGCGTGCCAGCCCTCCCAGGCGCGCCCAGGTGGGTTGTCCCCACCTGGTGGCCCCGCAGACCCTGAAAACGACGCTATAAAATCATATTTTTCCAGAAAAATGGGAGAGAAAGAACTATCGTGATCCACAAGATGGAGCCGCCATCAGCTCCTGTTTTTCATCGAGAGGCTAGATCTGGAGTCCGTTTGGGGCTCCGGAGAGGGTGATCTTCATTCTTCATCATCACCAACCCTTCTCCATCGCCAATTCCATGATGCTCCCCTTCGGGAGTGATTAATTCCTTTGTAGGCTCGCTGGTCGGTGAGGAGTTGGATGACATTCATCGTGTAATCGAGTCAGTTTGTTAGGGCTTGATCCCTAGTATCCACTATGTTCTGAGATTGATGTTGCTATGACTTTGCCATGCTTAATGCTTGTTACCTTAGGCCCGGGTGCCATGATTTCAGATCTGGATCGTTTATGTTATCACCATTATATCCATGTTCTATATTCGATGTTTCAAGGTATAGTCACCTAAAACGTGTTATGATCCGGCAACCCCGGAGTGACAATAGTTAGGACCACTCCCAGTGATGACCCTAGGTTGAGGAGTTCATGTATTCACCATATGTTAATGCTTTGTTCTGGTTCTCTATTAAAAGGAGGCCTTAATATCCCTTAGTTTCCAATATGGACCACACTTCAACGGGAGGGTAGGACAAAAGATGGCATGCAAGTTCTTTCCATAAGCACGTATGAATATTTACGGAATACATGCCTACATTTTATTTATGATTTGGAGCTAGTGCCGTATCGTCCTAGGTTATGACTGTCACATGATGAATATCATCCCAAAAATTACTGATCCAATGCATACCAATTTATCCTATATTGTTTCTGCTAAGCTACTACTCCTATCGTTACTGTTGCACTTGCTACAAAATTACTTCTATCACTGTTTCTATTACTATTGTTGCTGTCACTGCTATCAAAACTATCATATTACTTTGCTACTGATTACATGTTGGAGATAATTAATCTCTAGGTGTGGTTGAATTGACAACTCAGCTGCTAATACTTGCAAATATTCTTTGGCCCCCTTGTGTCGAATCTATAAAATTGGGTTGAATACTCTACCCTCGAAAACTGTTGCGATCCCCTATACTTGTGGGTTATCAAGACCTTTTTCTGGCGCCGTTGCCGGGGAGCATAGCTATATTTTTTGAGTCACTTGGGATTATTATCAATTTATCACTATGAAGAATCTGAAGGATGCTAAGACTAAGATTTTCCCCTCTAAGACGAGGGGAGGTAAGGAACTGCCATCCAATTCTGCTTTAGATTCACCTTCTGTTATACGTAAACTTACAACACCATCACATGCTATTAATCCTGATATGTTGCAAGTTATCGATGATACTACTTCTGCTATTAACGATACTTATGATGATGCTAGTACCTTTCATGATGATGATGTGTCACTTGGTGAATTTCTTGATGAACAAATTACTAGAGTAAGACAACATGATGTTGTTGAATCTGATCATGAGCTTGAAACTGGTATGCGTCGGTGCTATACAAATGGTTTTTAACCCCTTTCCACGACAGCATTTGGGATTGTCGCCAAGTGAGTGTGGGCGATACGGTGTCCTTCCCACACGACCCAGAAACCATCGGGGATATGGAACAGTGATCCAGAGGCCTTCCAACATGTAATCATGTGCGATGCAGCACACACTAAATTCTTTTGCACGTGTGGTATCGGTGATTAAGCGTTTCTAATGATGTAGTGAAACCATACGGTCTGTCGTAATGAACCGATTGGGAAACAGTATGTAAGGCACATGGGCCAACATATGAACTGTGTGCGATTTGGGCACCATCGCACAAGAGTTTTCTGTGTAACCCGTCTGGCATGCAAGACTCCATCGCACACATTTCCCATCAATTACCGTCTGCGATAATGTTCTATAACAAACGGTTCAGGAGCCCCTTCGCACATATATAAGTGTTGCAGACCATTTGTGATTCGTTGTGTATCACCGACGGTTGCAGAAAGAGTGACGTGTTCTTTCGTTTGGGATCCCACATGTTTCCTGAAAAAATTATGACTGGGATTGTATTTTACATTGGGAATGGTTTACTCCGAGTTCTCGTGCGCGATGACGCGATATCACAAACGATTCTGAAGACCCTACGCACACGTAATAGCACTACAAATCGTTTGCGATCTGCTGTGTATCACTAACGGTTCCACTACGATTGACGTATGATTTCCGATGTGGATCACACACACTCATTTAGTTGAACCGTGTGCGGGGCAATTGCCAGGTCAAAAAAAATATATCCCATTTTGAATCGGCATTCAAAAAGTAAATTCGCCACAATATTAAATTGAACAAATAAACAAAAATATCCCATTTTGAATCGGCATGACAAAAGAAAATTCGCCACACTATTCAATTGAAGAAATAAACAAAAATATCCCATTTTGAATCGGCACGCAAAAAGCAAATTCGCCACAATATTCAGTTGAACAAATAGTGTCCACAAGAAGAACATTCATCAGATTTTGCAACAATTGCAAAGAACATATGGTAGCTAAAATGAAGACCTCATCAGATGGAAAACTATGGATCCATGTGTATATGTTTAGCGGCTAACTCTTACTCAATGTTTCAGGAGAACACATGATGTCGGTGTACTAAGGTAGGGGTACCTCAGTACCCCAACTTGTGCACGGGCAGTAGCAGCTTCCCGCGGCAGGGCCTACCACGTGCTCGCCGGAGACCTTTCTGCTCCATATAAAGCCATTCAAAAACAAAGTATACAAGACAGAAGATCGAGGCCCCGGCAAGTGGAGCTTGCCGGGAAGGCCGTCCCAGGCTCCAGATTACCTCACTAGCACAAGACCCTGGCAAGAGGAGCTTGCCAGGAAGACTAGAAGATCACATTTCAGAAGACATGCCTCGGCGCAGCATGCGCCCCGGCAGGGCCCGGGGAGCGACAAGCTTCAGAGCCCGACAAGCTTCCGGGCCCGGCAAGGTCAAGGCCCCGGCAAGGTGCTTGCCGGGGAGAGTTACGCTGTGTGTCCGCGCTCCAGCTCATCGAACCACGTGTCGCCCTGGGGCCACTCCAGGGACGCGTGGCGGATGGCTGTGCAGCCTGGGGGACACGGTGGCACTCCACGGTGATAAAGCCATCGCCGTGGCAAACGGAGACGCAAGGGCGGGCGCTTTTGGGGTCGACGGCGACGGGCATTAAATGCTCTTGTCCCCCACTGTCAAAGTAGGTGGTGACCACTGTTCATCCACTGTTGCTCCACTATTCCCGCACTGTTACAACTACCACCACTATTACATTTTTACCCTTTCTCCTACATTGACACCTGTCGGTGACCCCTTGAGCTATAAAAGGAGGCCCATGCACAACGTAGAAGGGGTTCGGAACGTAGATCGCTCATTCGCTCGGTGTAGCTAGTTCTTCAAGCTCTCGAGCTCCCACATCCAATACAATCTAAGCAGGAGTAGGGTTTTACGCATTCATTGCGGCCCGAACCTGGGTAAACTGCCCGCGTGTGCACTACGATCTGCTCTTTGTGCTCCCTCCGCTCCCTCACCGCAACGACAAGGGGCTCCGGTCCCATAGGTGCTCGTGGTGGACAGTTTCCCCCGACATCTTTGGCGCGCCAGGTCGGGGGCGACGAGGTTGTGCGAACCTGATCCGGCGTTCACGCGGGCGCATTCTTCATCAACCTCTCCAGCTACATCAACTTCATCAGCAACATCAGCATGGCCCCGAAGAAGAAGGCTTCGGAGGTCGGAGGCCCGTCCGCGTCTGTTCCACCGCCACCTGAGCCAACGGTGGGTGGAGGAGACGCCGTCGGAAGGGTGGTCGCCGGCGAGGAGACTCGCGGCGCCACCAAATCCAAGGACAAGACGGATGACCGAGCCTCGGTCTCCGTGGATGCGCCACGTCCATCTCAGCAAACAACGACCCAGCAGCGCCATGGCACAGGAGGTGGCATCCGCTTGCTGGGCCAAGGGCAAACCGGAGGCTCGCGGGATGCTCCGGGCCATCGTCCTGGCACGAGCAAGGCACGGTCGCCGGGGCGGGACCCTGCTCCTTCTAACCCTGTTAGGAGTCCGAGCATATCCCGCTCCTCGCACCGCTTGCCACCGCTCCCCTCCTCTCCAGCAGAAGCGCTCGCAAGAGCGCAACTGCTTCTCGATTTCCCTCCAGCGGCAGACAAAGCCGAAGACTGGAGGGCAATCATCCAGAGCCTGATCGCCTTCGCCAACAACGACACGCCGCAGCAGCCGGCGACCTCGCGGCCACGGCAAGTCGAGAAAACGAAGGCCGACGGCGACAAGACCGCCGGGGGTGCAACTACGGTGCACTCCCCGCCGCGGAAGCAGAAGACGCCGCCCCGCCGGATCAACGTCGACGACGACTCCACGGCGTCGTCGGATCCGCGGACTCGTCGGGACCAGCGCCAGGTCCTTGACGACCGGCGACAAGAAGACGCTCGAACGACGATCGAGTGCCGCCGAGAAGCTCGGCGACAATCAGATCAACGAGCTGGGAACGCTGTCGATATGCACGCGCCCGGTGAACCAGGCGACTTGCCGTACGCGGCAGGTTGCCCTGCGTTTACCCGTGAGCTGCGGCGCGTCCAGTGGCCCAGCATGAAGAACTTCAAGCCCGACGTACCGGAGAAGTACGACGGCAAGACGCACCCCTCGGAGTTTCTCAGCATCTACACCATTGCGGTGCAAGCTGCCGGGGGGCGCGACGAGAAGATACTGGCGAACTACTTCCCGCTGGTGCTTAAGCCGAACGTTCGTTCTTGGCTTATGCACTTGCCGGAAGGCTCCATTTCTTCTTGGGCAGATCTTTGCCACCAGTTTGTTGGCGCCTTCACGGGCGGCCACAAACCCCACGGCCAGGAGAGCGATCTCCACATCTTGGCCCATAAGGAGGGAGAACCTCTGCGCAAGTACATCCAGCGCTTCAGCCGCGTGCAGCACAACATCCCCGACGTCCACCCTGCTGCGGTTATCAGTGCGTTTCACCAGAACGTACGTAACCGCCGCATGTGTGAGGAGATGGCCATGACCAAGATACGGGATGTCAGCGAGCTCTATGCTCTAGCTGATAAGTGCGCGCGCGCCGAGGAGGGAAGGAGACTCCCCGGGGAGGATGCTGGCGCAGGAGGAAGCGACAGCGACGACGCCGCCCCGGCAAAGAAGAGCCGGCGGCGGAACAACAGAAGAAAGAACAAGAAGGAAGTGCTTGCCGTCGAGAAGTCCGGCAAGGAGGCTCCCGCCAAGAAAGCACAGGCTAGCGGCTCCGGCAAGGAGCCTGCCCCTGTGGCGGCAGCCGACAAGCAGGACGGCTCCGACAAGCAATACTGCAAGATCCACCGCACCAAGGGCCACGACCTCTCCAACTGCAAACGCGTCGAGTACCTCGTCGAGCAGCAGAAGGCTGAGTACGAGCGGCGCGACAAGGAGAAGGCCCAAGGTGGCGGAGGAGAGCCCAGCAAGAAGCGGCCATTTAATGGCCGGGGAGGACGCCGCGGCAAGGCCAAGCAGCGGCAAGGTGACCGACCTCCCCGGGGCCGCGACAAGGATGAAGAAGACGACGACGATGACATGGAGGATGAAGATAACAGCGAGCAGGAGTTCCAGAAAGCCACGGAAGTCCTGTGCGTCGACGGTGGCGCCTCTCTGCATACTTCCCACTGCCAACTCAAGCAGTGGGTGCGGGAAGTAAATGCAACAGAGCCGCCCGTGGAGTCGCGCAGGCTCCTCAAGTGGTCCGGCACGCCCATCATTTTTGATCTTGAGGATCACCCTGACCGCACCACAGGGGTCGGGTGCTTGCCGATGTTGGTCTCACCCACCATCCGCAACCTCAAGGTCACCAAAATGCTGGTTGACGGCGGGGCCGGGCTGAACTTGATCTCCTCTGCTGTGATCAAGAAACTCCAAATCCCAGATGGCGAGCTCGAAGAGACCGGGTCGTTCCAAGGAATAAACCCGGGGAGGAGCAAGCCCAAGGGGAAGATAACTCTGCCAGTGACCTTTGGCGGGGAGCTGAACTTCAGGACGGAGAGGATAACCTTCGATGTTGCCGATATCCCGTTGCCATACAATGGGATACTTGGACGTCCTGCCCTCGCCAAGTTCATGGCGGCTTCCCACTACGCATACAATATACTCAAGATGCCGGGGCCGATAAGCGTCATCTCTGTCCATGGCGACAAGAAGGACGCACTTATTTGCGCCGACAAGATCTACCGGGACGCAGCAGCCGCGGCGGAGAGCAGCACACTTGCCGCTGAAGCTCCCGAGGGGAAGAAGACCAAGACCAAGTCCGGCAAGTGCTCTGGGGCCCACTCCGGCAAACGCACCTCTTCGGAGTGCTGCGCTGCCGTCGAGGACGTTCCATCGAGCTCCACCGGCAAGAACAAGAAAGGAATGGCCGCTCCACCGGCAACCAAGAAGGTGTCCGCCAAGGAGGACGGCACTTGTGGTACCTTCACCATCAGTGCCACGCTTGACAGCAAATAGGAAAGCGCGCTCGTTGCCTTCCTGCGGGCGAATGTCGATGTGTTTGCCTGGCAACCATCTGACATCCCCGGTGTTCCCAGGAAGGTAATTGAGCACAAGCTTGCTGTTTGTCCTCATGCGCGGCCCGTCAAGCAGAAGGTCAGAAAGCAGGCCGTGGAGCGCCAAGAATTCATTGCCGAAGAGATCAAGAAGCTAGAAGCAGCAGGCCTGGTTAGAGGCGTGATCCATCCCACGTGGTTAGCAAATCCAGTTGTCGTGCGTAAGGCCAACGGGAAGTGGAGACTGTGTATAGACTTCACCGATGTGAATAAAGCATGTCCCAAGGATCCATTCCCCTTGCCGCGCATTGACCAGATTGTTGACTCCACCGCTGGATGTGAGCTGCTCTCTTTCCTTGATGCATATTCAGGCTACCACCAGATCTTTATGGCCAAAGAAGATGAAGAGAAGACTGCATTTATCACTCCATGTGGCACATATTGCTTCATACGCATGCCATTTGGACTGAAGAATGCAGGATCAACATTTGCAAGGGTAGTGTATACTGCTTTTGAGCCACAAATCCACAGAAATGTAGAGGCTTACATGGATGATATCGTGGTGAAGAGCAAGAGCAGGGATACACTGATCCAAGATTTGGAAGAGACATTTGAGAATCTGCGCAAGATCCAGCTTAAGTTGAACCCCGAGAAGTGCGTCTTTGGAGTCCCCTCCGGCAAGCTTCTCGGGTTCTTTGTGTCACAGAGGGGGATTGAAGCCAACCCCGACAAGATAAAAGCCATCGAGCAGATCGAAGCCCCGAAGCGCGTCAAGGACGTAAGGAGACTTGCAGGTTGTGTGGCTGCCCTCAGTAGGTTCATTTCAAAGTCTGCAGAACGCGCCCTTCCTTTCTTCAAAATCTTGAAGAAGGCAGGTCCAATGAAATGGACTCCGGAAGCGGAGGCAGCGCTGCAGGATTTGAAATGGTACCTATCCTCCACTCCAATACTTGTCGCACCTAGGCCACAGGAGAAGTTGCTGCTATACCTAGCGGCAACCAACCAGGTGGTTAGTGCTGCGTTAGTAGCGGAGAGGGAGGCCGACGAGGAGTCAGCACCACCGGCAAGCGAATCCAGCGACAAGTAGGGGGCTCCTCCGACAAGCTCTGGCCCCGACAAGGACAACTCTGCGCAAGAGCAAGGAGAAGTGCGGAAAAAGATGGTGCAGCGCCCAGTGTATTTTGTAAGTTCCCTCTTGCAGGGGGCTAGATCAAGATACTCTGGGGTGCAAAAGTTGCTTTTCGGCCTCCTCATGGCCTCGAGAAAGCTGCGCCATTACTTCCAGGCACATGAGATAACAGTGGTCACTCGTTTTCCGCTAAAGAGGATATTGCACAATCCAGAAGCAACAGGCAGGATCGTTGAGTGGGCACTGGAACTGTCGAGCTTTGGACTCAAGTTTGAAAGTACTTCAACCATACAGAGCCGAGCTTTGGCAGAATTCATAGCTGAATGGACCCCGACGCCCGATGAGGAAGTTCCAGAGACAAGTGTACCCGTACAAGAAGCGACAAGTGAATGGGTGATGTACTTTGATGGTGCCTTCTCGCTGCAAGGCGCCGGTGCCGGCGTGGTACTCATCGCGCCCACCGGAGAGCACCTCAAGTATGTTATCCAGATGCACTTTCCCAGGGAGCAAGCGACAAACAACACTGCTGAGTATGAAGGCTTGCTTGCCGGCCTCAGGATTGCGGCCGAACTTGGGATCAGGAAGCTGATTGTCCGGGGAGATTCTCAGTTGGTGGTCCGACAAGTTAACAAGAGTTACCAGAGCCCTTTGATGGAAGCTTATGTAGGTGAAGTGAGGAAAC
Source organism: Secale cereale (assembly GCA_902687465.1). Classification (NCBI taxonomy): domain Eukaryota; kingdom Viridiplantae; phylum Streptophyta; class Magnoliopsida; order Poales; family Poaceae; genus Secale; species Secale cereale. The sequence goes on from LR738715.1 coordinate 416,415,617, forward strand.
TTGAAGAACACTTTGAAGGTCTGCAAATGGAGCACATTCCAAGAGCTCATAATGACATTGCAGATGGCCTCTCAAAGTGTGCTGCGATGATGTTACCTGTGGAACCAGGGACCTTCTTGCTCAAGCTGACTCAACCATCCGTTACACCATCAATTGGGCAGTCCAAGAAGAGAAAGTTGGTCTCCGGCGACTACTTGCCGGCGGATCTTCCTGAAACCGCCGCCAAGGTCCCCAAGATCAACGATCAGAACGCTGAGGAACAGTTTGCTCCTGCAGATCCAAGGATTTGTGTAGTTGACGCAAGCATTCTCGACAAGCCTCGCCCCGGCGAGCTTGCCGGGGGACAATCCGCTCCGGCGGAACCAGAGGTTCTTGCCGTGGAAGCTGAGGTTCTCGTAGCGGCCCTCGTGCCTTTAGTCCTTGCCGTTGAGCCTCGGGCTCCGGCATGGGCGCAGCAGATCGTCCGTTTTCTGCAAACTGGAGAACTTCCCGACGACCCAGAAGAGATAGAGAAGATAACCAGGCAGTCAAGTATGTACCAGTTCGTGGATAACGAGCTGTACAGAAGAAGACTCAATGGTGTCAGGTTGAAGTGCATTTCCAGAGAAGATGGACGGAAGCTGTTGGCAGAAATACACGGAGGCATATGCGGCCACCACATTGGCGCAAGAGCACTTGCCGGGAAAGCTTTCCGGCAAGGGTTCTTCTGGCAAGAAGCCCTCCAAGATGCAACTGCACTAGTAACCAAGTGTGAAGCGTGCCAGTTCCATGCAAAGCAAATTCATCAGCCAGCTCAAGCTCTCCAGACGATCCCTTTGTCCTTGCCCTTCTCGGTCTGGGGGCTCGATATCCTCGGCCCCTTCCCTCGCGCTGTCGGGGGCTTTGAGTACCTGTACGTTGCAATCGACAAGTTCACAAAGTGGCCAGAAGTGGAACCAGTGAGAAAGGTGACAGCACAGTCAGCAGTCAGGTTCTTCAGGTCGATTGTTTGCCGTTTCGGGATCCCTAACAGGATCATCACCGACAACGGTACACAATTCACTAGTCGCACCTTCATGCAGTACGTCCAAGACCTTGGCGCCAAGGTCTGTTACGCTTCTATTGCTCACCCGAGGAGCAATGGTCAAGCGGAGAGGGCCAATGCTGAAGTGCTGCGCAGACTCAAGACAAGGACCTTTGACAGGCTGCGCAAGTGCGGAAAAAACTGGATAGAGGAGCTACCGGCGGCTCTTTGGTCAATCAGAACGACACCAAGTCGAGCCACCGGAAAGACACCCTTTGCTCTAGTCTATGGAGCAGAGGCAGTTCTCCCCACGGAACTCATATATGGATCTCCTCGGGTGCTCGCTTATGATGAGCTCGAGCAAGAGCAACTGCGACAAGATGATGCATTGCTCCTCGAGGAGGAACGTCTCCAGGCTGCTGTACGAGCTGCTCGATACTAGCAAGCCTTGCGCCGCTATCATAGCCGCAAGGTTAAGGCCAGGAGTCTTGAGGAAGGCGACCTTGTTCTTCGGCGTGTTCGGTCCGCCAAGAATTCCAACAAGTTGACGCCGAAGTGGGAAGGCCCTTATCGGGTGAGACAAGTCACAAGGCCCGGAGCTGTCCGCCTTGAGACCGAAGAAGGCTTACCGGTGAGCAACTCCTGGAACATAGAGCATCTTCGCAAGTTTCACCCATAAGGCGCGGTTGCCGTGACCCGCTCCGGCAACCACCTTTTGTACAAGCCTTGCCGCTGTTGCATGTAACCCTTTGTACAGAGCTGGGCGCAGACCCCGTGCATCAGTAAAGCTTTTGTGTTTTGCGCTATTTGCCTTCTCCATGCTCTTCTTTGTTATTTGCATGCATTATTTGGCATCTTGTGCAACACACGTATCCGGTAAGCATTATCACACCGAAAGGCCATATACTTGTTTCCCTCTTCTTTTTCTTTCCCTCTTAAGCAGAAGGAACGTTCCTCGCGCACAAGTTTGCCGGGGGGGAAGGAGATGGAAGAGGAACCGAGTGCTGTTCAAGAAAGGGAAACCTTGCCGGAGAAACAAGCAATATATGAAAGCTAAGTTGCCAGAATTTGAGCAGTTCAAATTTTTAATTTTTTAGTTATTTTCCTTGAACAACCACACTTTGTATGGTGTGCGCGGAGGAACCTACCCGTGGCTAGCCGCACCCTTATCTTGTTTTCGAGTATGCTCAACGACTTAAGTGAGCTGCGACAAGTGTCGGGCCCTTGCTTCGTTTTCGAGATCACTCAGCAAGCTAAGTGTGTTGCGACTAGTTGTGGCAAGGTTGCTTGCCGGTAAGACCTTGGCCAGCAGGCTGCTCAGAGTCCAACACTCAGCGCTCGCGGCAAGGGCCCGTTGCCGGCAAGCTCCCTGGAAGCGTAGGGTGAAAAGCATACAAAGTAAAGGACCAAGACAAGGGAAATAACATTGCACTGATTGATCAAAATAAGATAATATCTTACAAGGGATAACTTGTCGCAATCACTAATAAGTTCGTGCCCATGCCACACTTTGCAGTAACAAAGGAAATAAAAAGGAAGAGGCCTAATCTACGCGGTCGCCTTCAACCCTGGAGATCTTGTTCACCTTGGCGATAATGTGGGCGACCTGCGCCTTCAGCGCCTCCATATCCGCGTCGGCCGGCAAGCTACGGAGAACGTTGACGAGGTTTATGCCAGGATTGCGGTACACTATCTTCGTCAGAACGCGCTCCAAAGTTCCCGCGCAGAGCTGGCGTGACTCCTCGGCCAGTTGCGCGGGAAGCTTCTTCTGAAGATTTGCAAGGGCCGGCGCGACCCCTCTGAAGAAAAGGCTGAGCTTGGCGCTGTGGGGGAGGTTTGGATCCGGAGAGTATATGAGATGCTCAACCCTCAGCGCCATCAGCTCCTTGTCGATGGCAGCGGCGGAAGCTACCAAGTCTTCGGTCCATACCTCGACGGTCCGGCGGAAGTTCTCAGCTGAAGTGGCGGCGCTCTCCACCAGGCCTCGCTCCTTGCGGAGCTCGTCCTTCAGCTTGGTTTCCCGGTCCCGGACGGCGTCGAGCGAGTCCTTCAGCGTGGAAACCTTCAGCTCTAGATCTGCAATCGAGTCCTTGGCGGCCTTCAGCTCGTCGCCTTGCTTGGAAAGGCGCACCTGGAGTTCGGAGTTAGTGTGGGAATCCTTCTCGCGCTCTATGTTGAGCGCGGTGACCCTATCTGTGCTCGCCTTTAGGTACTCCTCCAGCTGCGCCGCCTTGGCCTCGAGCTCCTTCTTGGCGGTCTCCGCGGTGGCCGCGGCGGCCTTCGCCTCCTTCAGCTCCCCGCCAAGGGCCTTCTCCCGGGCGGTAAGGTCTTCCTCGTGAGCGTCGAGGTTGACCTTCCGTTGGGTGAGCTCTCCTTCTCGCCGAGACAGTGCTTCTCCGGCGAGTCGCTGCTGCTCCTCGGCCTCAGCTTTCTCCAGAAGCCACTCCTGGTACTCTCCGGCGAGCCTCTCGCGCTCCTCTGACACGTCACGGAGGGCCGCTTGGTTGGCGGCGCGGAGCTCCGCCGCGCGTTTCTCCATGTCAGCTGCGGCCTTGGCGGTGAGGGCTTCTCGAGATTCAAGCTTCGCCTGCCTGGCCCGGTAAAGGGCCAGGAGCCGGTGGAGCAACTTCTCCTCCTCGGGCTCGTCACTCCCGCCAGGCGCGTCGACAATCTTCAGACCCGCGGAGGCGAGGACCTCTCCATCAAAGGCCTCTCCCTCCGCGGGGGCTCGCGACGAGGATCCCCACGGCACTTGGATGAAGACGCCGTTGGGAGCCTCGAGGTAGAAGCCCGACTGCTCCTTTCCGGCGGAGGGGTCGGCGGCCAGTGCAGCACTCGATGCTCCTGCCATCTCCGGGCCGGCAGTGCGGTCGCCGTCCCCCTCCCCGGCCGCTGCGTCTGCGGTCGGGGCAGTCTCCTCCGCGGCGGGCTCGGCGGCTCCCGCCATGTCTTCAACGACAGGGGCGTTGCCGCCGTCGCCCTGCGCGCCCTCCTCCTCGACGACGATCTCCGTCTCCATCTGCTCTGGGGGAGGAGGATCTAGAAGAAGAAGAAAAAGAAGAAGTTCAAGCAAATATCCAAAAAAGACAAATCCGAGAAGACGGAGTTACAAGACCTACCTTGGCGGACTTCGTCGACGGCAGGCTCCCTCGCCGGGGAGCTCTCCCTTGGCGGGGTGGCCACCCTCGCCGGGCTGCTCGCCCTTGGCGGGGTACTCGCCCTTGGCGGAGTACCCGCCCTTGGCGGAGCGCTCTCCCTCGCCGGAGAGTTCGTCCTTGGCGGGGACGGCGGGGCCTGCGGCTCCTCGGGAGTGATCTCCGGGTGCTCCTGTGGCTGCGGCTCCACCTCTGCACAAGACAATCAAGACAAAACAAGAACAACAAGATGTTAGTATAAACAAGATCCTCAAGCGCGCCCGACGAGTGGGAAGATCAAGCCCAGACTTACGCTGGGGGCTGTGCTGGGGGCTGCTCCTCGGAGCAGCGCTTGGGTCCGGCAAGTTCGTCGCCGGCGCGTCCCCTGTCGCCGCGACGGGCGAGTCGTCCTTGACCTCGACCACGGGAACCTTAGCCTTTTTCGCCACTCGCTGGGCCAGGGTCCTGAAATCAAAGCAAGAAGCAAGATCAGAATCATCGAAGAAAGAATCAAGACAAAGTTAAAGAAGATACAAAACTTCAAGTCCTTACTCCTGTTCCTCGTCGTCGTCGTCGTCGTCGCTCAGGGCGGAGAAGTCGAACGCCACCTAAGGCGCGTCCGCGCGAGGAGCAGGAGGCGAAGACTCCCTCGGGCGCTTGGCGGTCCCCGGGGCTGGGGGCTGCGAAGACCCGACCCCTGTGGACGCCGAGGCCCGGGGAGCGGGCGGAGCAGCCGCTCCGCTCTGAGAAGACCTTCCTCCGCTTGGCGCTGACGTGCGGGGCGTCTCTGCCGTAGCCTGTGTGCGGGGCGCCTCCGCCGCGGTCGGTGCGCTGGGCGCTCCCGTCGCGGCTTGGCTCCCCCGGGTAGCTCGCGCCGCCCGGCGAGCTGGTTGTTGTCGGGGCGCCTGCGCCCTCGTCGCCGTCGTCGCCTTGCGGAGACGCTTCAGCGGAGATCGCCTGGGACTTGCCCGAGGCGGGGAGGTCTCCGATGACGAAGAGACGTCGTCGTTATAGAGCCCCAGAGATCCACCGGAGTCCTCACCGGCCCCGGCGTCCTCCTCCTCCTCCTCGGCCGGCTTGCTGGACCCAGCGCCCTGCCCTGCGGCCGTGCTCCCTCCGGCGCCTCCGCTCCCTCCGGCACTTCTGTTTCCTCCGGCAACGCCGCCCCTCGCGGCGGCCTCGGTCACAATCCCGGGGATCCCAGCATGCCTCAGAGAGGGAACCCCGGCGAGCTCGTCGGCCGGAAGCTTGAGCAGCCTGCGGATCTCCGCCTCTTCTGCTTGGCACGACGCTTCCGCAGCCTCTGCCTCTTCAACTGTGAATCCGAACTCTCCTGCCGCTGCGGCTGCGGCGGCCTCTTCTACCCGAGAAGCTATATAAGCAATCTCCCGCTCAGTGGTGTCCCGGGTGAGCCCCTTGATCTCCTCCTTGTTCTTCGGCACCTCCACCAAGTTGTCGAAGAAGCTCATGATAGCGTCTGGCTTGGGCGCTATCCATGTTGGATCCACGCCATGCGAGTCGCATGCGGGCATCATTGCGCGTAGGGGATCTCGGGCCGTGCTTTTGCAGAGGGGCACCACTCCCCGGGGAGCTCTAAACCACTCTGGGTGGGCCGGGTCGTGCTTAAAAAGTTCCCGGACCATCCCCTTCAGCTCCAGCGACGTGAAGTTGAAGTTTAGCCCTGGGCGCAGTCTCATAATGTCCGCCGCATTGCCGTACTCCCATGCTGGCCTCTTCCTCTCCTGTAGAGGGGCGATGCGGCGGCGGAGGAAGTCTGCCCCTACTTCTCCCATGGTCAACTTGGCTACCCGGAGACGAAGAATTCTGACAAGGGCGACGTTGAGCTTGATGTCGTCCGAGTCCAGGTCGCTCCAGTCCCTGCCGCGCACTATGGCGGTTGTGCGCGGCGCGGTGAAGGGCTGCGGCTCGTCCTCTACTATCCAGCACCAGTCCGCGCGCCACTCCTCCCACTTACCGCGGAGCTCCCCTTGCAGATAGGACTCCTTTTTGTTCAAGCGGAAGACCCAAGAGATTTCTCCGGAGAGGGGAGCGCCGGCCTCTACTCTGGGCGTAAAGAAATGCCTAAACAGCGCTACATTTGGATAGATCCCAATATAGTTTTCGCACAGATGTGCGAAAACCGCCATCGTGAGGATGGCGTTGGGGGTGAAATCTAGAAGGTGGAGGTTGTAGGTGTTCATGAAATCGCAAAAAAATTCAGAGAAGGGAGGACAAAGGCCGCAGTGGAAGAAAACAGCGAAGAAGAAATACCCGCCGGGGTACATGTCCTTGGCGGCGGCGGGATAAGCTCTGGTCCGAGGATGCGCCTTGGTCTCCTTGGCCCAGAACAAGTAATACTTGTTCCAGAGCTCCCGCGTGCTGAGCCTTGGCACGAAGACGACGTTCCTCTTCCGCAGAAGAGCAAGCCTCGCCGCCTGCTCGGATTTCTCTTTCTTGGTCTTCTCCGCCTTCGCCTTCTCGGTCTTCGGGGCCATGGCGGAGGCGGCGAGGAGGGGAGAGCGAAGAGTCCGGCGGCGCCGCAGATGCGGAAGACGGCGGAGGAGGTGTGGAGTCGGAGCGCGAAGGGGAATTTCTGGAGATAGAAGAAGCAATGAAGACGAAGTAAGGTAACGGCCCCTGCTTCCTCTGCTTTTAAGGGGGAAGTGGGAGACGCTCCGCATTTCCCATTAAAGAACGTGGCCACGTTCCCTCCCACGACGCCGCAATCGACGCGTGCCGTTACGGAGGGACGCTGCAGATGCGGAAGGGGATTTGGCGTGCCGTGGGCCACGCGTGCCCGTGCACTGTTTTGGGCCTGGCCCAACAACGCTCGGCACCGTGTGTGGCCCATGCCCGGGGGCTCCTGTCGGTGTACTAAGGTAGGGGTACCTCAGTACCCCAACTTGTGCACGTGCAGTAGCAGCTTCCCGCGGCAGGGCCTACCACGTGCTCGCCGGAGACCTTTCTGCTCCATATAAAGCCATTCAAAAACAAAGTATACAAGACAGAAGATCGAGGCCCCGGCAAGTGGAGCTTGCCGGGAAGGCCGTCCCAGGCTCCAGATTACCTCACTAGCACAAGACCCTGGCAAGAGGAGCTTGCCAGGAAGACTAGAAGATCACATTTCAGAAGACATGCCTCGGCGCAGCATGCGCCCCAGCAGGGCCCGGGGAGCGACAAGCTTCAGAGCCCGACAAGCTTCCGGGCCCGGCAAGGTCAAGGCCCCGGCAAGGTGCTTGCCGGGGAGAGTTATGCTGTGTGCCCGCGCTCCAGCTCATCGAACCACGCGTCGCCCTGGGGCCACTCCAGGGACGCGTGGCGGATGGATGTGCAGCCCGGGGGACACGGTGGCACTCCACGGTGATAAAGCCATCGCCGTGGCAAACGGAGATGCAAGGGCGGGCGCTTTTGGGGTCGACGGCGACGGGCATTAAATGCTCTTGTCCCCCACTGTCAAAGTAGGTGGTGACCACTGTTCATCCACTATTGCTCCACTATTCCCGCACTGTTACAACTACCACCACTATTACATTTTTACCCTTTCTCCTACATTGACACCTGTCGGTGACCCCTTGAGCTATAAAAGGAGGACCATGCACAACGTAGAAGGGGTTCGGAACGTAGATCGCTCATTCGCTCGGTGTAGCTAGTTCTTCAAGCTCTCGAGCTCCCACATCCAATACAATCTAAGCAGGAGTAGGGTTTTACGCGTTCATCGCGGCCCGAACCTGGGTAAACTGCCCGCGTGTGCACTACGATTTGCTCTTTGTGCTCCCTCCGCTCCCTCACCGCAACGACAAGGGGCTCCGGTCCCATAGGTGCTCGTGGTGGACAGTTTCCCCCGACACATGCTGAAATCTTCATTAACACAAGTGGGATTGATGTAGTGATTCTGGAAGAAGTCGCTGATAAATCTCCAAACCATCAGCAATTCACCAGCCGGGAGCGCTTCAGGGGTCCTCGGTTTTAAGATGAGTTGCAGTATTATTAAGATCAGAATGTGCCATATGAGTGGAGTAGAAGATATTAATTAAGATAGACTTACTGGTACTAATTCGCGAGGGTCGTCACAACTATCACCAAATTGCAGATGGAGATCATGTGTCTGCAAACATAGTATCCACAAAGGTTGGTCCTTGCTTCTTACTGAGGACACTAAATTTTTTTGTACATAATTAGTCATGTATTTGTCTTGTTAGGAACAACCTAACCGGTGTTAGATGCATTATTTTTCCTTTAGACAAAATAGGAAGAGGTTTATTTAGAAGCTTGAACATTTAGCTAGCGTAAGAAAAGGTATTTGCGGACTGTTGGATAAATTTTCTGAAAATAATGAATTTCGGTGTGTTACCAGAGAAACGATCTCGTGTTGTAGAGGTAGTTACCTCTTGAACATGTTCCCTGGTTTAGTTTTCCACAATGCGAGCACACTCCAAAATGAAGATGAATTTTGACAACATCAATTATGGAACAAGATATGAATGCAAATTAATTTCAACATCATAGAATTCAATAAATATTAATGAATTGCTGAAGATGCGTCGGATCCTGTACGTTTGTTGACTCTTTGAGAGAATCGATGTAGTAAACTCTGTTCTTGTTTGAAACAATGAATACCAATATCCAGTGATCGCTACATATTAAGAAAGCCATGAGCCTACGAATCATGTCGAAATCTGAAAGGCAATCAGTGTATGTGTGGTTGTTTACTTGACTTACCATTCATGATATGGCCAGAGAAATGATTTTGCATGGGACGTGTTTTCGAAGAGACGGACGACCATGTTAACGGCCCAGTCCCGTCGGTCCTTACCATGTATTTTCACGCCATTTGCTAATGCAGGATCTTTGAAATACACGCTCTCCCTTTTTATTCTCTGTGCGTTCAATCCCTTGAGAGGAATAAAATGGAGTTAGCTATTTATCATTTATAGCCCTGTATGGAGAAGTTGATCAGAGTTTGTTAAGAACTTACAAAATCAGTCATCTAACAAGAGTGGCATCGAGCACATTGAAGTTGAAGAAGAGATGTAAGTCCTCAAAACTCACATTGATGGAACCTGTTGACATTTGATCCATGCAATATTCATGTAACTCGCCCAACTGGAGCTGCACTCATCAAAGTATTCGCCAACAAGAAATGGCTGGCCATGGACGTATTTACATGCTTCAAGTACGCACGCTTTACTTTTAGCAAGCTACAAAGCTATTTCTTCATCATCCATGTCGTCAAAAATAATATTACTCCCCGATTCAAACAAGCTGTTGTTAATTTGGTTCTGGGTGATGAGTGCTTTAAGTAAGAGGCAATGATTATCTTTACTATTCACTCTCCTACTATGCTTCCTCGTGGTCGTGGGTGTAGCCTTTTTGGCCACTTCATTATTGGTACTTGAAGCATTTCTGGAAAAATGTCGGTTTGCCTGCAAGGTAGACTGCCGAGCAGACGGTGAAGCTTGTACTGACTGTTTAGCAGACGGTTTATCTATGCCGGACCACTGAGCTGGCGGTGCTGCTACATCGGACTGCTGGGCTATAGGTGCAGAGGCATCGGACTGCTGACCATGCGTTGAAGCTATGTCGAGTTTCTGCGTAGGTGGTGCCAACTTGTCGGTGTGCTGAGGAGGCCATGCCAACGCGTTGGTTTGCTGAGCAGGAAGTGCTGACGCATTGGTATGCTGATCACGCGACTATGGACCTACGAAGTGATGAGTAGTCGGTTCTAGACCTACAGGTTGCTTAGCAGGCGGTTCCGAAGCATCAGACTACTTAGCAGTCTGTTCCACCAGGTGGGTCTGCTGAGCATGTGATGCAGCTGGGTATCCCCCACTGCTTCAGCAGTCGGCATCTGAACTAGTGGTGCGTCTTCAGCAGTTGAAGGCCTTGCCACTGGCTGCTTTGGGGGGGGGGGGAGGATGACATGGCCTGTACACCACAAATTCAGGCCGGCTGATCACAGGTTGATGCATCAGCCCACGAGAGCTGCTGTGGCAAGGAGAGCGTCACCGGTTGAGGGGCGATAGTGGTTGCTCTTGGCTGGGCTTCAGGGATCTCATCGATGAACTCTATTTCCTTTCGTGGCCACTGGATGTGATGTAACAGTGTTTCTCCCAAGGTCCTTGGCTCATCGAGGTCTCCTAGGACATTCTTCAGGGAAAATTCATTGAATCCAGGCTTTACTTCAGTCACGTAGCACTTCAATCAGCCCAGCTTCAATGACACATTGTCCAAGAAGAGGCCATCTTCTAAGAAGGGTGGTAAACCTAGGTTGTTGCACATTTTAATGTACCTTCATAATGTGTAAGCACACCCTTTAGTCTGTCTTTCATTCCAGATATATCAGATATAGCATCACCACGAGCAGCTACAGTCTGAGTGTTGCTGGGGTCAGCTGATGCATAGCTACTCTTGTGCAGTGTTGTCGTGCAATAAGCAGCATCCTCCATGCCTGCCTCACCTCCCATTTGTTGGTTATCTATCAGTGTTAGAGTCTTCTGCATCATCGTTGACTCCTCAACATCCTTTCGAAACGTCGGATACATATTCTTCCTCAACCTTTCATACAATGCATTCTGCTTCATTTCACTCCTCGCTTTTTTCATGATGAGCCTCTCTTCTTTGCTGAGTGTGAAAGCCCTCTTATGTGGGACATTAACACATATACCCCTTGCACGACCAGGGGGCTCTTTGATTTCCAAAGCAATGGACAGAATGTCACATGGCCCTGTGTTCCTGTATAACCTTCCAGGGATCATGGAAGCCTCTAACATCACTTGATATAGTTTGGCGTCACATGTGTTTTCAAAGTAATAAGTTTCATCATCACGCCTCTTTGCACATGCTCGCAAGTAGTCTCTGGCACGTTCGCCCCTGATTTTACTAAAGGCCGGATTCCCACCTGCCGCAACTGCTTCTTTGTCCTCCTGGTCCCATATCGGTTTCATGCCATAGTATCCTGCCACGCCCATACGATGGGGGAGTATGTTCTTATTTTGAAGTTCCAATTGCTTGAAACTCTTCTCAGCAAACTCTTTAGTTGCCCCGACCCTTTTGAATTCTTCCATGTCTTCCTTTGTAATTTGGGGCTATGCAGGGAGTCCTTGCCTTCACTCAAGTACTCCTTGTACAGCACGTGCTTCCAGTTTCTCCAAGCACGCCTAGCCTTCTTCAGTGCAACATGTTCCACCTGCATTCTTCAATGCTCTGAAACATTGAAGTGATCCATGATATCCCGGACTATCCTTCGCCGTGTTTCTGTGTCAGCCTTCCGAAACCCTAGCAGATTAATGTTGAGCCTTGCCCTGCCAACAAATCCACACACACTCCTGAACCTCGTGCATGCTTTATCTGGTTTAGTTGGAGCCCAAGACTAAAAATCAAACTCGGTTACTTCATATACACCTTTAGGCTGGTGTGTGGGCTTCCTTGGAGCATGTCTTCGTGTCCTGAGCAGAAGGGTAATTGCTGTAGCTCTATCCCGTTCAAGATTACTCGATCCATCACAATCTGGTGAAGACCTTGGGTTGTCCGAATCAGTTGAAGATACATCGCCTCAAGCATGAGTTCTATCGCTGCTACTCGTCATCTACAGATGGCACATGCGAAACTCAGGAAAGGAGGATAAGCATAAAACTAACAGCTTGGTATCAAGCTTTCTAAAAATGCCATGCAATAATTTAGAAAATGTACGGCTAATTTGTTAAGTTTGTGTGACTCGGGCGCCCGTGACCTGTAAATAGGCAGTAACTTATTGGAACAAATACATCTCATATGTACTCCATCCATTCCTAAATATTTGTCTTTCTAGGGATTTCAACAAGTGACTACATACATAGAAAAATGAGTGAAACTACACTCCAAAATGTGTCTATATACATTCTTATGTGGTAGTTCATTTGAAATCTCTAAAAAGACAAATATATAGGAACGGACGGATAGCAAGGAAGGTACACAATGAACATATATACCCTCTTCGTTATTTTATAGCCAATTTGGGAACATACATAACGAAACTGGAAGAGGGGTTGCGAGGAAATATGCTTCACTACGATGGAGAGCAGTAACTAACATGCTTCTTAATGCAAACCCGGCCGGACCACAGGAGAGGCGAGGGTGGCTGGCAAGCGAACGAAGACGGTGAAGCGCGGGCTGCCACGTGTTGGGAACCCCAACGGCAGTGGAGGTAGGCTTGACTCCGAAGAGCGGGCACATGACCGGCGTGAGCACGGCTGTGGCAGAGAGAGTTCTGCTGTGGATCTGAGGGAGGAGGGAGCTGGCGATGGAGATTGGGTGGACTAGTTGAGTGAAACACGGGTGGACGATGGGGGTCTTGGGGACTCTGGGTGTTGGCGGCCTAGGTGAAAAGGGTGAAAAATGTCCCCGGTAGCCGCGCGCGCCGAAAGGCCTATGCAAACGGTTGCCTCTAAGCGCTCGTGTGCACAAACAGAATAATTTTGTTTGAAATGAAGACATGAGTTCATCATTTCGCCTCTAATTTTTCCCCACATAAAGCAATCACAATTATAGCATGGGTTTGATTTGCTGGCGCATTTCAGGTCACGTGTGCTATATGTAAGACATTTTTTGGCATTTGCTATGCATTTTGGCATATAAATCAATTCCTAGTCGGACTGCATTTCCCGTCGAAAGGGACGAGGATTGCCGTTTGATCTGGGAGCATCCAACGGTGCACACGTACGATCCGTGGGGTTTGGGTTCTGGCCAATCAGAATGCACGGGAAAAAACTTCAAACAGTTCGACCGCAGGCTGCGGCCAGAGGCGTAGTCCTTGTTGGTATTTTAATTTCAGGAAATGCATATAGAGTCCGGAAAATAACGAAAATCATTGTGTCACTATCGTGTGCTCTCACGATAGCATGGAAAAAAATGATAAAGTTCGGCACAAGTCTTGGTGCTCGCACCTTCCATACCGAAACAACTCACAAGAAGGATCGTAGTTTCCAAAAGGAGATGCGGCACTTCGGACTACAAATCGTCAGTTACTAGCTACATCGTTCCGGCCCATTTCAGGTCATCTACTATGTTTAAGTCATTCTTTGCACTTAGCTTGCATTGCATTTTAGTGCATATATAATTAATTAAAGTCAAAAACCCTAGTACAAACTACATGTGGGTGTTTTAGTTAGGCTATATATACTTAGGCTACTCATAGTGGAGAGTGTCATATACTGGTATCATGCATATATATGATACTAGTGTATATGATACTACCTTTAATTAATTATAGCGCATAGTACAATACATAGATTATAGTATCATAGATCATATTTATTGCCATGCATGACACAAATTAGCATGGCATTTTACATGATATGGTATCTACCTATATGTTACTCTAACCCTTTCTACATATATTTAATTCTTTGCCACATCAGCATACTTGCTATTTCTGAGTGCATGACATTGTCGTCTATGATACCACCACTATGGCCAGCCTTATATAGTGGGGAGTATCATATAATATATATAGTATCATGCATATGATACTAGTGTATGATACTATTTACGTACCTTCATAGTGCATATATAGTATCATAGAGTAGAATATATCATAGATGGCCGTATTTATGGCCATGCATGACACAAATTAGTATAGCATTTATTATATATATATATATATATATATATATATATATATATATATGTATGTATATGTTACAGTATCTACCTATGTTACTACTTCTTTTCCACATCATCATATTTGCTATTCCCGAGTGCATGATGTCGGCTATGACACCCCCACTATGGCCACCCTAAGGCTGGTCATAATATGGAAGTATCAAGCGGTATCATGCATGCCAACTAGACTTTTTAGATGATGTGGCACACAGTTAAATGAGGAAAGAGAGGTGTGGTATCATATCATGATACCGTATCATATATATTAAATGTTGAACTACATTGTGTCATGCATGGCAATTAATAAGGCAACCTAAGATACTAACTTATGATACTATGCATGCGCACATTACAGAGGTATTACCAAAATTCTAGTATCATGCATATATACTCCCTCCTTTCCGGTTTATATGCTTATCACAAAATTCTAGTTTTTCCATTTTATAAGGCTCAATTTGGTAGTTCCCCATCACATGTTCAGATTCCAACATGCATTAAATCATTGCATGCAAGTATTAAGAGAAAGTTGACCAATGCATGTACCTTAGGCATGCATGTACTGCAATTAATACATTGGAAAACATAACTTTTTGAGGAAAACAAAAGCATTAATTTGTTGTTTTTGCAAGCTACAAAAATTATTCCACCACTCACCATCTACCTTGGTTGCTGAGATTTTTGAAGTGAGCCCTATAAGGCTGGTTTTAATGGGGAGTATCATATACTAGTATCATGCATATGATATATACTAGTGTATGATACTGCTTCAGTAATGCATACACTAGTACGCGTCGGTGCTATACAAACGGTTTTTAACCCGTTTCCGCGACGGCATTTGGAACCATCGCCTAGTGAGTGTGGGCGATAGGGGGTTCCTTCCCACACGACCCGGAAATCGTCGGGGATAGGCCCTCCTGGGACACCAAACGAGCTCGCGTGCGATTGGGCGAGGCATCGAAACCCAATCAATCCCGTAGGTATGTACATCCCACACGGTGAATCCCGGAAAAAACATTTTTGTAGTTATGTATATCACACACAGTCAATCCAAGGAATATGTTTCCGTTCTTATGTACATCCAACACAGTCAATCTTGGGAAAATGTTTCCCTTCTTATGTACATCCCACACAGTTTTATGTATACGCTCGTGTGTGAAAGATGTAACTATCACACACGCTCTGATGTAGAAAACCGTGTGGCATTGGGCTAACCATCACAAGTGCTCTTACTGCCAGAACCGTTTGCAAAGTTCCCTGACCGTCTGTTCTCTTTTTATTTTTTCCTGTAATTTATTATTCGATTTGGAAATTTTTAAATATGAAACGTGCAATTCAAATTCTCAGCACAATGGTTCAGCAATGAATCCATAAATAAAATTTCTAGTACAATATGTTCAGTAATTATAGGATTACGCAGCAATTAACTATGATGAACCACAATATTTAAAGGCGGTAAAGGTGAAGAGACATGTGTAAATCATTTTGAATACCGATGGTGTTGAACAGACGGAATGCCCATAATGTGCCTTCCTGCATGCCATAGGGACGAACCACTTTTGTCCAACCCCTTGTGACGACCGCCCACCCATCCTTCACAGCCTTCAGGAAGACTTCTAGAGCGTTATCATGGTAGCATGAATTATATGCTTTAAGTTTGCAAGGTAATCATCAATAAATAGCTTAAGAAACCACTGAAAAGAAAAAAAATATCAGATACTGAAGCCTAATAGAGTAACTTGTTGTGGGTAGGGGGAAAAGGCAACACATTACTTACCGTCCTAAAGTTCAGCGTTGTCTTCGACAAAGTGTAAATAAAGAGCTTAATTCCAATCACCCGTTTCTTCCGCCTAACAATCTTTCTTAGTTTCCTCACTTGACGCTTGTTCAGGAATATCTCATTGCACGATACGGAAAAGGGATCGAAGCATGGATCAGTACCGCTCATATATGTACCTACAATCAAGACAGTAAATGTTAGAGGATCAACTGAGATTGCACAAATGATGTAAAATACAACTACCTATGTTCCTAAGTACACGTATTTTTTTGAGATTTCAATATGAACTACATATGAATGTATATAGAATTATAGATATAGTTTAGATTAGAATCTAGACTCACTCATTTTGCTCCTTATGTAGTCTATACTGTTATCTCTAAAAATACTTATATTTAGGAATAGATGGTGTATAAGACATGAGATGCAGCTAACCTCGATGGCAAACAACATCATCGCCCATTGTAGCCCTGTGTAAGTACATGGAAAGACAATGTTAACTACAACAGGGTTAACATCCACCAAAAATAGCAAATGGTAATAAAATGGCAGCATCTGTAGTGATATCTTCATTTCGAAAGAGTAGCATGGTAGCAAAGGGACGTATTAAAAAACGGATACAACTGTTAATTACAATAGGCTTAACAACATCATAATTCATGTTTTGTAAGTTTGTAGCCATTGAAATACAACTCTTTAAAAATGGATACAAGTATTAATTGCAACAGGCTTAATGGCCACTGAAACCGGTACTAATAAAAATGCAATTCGCAGAGTTAAACATCACAGGGGAGGTGCTGCCAGAGCAGATAATGGCCCAATTGTCTATAAAAAAGTAGGGAAAATAGCTAAAACATGTTAGGCATGTTTACTACAACATGCTTAATACATCAACCGTACAAAACATAGCCATTAATTGCAACTGGTATTGGTAAGATTAAACTGGTTAATACATACTTGGTAAGTCCTGAGAGGTAGTTGTTGGGGCACTTCATCTTGGCCAGAGCCCACCCAAAGTCAGTGGCGGCGGAGGCGAGCTGTTCCTCCGGGTTGAAGCGTGGATCAGTGCCACTGACATGTGTACCTACAGGCAACCAGTAAATGATACAAGTTAAACTGCAATTGCATAAATGATGTGAAATACTGTAAGACATGGGATGCAGCTAACCTCGATGGCAAACAACAACATCGGCCATTATGCCCCTACGTAAGTATATGGACAGGCATGTTAAGTACAACAGGGTTAGCATCGTTCCATCAAAAATAGCAACTAGGGAGCATCTCAAGTATATCTTCATTGCGAAGAGTAGCATGGTAGCAAAAGGACAGATTAAAAAATGGATACAACTATTAATTGCAACAGGTTTAACAACATCCTAAGTCAAGTTTTGTAAGTTTGTAGCCATTGAAATACAACTGTTTATAAATAGATACAACTATTAATTGCAACAAGATTAATGGCCATTGAAACCGGTACTGATAAAAAAGCAATTGAGAGAGTTAAACATCACACGGTAGGTGCTACCAAGGCAGAGAATGGACCAGATGTCTATAAAAAGGTAGGGAAATAGCTAAAACGTGTTACGCATGTTTACTACAACATTCTTAATACATCCACCGTACAAAACACAACTATTAATTGCAACTAGGGTTGATAAGATTGAACTGGTGAGTTCTTACTTGGGAAGTCCAAAGAGGTAGTTGCTGAGGCACTTCATCTTGGCCAGAGACCACCCAAAGACAGCGGCGGCAGAGGCGAGCTATTCCTCCGGGTGGAAGTGTGGATCAGTGCCACTGACATGTGTACCTACAGGCAACCAACAAATGATGTGAAATACTGTAAGACATGGGACACAGCTAACCTCGACAGCAAACAATAGCATCGGCTGTTATGACCCTGCGTAAGTACATGGACATGCATCTTAAGTACAACAGGTTTAGCATCCACTAAAAATATCAAATGGGCAACATCTCTGGTGATATCCCGAGTCATGTATTGTAAGTTTGTTGCTAGTATTGGTGGAATTGAGCTAGACACGGTAATATTTGAACATCACACAGTGTGCAGTACTGAAATAAACAAGGCATGAACATGCTTAATACATCAACCATACAAATCATAGCCGTTGCAAGTGGTATTGGTAAGATTTAGTTGGTCAAATCTTACCTGTTAAGTCTTGGGGGGTAGTCGATGGGGGACTTCATCTGGGCCAGAGCCTGCACCATGTCGGCGGCAGCGGTGGAGGCGAGGTGTTCCTCCGGGTCAAGACGCACAGTGGCCATCGCACCATGGACCCCCATTAGCTCCTGGCGGTGGGGATTTGGAGGCGTGAGGATGTTTGGCAGGCGCCATTTAAGCAATCACGCCGAGACCGTGATAGAGAACGGTGGGTTACCTAACTGGATCCGAGCAGAACGTAGATGTGGTTGAAGTTTTGGTTGGGGTGGCCGCGGTTTGAGATGCTGGTAGGGGGAGGCGCGAGGGGGGATACTGAGGGTGAGGATGTCATTGGAGGAATAAAATCTGAAATCGCGCGCCTAATGAAAATTTTGCTGCGAAACTTGAAACTTGGGCGGGGGAAACACACAACACAGACGAAGCGCGTAAAATACTCGTGTGCGAGAAAAAAGAAAGTTGGCAGATCCCGTCTCCAAAAAAGTACACGTGTACTTGATTTTTTTGGTCAATGGTACGCCTGGTTTATTAGGAAACATCGCACAGGTACTGACTTGTGCAAGGGCTCAACGACAAACGACAACTGAAATTTGGCTACCCCTACAATTTTGCTCGTTCATTATTGCACACGGTTCATATCCGTCACTTCCGGAAATAGTGTGTGCTAAGCCTATTGTGTGTTGCGTTCTGATTGGCTGGAACCATAGCCACATGGATCACGCGTGTGCACCGTAGGATGCGCAATGATTGAACGGCAATCCATGTCCCTCACGTCACACCCGTACACCTGTAGCTGGATTGGATTTATATGCACTAAATGCCTAGAAAATGCACATAAACCCCTAAATATGGTAAATGAGCCCAGAAAAATGCGAAATTTGAACACAGTGATTTGCAGGGTGTATGTTCGTCGTGGAAAAAACTCCAGGGCAAAGAACGAAGAAAATTTGGATTCCCCTACAATCTCGGTGATTTCCCTCTCGAAAGCACATAACTTCCTTAGTGATGGTTCGATTTATGAAGGCCGTGCATGACGACCTAAGCCAAACGTTCTCTACTTTTTACCAGTCTGTGGTGAGGTCATACCATGGCACCATGCCAGGCATCATGTTTTTCAAGCATTTATTTCCTTTTTCTATAGTTGAAAACCCAATAAACAAACGTTTGTGGTTGAGTATTGCCACACATTTCATCAAAATATCTATCCCTTCCTTGTAAAAGGCATGAGAATTTACTAAATGGCACGAGCATGGTTTTCCAGGCCGTTCTTGTGCACCCTTTCATGCACGGTTTAAACCTGAATTATGTGCATTAATGCCTAGGAAATGCACACAATCCTCTATATATGGCAAATGAACCCTGAAAAGTGCCAAATTTGAACACGGTTATTTGTTGGTTGTATGTTCATCGTAGAAAAAAACTCGTGGACAAAGGACAAAGGAAATTTGGATCCCTTTTCAATCTTGGTGATTTCCCCCTCGAAACCATGAAACTTCCTCGGTTATGGTTCGATTTTACGAAAGGCGTGCATCACGACATAGGAAAACATTCTCCAATTTTTACCAGGGCATGGTGAGGCCATACCATGGCATCACACCAGGCGTCATGTTTTCCAACCATGTGTTTCATTTTTTGTATAGTTGTTAACCCAGTAAACGACGCATTTATGGTTGACTATTGCCACACATATTCTTGAAATATCTGCCCATTCCTTGTAAAAGGCATGCGAATGTACTAAATAACACGAGCATTGTTTTCCAGACTGTTCTTGTGCACCTTTTCATGCACTGATTGTTCAAATTTGAATTATTTCCATTAATGCCTAGAAAATGCACATAATCACAAAAATATAGTAAATGAGCCCGGAAAAATGTCAAATTTGAACATGTTGCATTTGAGGTGGTGTGTTGATCGTTGGAAAAAAACTGAATGACAAACTAGGACGGAAATTTGGAATCCCCATCAATCTCAGTGATTTCCCAGTCAAAAGCATGGAACTTCCTCGGTGATGGTTCGATTTATGAAGGCCGTGCATGACGACATAAGTCAAACCTTCTCTAATTTTTAGCGGTGCATGGTGAGGTCATACCATGGCACCATGCCAGGTGTCATGTTTTTCAAGCATTTATTTCATTTTTTTCTATAGTTGAAAACCCAATAAACAAATGTTTGTGGTTGACTATTGTCACACATTTCATCGAAATATCTGACCGTTCCTTTTAAAAGGCATGTGAATTTACTAAATGGAACGAGCATGGTTTTCCAGGCCATTCTTGTGCACCCTTTCATGCACCGATTGTTTGAACTTGAATTATGTGCATTAATGCCTAGGAAATGCACATAATCCCCTAAATATGGCAAATTAACCCAGAAAAGTGCCAAATGTGAACACGGTGATTTGCAGGTTGTATCTTCATCGTGGAAAAAAACTCGTGGACAGAAGATAATGGAAATTTGGACCCCCCCCCCTCAATCTTGGCGATTTCCCTCTCGAAACCATGAAACTTCCTCGGTGATGGTTCAATTTTATGAAAGGTGTGCATCACAACATAGGAACACATTCTCCAATTTTTACCAGGGCATGGTGAGGCCACAACATGGCACCACGCCAGGCGTCATGTTTACCAACCATGTGTTTCATTTTTTGTATAGTTGTTAACCCACTAAACAACGCGTTTATGGTTGACTATTGCCACACATTTCCTTGAAATATCTTCCCATTCCTTGTAAAAGGCATGAGAATGTACTATAAAACACGAGCATGGTTTTCCAGACCGTTCTTGTGCACCTTTTCATGCACCGATTGTTCAAATTTGAATTCTGTCCATTAATGCCTAGAAAATGCGCATAATCACATAAATATGGTAAATAATCCCGAAAAAATGTCAAATTTGAACACGTTGCATTTGAGGCGGTGTGTTGATCGTTGGAAAAAATGAATGACAAACAAGGACATAAATTTGGATTCCCCTTCAATCTTGGGGATTTCCCTCTCGAAAGCATGGAACTTCCTCTGTGATGGTTCGATTTATGAAGGTCGTGCATGACGACATAAGCCAAACCTTCTCAAATTTTTACCAGGGCATTGTGAGGTCATACCATGGCACCATGCCAGGCATCATGTTTTTAATCATTTATTTCATTTTTCTATAGTTGAAAACCCAACAAAAAAATTTGACCGCCGGAGAAACATTAAGTAGTCATTCTCACCGGGAAGCGAGACGGCCTTTGATTGTCGCCCGCCTCACTCCCACTGGTCAGTATTAATGGCGCACCCGAGCGACTGCACCCCTCCCATCCTCGCCACACACACAATCCTCTCTCTCCGCTCGCATGCTCAATGCCACTCTCAGTCCTCTAAGTTGTCAGTGTATGAGGATGCCGCCGAAGTGCCCCATCGGAGGGAGTGGCGACGCCAGGGCGGATGAAGCACCGGACCACGGCGCGAATATGGAGAAAGAAGTTTCCATCACTGCCAACAAGGTGGAGAATGAGTCTGCCAACAAGGAGAGGCGGGTCGAGCGAAAACCGCTATCGACTCCAGCAGGCCTAGGCTTCATCAGCAACCTCCCCGACGATATGTTGAAAGTCATCATATCCGTCCTCCCAATCAAATATGGGGCAAGGACAACCACACTTTCCCAGTGGTGGCACCCCCTATGGCTCCTCACCCCTGTCGACCTCTTCGATGCCACGAGCTCTGCCATGGCTATCGCAAAAGCTTGGACGCATTCTCCTAGATCCTCGACAGTCACCATGGCCCAATCAAAGTCCTTATCATGTGCAAGTTCCGTTCAAATGACAAGGACCGAGGCAAGCTTGACGAGTGGTTCCAATCCCCGCCATAGATCAGCTCGAGGAGCTCAGTTTTAATGATGGGCATATGCGCTCGTTGCCAATGTGCGCGCTCTGCTTCGCACCCACGCTGCGCCTTGCCAAGTTCATGAACTGCCATTTCCGCACACAATAATGACATGCCCGCTCTTTTTCTACCATGACTAAAGCACCTCGAGCTCGTCGCC
Organism: Secale cereale; assembly: GCA_902687465.1. NCBI lineage: Eukaryota > Viridiplantae > Streptophyta > Magnoliopsida > Poales > Poaceae > Secale > Secale cereale. The sequence goes on from LR738715.1 coordinate 416,437,368, forward strand.
GTCTGCATCCCAAATGATGACATGGAGCGCCTGCTCCGCACCTGTACTGCACTCGAGTTCCTTCATCTTCAGGCGATGAATTAGTCGAGTACCTTCCACATCACCTCCAGGACTCTCCGTACTATTTATGTGTGTTGCTGCAACGAGAGATCTCAAAAGGTGGACCACAATATTGTCATTGAGGACACACCTTCACTTGAGAGATTACTTGTAGTTGATCCAAAAGGTCCAACAATCAATGTCATTTCTACGCCGAAATTGACGGCGGTGGGCTACTGGTCTGTCACATACTACTACTTTCAGGTACAACACTCGCCTTATACCTCTCCTTGTTGATATCAACACTATTTCTATTTTTGAAGATGTATGTTTGTCTGTCATCCAACAAAGCTTCACCCAAATTCTGGGTACAGTGAAGGTCTTGGCACTAGAATCTGTCGGCCACAACCTAGACCAAGTTGTCAGTTGCCTGAGATGCTTTCCGTGCCTAAAGAAGTTGTATATCGAGGTGATGTTCCTTTCCGGTTAAATGTTAACCATAAGGGAGTTCAATTTTTTTCACCTTATCCCAAGTTTGCAATGACAATGCACTATGATTTCTGAAGGAATTTTGAAGGATTTTATGACATACACACCCACCCCATATTGGTTGCTTGATTCATATGGTTACGATCCATAAGCATTTCATTGGATTCATCTGTACTAGTTTTCTTAGGGAATATTTCATTCAATCCATCCTCTTGTGAAGAAGGCTAAAATCTTCTAGGTTGTAATCAAATGCCCATGTTAATCATGTCACATCGAAGATGGCACGTTGGTGCATTTTACAAATCCTGCAAGCCAAATAGCCGTGTAGTACTGTTCAAAACTGCATGTAGGCACTTATACGTTCTCTCCTTTTGCAGACAATAATAGGTCAAGACGTGGATAATGTTTATAACGACAATCACATCGAATGCATGGATATGCATCTATCAAATATTACTTTGAACTCCTACTGAGGGACCTTACCGGAGATTATACTCGCTAGGTTCTTTCTTGCAAGAGCAAGGGTGCTGAGGGTACTGAGGTTGAGCACGCATTTAATTAGGAAAGATGAATGGTATGCTGATCAGAGCCGAAAGGTACTTGAGAATGGAAGAGGCTCCAAAAAAGCTAAACTTTGTATTGGAAGAGCATATGATAGAGTAATTAGAAGTCATTTTGTCAAACCAACACATGATTTGTCAGCGGTTGATTCCTTTGCAGAAATGATGAGGTTTGCAATGTTTGAATTTGGGCATTGTATTCTTTGAATTTGTAACTTCCAATATTTATGGTATTTGTTATATATAACGTAATTGCACGTTTAATTTGGTACTGCAATCATGTCATGTTACAAGTATATATATGTTGTTCTTCTGTACATAGAGCATAAATGTTGTGCAGACAGAGCATATCACATCTTCTTATTATATTCAACCATTTATGTTCTCTTGTCTCAACCCAAAAATTTCATCCGAGTGAACCGCATGCCGTATATCGCACACACCATGATCTGGCTAACCGTTACTTTTGTGTTGCCTAATCACAAACAGTTCATCCGAGTGAACCGCATGCCGTATATCGCAGATGCCTTGATCTGGCTGACCGTTTCTTTTGTGTTTCCTAATCACAAAACGTTCATTCGAGCGAACTATATGTTGTATATCACACACAACTTCATCTAGTTTCCCGTTTCTTTTGTTCCTCCTCATCGCAAACAGTTAATTGAACTGAACGGTATGCCCTGCATCACACACGCAACTAAAATCTGAACCGTGTTTGATGCATCCTCCATCGCAAACGTTTTGCACCGTTTTTGATGGTTTTTTACACCGGCATTTGCGATTATGGCATAGCACACAGTTTCGTCGAAGGGTCTCTAATCGTATTGTCGCGTTAGCAGCATCCCGCAGTAGTGATAGTATCATAAGTTAGTATGTTAGGTTGCCTTATTAATTGTTATGCATCACACAAAGTAGTACAACATTTAATATGATACGGTATCATGATATGATACCACATCCTCTCTTTAATTTCTCATTTAATTGTGTGCCACGTCATCCAGAAAGTCTAGTTGGCATGCATTATACCGCTTATGATACTACCAACCAGCCTAAACTTGAAAGGAGGTAGTATGATATTAGCTATAGTCTATGCTATACTAGCTACCTCACTAAGAGCATGGTTAATAATACAGCCAACGGTGGGCTATAAGAAGTTGCCATGTCATATACACAGCCAACCTCTTAGCGGGCATGTACAATAATAAGTTTGAAATACGTACTAGTTTATCAATAGTTGGCCCACCTTACATCCTCACAAAAGTGTCTTGGGTCTCGTGTTGCAGCTAGCTCTACTAACCAAGAGCCCGCTTCTCTTCTCTCTCCTCTTCTCTTTCCTCCAACTAATAAGCACATATATATTATTCTATTCCTTATAGCCTACTTATGTCACTCTATTGTACTTTCTCTAAGACTAGCCACAATGGAGAGTAACATACACATATCCCTAGACTATGTTACTACCTTTCATAGTGCGTAGTAACATAAGTATGGTACCATACAAAGCCTCAGTTATTAGGTTATAGACTCATATTGCATTGGGACATGTGATGTTACAGTAACTAGCTAAGTTACCCAAACTATACATCTCTCCTCATTAACTCATTGCCACATAAGCAAATTTTTTGAGTTGGACTCGATGTTACTGCTGAAGTTACTCCCAGTGTGGCTAGCTAGTCCAATGCATATTATCATAGAGTAGCTAGTATCATATGTAGTACTTTATTTATATTGTCATGCATGACACATAGTAGCATAGCATTTATTATGATACGATTTCATGATATTATACTTAAACCTATATTTCTTCATCTAATTCTATGACAGCTCATCAAAATTGCCTAGTTGGTGTGCATGATACTAGCTATGATACCCCCTTACTATCAGCCTAGCAAAGAAAGTGTACAGATCATTTGTGCGCCGCTTTGTGAGTTTTCATCTGTTTGTTCGAGAAGCGGGGAGAAGTTTGGCGCACGTTTTGCTGGCCGCTCCTTCCAAACTGGAGCATCTCACATAAAGGATCATGGTTTCCAAATGGAGACGTGTCAATTCATTGGCCGGTAACTTCATCTTTTGGCCTCATAAAAATTTCCACAGTACACAATCACCATTATACCACGAGTTTGATTTTCTAGCACATTTCAGGTATCATTAGCCATATTTAAGACATTTTTTGAGATTAACATGCATTTTGTGCATAAAAATAAAATTACAACCGGAACTGCATCTGCTCTCGAAAGGGATGAGGATCGCCGTTCTATCTAGGAGCATCCAACGGTGTAGACGTACGATCCGTCGGGTTTGGGTTCAAGCCAATCAGAAAGCATGACTAAGATCATGGGTGGGGTGGCGGGGTTTGGTCGGCACACGGCTTTCATCAACGAACCGTGTGCTATTCGCAAACCAGATTGCATATTTTTGTTCACACATACTATAGTGAGATCAGTTGAGTGTCCTACCTCTATGATATAATAATAATAACAAAAAATAGTTCATATTTGATGACCCACAAGTGTAGGGCATCTATTGTAGTCCTTTCGATAAGTAAGAGTGTCAAACCCAACAAGGAGCAGAAGGAAATGATACGCAGTTTTCAGTAAGGTATTTTCTGCAAGCACTAAAATTATCGGTAACAGATAGTTTTGTGATAAGGTAATTTGTAACGAGTAACAAGTACTAGAAGTAAATAAGGCGCATCAATATGGCCCAATCCTTTTTGTAGCAAAGTACAAGCCTGGACAAACTCTTATATAAAGGAAAGCTCTCCCGAGGACACATGGGAATTATCGTCAAGCTAGTTTTCATCACGCTCATATGATTCGCGTTCATTACTTTCATAATTTGGTATGTGGGTGGACCGGTGCTTGGGTGTTTTCCTTACTTGGACAAGCATCCCACTTATGATTAACCTCTATTGCAAGCATCCGCAACTACAAAAGAAGTATCAAGTTAAACCTAACCATAGCATGAAACATATGGATCCAAATCAGCCCCTTACGAAGCAACGCATAAACTAGGGTTTAAGCTTCTGTCACTCTAGCAACCCATCATCTACTTATTACTTCCCAATACCTTCCTCGAGGCCCAAACAATGGTGAAGTGTCATGTACTCGACGTTCACATGAAACCACAAGACGAAAGACAACATACATCTCATTAAAATATTGAACGAATACCAAATTCACATGACTACTTATAGCAAGACTTCTCCCATGTCCTCAGGAACAAACGTAACTACTCACAAAGCATATTCATGTTCATAATAAGAGAGGTATTAATATGCATAATGGATCTGAGCATACGATCTTCCACCAAGTAAACCAACTAGCATTAACTACAAGGAGTAATCAATAGTACTAGCAACCCACAGGTACCAATCTGAGGTTATGATACAAAGATTGGATACAAAAGATGAACTAGGGTTTGAGAGGGGATGGTGCTGGTGAAGATGTTGATGAAGATAACCCTCCCCAAGATGGGAGAGTTGTTGGTGATGACGATGGCGATGATTTCCCCCTCCCGGAGTGAAGTATCCCCGGCAGAACAGCTCCGCCGGAGCCCTAGATTGGATCCGCCAAGGTTCCGCCTCGAGAGGGCGGCGCTTCATCCCGAAAGCCTCCTTATGATTTTTTATAGGACAAAACACCTCATATAGCAGAAGATGGGCATCGGGGGGCTGCCAGGTGGCCCACGAGGCAAGGGGGAGCGCCCAGGGGGGTTGGGTGCGCCCCCACACTCGTGGACGGTGGGTGGCCCCCCTCATGTACTTCTTTCGCCAGATATTTTTATATTTTCCAAAACTGACTTTCGTGGAGTTTCAGGGCTTTTTGAGTTGTGCAGAATAGGTCGCCAATGCTTGCTCCTTTTCCAGCCCAGAATTCCAGCTGCCGGCATTCTCCCTCTTCATGTGAACCTTGTAAAATAGGAGAGAAAGGGCATAAGTACTGTGACATAATGTGTAATAACAACCCATAATGCAATAAATATCAATATAAGAGCATGATGCAAAATGGACGTATCAATATTCATTGCATGTGCTGACAACATATCAAGGTCATCATATTAACGGTTCTTACATGCATAAATAGAAAACCGGGCATAACTCACAAATTCAGTATACGCGCAGTTCTAAATTGAACGAATTAAGTTGCAGGGTAGGCATAAAGACTAGTCTTACGGCTTAATTCCCATGTATATGGTGGAATTGGGATCATTACGTTGACCCCGAATGAACTTAGGTTTTCTGATGATTTTACGCTTCTCTGTTAGACTGGTGCGTGATCCCTTGGTTGGTAACTCATCAAATTCATCGTACTCATCCTCATCGGCAACATCGTCGACACCCAGTACCCTTCTCTTCCCATGCATCACTACATGGCAGTTCTTATGCAAAGGGTCTTCCACAAAGAAAATCTGGGTAACATCGTTGGAAAGAATGAACGGGTCTGCGTGATATGCCATCGTTGTCCTGTTAAGACAGGTCTTCCTGTAATCATCAGCCTTTACATGACCAAGAGGGATAATGCCACCTTAACTTTTACATAGTCAAGCTCCCAAATCTCTTTGATGGTTCCATAGTATACCCTTTTATCAGCTTCAGCAATAGTCATGCATTCTATTTGAACAGCGTTATTCAGATATGAGGTCTTCTGATCACGTTCCTCAGTGTAGAACGTGTATCCATTTATGTTATATGCTTGGTACATCAATACCATAGGTGATGGCTTTTGTGACAACCACGTAACAATGTCATCGATGGATCCTTGTGCCAAATGATTCTTCAGCCATTCGGCGTAGTTCTTAGTGTGCTCCTTCATCTCCACATCTGATGAAGGCACCATTTGTAAGAAGCTTTGGCGTATCTCCGCCAAGTGTTCTTCGGCATAAGAACTGAGAACTGGGCTGTTAAGCAGTGCCGTCAAATGGGATTTCTCTACCAATTCTCCGGGTGCAGCCATTTGCGTGCCAGCAAGGACAGGCTTACCTTTGAGCTTTCCCCCATGGCGAGAGAGGGGCAAACCTATAGGTCTTTGTTTCATGTATTCAGTGCAAAAATCAACCACCTCCTCCGCGGTAAAACATTGTAGGATGCTTTCCTCTGGATGGTTTAAGTTCCGACAAAAGCGCTTCAGTATTCCCATGAACTGCTCGAAGGGATACATGTTGTGAAGAAACACATGACCACAATACATTATCTCGTCGATAAGGTGCACAGTGAGATGGACCATGACATCAAAGAATGACAGTGGGAAGAACATCTCTAGGTTGGACAATATTATTGCAATACCATCTTGCATATGATCCAACTCTTGAGGATCTACAACTTTCTGCCATAGTTGGTTGAAGAAATCACAAAGGTCGATGAGTGTGTTTCTTATATCTTTGTCCATCAGATTCCTGATAGCCACCGGGAGGATTTGTGTCAACATTACATGGAAATCATGTGACTTCATGTGTCACAACTTCATTTTACTTGAGCTCACATTCATGAGACTTCTGATGTTTGCGCAGTAGGAAGAGGGTGTCTTAGCTGACAACAAATAGGTGAAGAACTGTGTTGCTTCTTTTGTACTGAAATTGTAACTCTGGCGATCTTTGATGATTTTGTCATCATCTTCGGCTTCACTCTTGCGTTTTGATTGATCAGCAAGCATATTGAGCTGTGAACCATCACCATCCTTTCTTTTACCTTTAATCTTGAGTAGAGTACCAAGGATGCTTTCACATACGTTCTTCTCTACGTGCATGACATCGATGCAGTGACATACATGTAGAATCTCCCAGTAAGGTAATTTCAGAACATCGATTTTTTCTTAAACACTTGACCCTTGGGTGTTTGTTTCACTGTCAAAGGGTGGTTGTTGCCAAGCACAACATTAATTTTTTTAGCCATGTTGTGGTCCAACTCCCCTTCATAGGGTCTTGGGCCCACACCTGCCTATGTCGTACCATCAAATTCAGCTTTCATCTTTCGGTATGGGTTGGTTTTCCGTAAGAACCTATGATGATGCAAATACACAGTTTTGTGCGAGTTGGGAAGTCTTCTGCTAGCTGTCCTATCCATGCATGGTACACACCCTACATCTCCCTTTGTTTTTGCCCCGATGTGTTGCCTAATGTCAGCATATCTTGAATGGTGTGCACCAGCATCGCATGTAGATCGAAAATCTCCTTTTTGTAAGCATCATAACATTTTACAGCCGGCGCATCTATCCACACTTTCAATAGTTCTTCTACCAGTAGCTAAAAGTAAATGTCGATGTCATTTCCAGGTTGCTTCGGGCCTTGGATAATCATTGACATCATAATGTATTTTTTCTTCATACACAACCAAGGAGCTAGGTATATGTGCATAGAAGCACCGGCCATGTGCTGTGATTGGTGCTCATATAGCCAAAAGGATTCATCCCGTCAGTACACTCCTCGAGCCTGATACTTCTAGGATCCTTGGCAAAATTTTCAAACTTGTTGTCGATTAATTCCAAATGAGCCCCATCTTTCGGGTGCCTCAAAATCTTATCCGCAATTCGCGGATCATGATGTCACCCCAACCTCTTTGCCTCTTTAGGGTTTGCAAACAAACGCCTCAACCTTGGAATTAAAGGCAAGTACCAAACAACCTTGAACAGGATTCTTGTCTTGATCTTGTCGTCCAATTTGTACTTGTCCTTTGCTCTCCCGCGCTTGTATCGTGCATTCTTGCATGTGGGACATTGATACGTCCATTTTGCATCATGCTTATATGTTGATAATTATTGCATTATGGGCTGTTACTATATGTTTTGTCACAATACTTATGGCTTTTCTCTCTTATTTTACAAGGTTCACTTGAAGAGGGAGAATGCCGGCAGCTGTAATTCTGGGCTGGAAAAGGAGCAAACTATGGCATCCTATTCTGTACAACTCCAAAAGCCCTGCAACTCAACAGAACATCGTTTCGGAAAATATAAAAAATATCTGGCGAAAGAAACCCACGAGGGGAGCCACCGGCTGTCCACGAGGGTGGGGGGCGCGCCCCTCTTCCCAGGGCGCGCCCCCCTGCCTCGTGGGCCAGCCGGCAGGCCCCCGATGCCCATCTTCTCCTATATGAGGTGTTTTGACCTGGAAAAAAAATCATAAGGAGGCCTTCAGGATCAGACGCCGCCGTCTCGAGGCGGAACCGAGGCGGAAACCAATCTAGGCCTCCGGCAGAGCTGTTCTGCCGGGGATTCTTCCCTCCGGGAGGGGGAAATCGTCACCGCCGTAATCACCAACAACTCTCCCATATTGGGGAGGGCTATCTTCATCAAAATCTTCGCCAGCACCATCTCCTCTCAAACCCTAGTTCATCTCTTCTATCCAAACTTTGTACCCAAACCTCAGATTGGTACCTATGGGTTGCTAGTAGTGTTGATTACTCCTTGTAGTTGATGCTAGTTGGTTTATTTGGTGGAAGATCTTATGTTCAGATCCATTATGCATATTAATACCCCTCTGATCATGAACAATATTATGTCTTGTGAGTAGTTACTTTTGTTCCTGAGGACACGGGGGAAGTCTTGCTATTAGTAGTCATGTGAATTTGTTCTTCGTTCGATATTTTGATGAGATGTGTGTTGTCTCTCCTCTAGTGGTGTCGTGTGAATGTCGACTACATGACAGTTCACCATTATTTGGGCCTAGAGGAAGGCATTGGGAAGTAATAAGTAGATGATGGGTTGCTAGAGTGATAGAAGCTTAAACCCTAGTTTATGTGTTGCTTCGGAAGGGGCTGATTTGGATCCATATGTTTCAGGCTATGGTTAGGTTTACCTTAATACTTCTTTTGTAGTTGCAGATGCTTGCATTAGAGGTTAATCATAAGTGGGGGGCTTGTCCAAGTAAGGGCAGCACCCAAGCACCAGTCCACCCACATACCAGATTATCAAAGTACCGAATGCGAATGAGATGATCGTGATGAAAACTAGCTTGACGATAATTCCCATGTGTCCTCGGGAGAACTTTACTTTATATAAGAGTTTGTCCATGATTGTTCTTTTCTACAAAAAGGATTGGGCCACCTTGCTGCACCTTATTTAATTTTACCTTTTGTCACTTGCTACCAATTATCTTATCACAAAACTATATGTTACCTGTAATTTCAGTGCTTGCAGAAAATACCTTACTGAAAACTGCCTATCATTTCCTTCTGCCTCTCGTTGGGTTCGACACTCTTACTTATCGAAAGGACTATGATAGATCCCCTACACTTGTGGGTCATCAAGACTCTTTTCTGGCGTCGCTGTCGGGGAGTGAAGCGCCTTTGGTAAGTGGAATTTGGTAAGGAAAAATTTATATAGCATGCTGAAATTTATTGTCACTTGTTACTATGGCTCAAAATCCTTTGAGGGGCTTGTCGGGGTATCTTCACCCCGATCAGAAGAGCAAAGAGTTGCTCCTCAACCTACTGCACCTATTGAAAATGTCTGCTTTGATATTCCTTCGGGTATGATAGAGAAACTGCTTGAAAATCCCTTTACAGGGGACGGAAAACTCCATCCCGACTTACACCTATTCTATGTGGATGAAGTTTGTGGATTGTTTAAGCTTGCAGGTATGCCCGAGGATGTTATCAAGAAGAAGGTCTTCCCTTTATCTTTGAAGGGATACACATTGACATTGTTTAGGCTATGCGATGATATGGGATCATGGAACTATAATCGTCTGAAGTTGGAATTTCATCAGAAGTTCTACCCTATGCACCAGGTTCATCGTGATCGTAATTATATTTATAATTTTTGGCCTCGCGAAGGATAAAGCATCGCTCAAGATTGGGGGAGGCTTAACTCAATGTTATATTGATGCCCCAATCATGAGCTCTCAAGAGAAATGATCTTCCAAAATTTTTATGCTCGGCTTTCTCATAATAATCGCTCCATGCTCGATACTTCTTGTTCTGGCTCTTATATGATGAAGACTATTGACTTCAAATGGGATTTAATCGAAAGGATTAAACACAACTCTGAAGATTGGGATCTCGACGAAGGTAAGGAGTCAGGTATGACCCCTAAGTTTGATTGTGTTAAAGCTTTTATGGATACCAATGTTTTCTGTGAGTTTAGCACTAAATATGGACTTGACTCTGAGATAGTAGCTTCTTTTTGTGAATCTTTTCCTACTCATGTTGATCTCCCCAAGGAGAAGTGGTTTAAATACCACCCCCTATTGAAGTAAAAGTAGTCGAACCTATTAAAGTTGAAGAAAAGACTATCACTTATAATGTTGATCCTGTTATTCCTACTGCTTATATTGAGAAACCACCTTTCACTTTCAGGACAAAGGATCATGCTCAATCTTCAACTGTAGTTCGTAAGAGTAATACTAGAACACCCACACCTTCTAAGCAAATTAAAGTTGAACCTAGTGTTGCTATGGTTAAGGATCTCTTGGTAGAAGATTTAGATGGACATGTTATTTACCTCCAAGAAGAATCTGCTAGAATAGCCAAACCCAATGCTAGGAATAAACATAAACCTGTTGTAGGCCTGCCGGTTATCTCTGTCAAGATAGGAGATCATTGTTATCATGGTTTATGTGACGTAGGTGCTAGTGCAAGTATTATCCCTCTGGATTTGTACAACGAAATTATGCATGATATTGCACCTGTTGAGTTAGAAGGGATTGTTGTTACTATTAAGCTTGCTAATAGAGATACTATTTCACTAGTTGGGACTGTTAGAGATATTGAAGTCTTGTGTGGAAAGGTCAAATACCCTGCTGATTTTCTTGTTCTTAGTTCCCCACAAGATGCATTTTGTCCCATTATATTTGGTAGACCCTTCTTGAATATTGTTAATGCCAAGATAGATTGTGTGAAAGATATTGTTACTGTTGGGTTAGGGGATATGTCTCATGATTTTAACTTTGCTAAATTCCGTACACAACCCCTTGAAAAGGCACCACCCAGTAAAGATGAAATTATTGGTCTTGCTTCTATTGCCATGCCACCTAATGATCCTTTAGAACAATACTTGCTAGACCACGAAAATGATATGCATATGAATGAGAGAAGGGAAATAGATGAAATATTCCTTACACATGGACCCGTATTGAAAAACAACTTGCCTGTTGAAATCCTAGGGGATCCTCCTCCACCCAAGGGTGATCCCATGTTTGAACTTAAACCTTTGCCTGATAATCTTAAGTATGTTTATCTTGATGAAAAGAAGATATATCCTATTATTATTAGTGCTAACCTTTCACAGCAGGAAGAAGAAAAATTATTGAAAACTCTGAAGAAGCACCGAGCTGCTATTGGATATACTCTGGATGATCTTAAGGGCATTAGTCCCACTATATGCCAACACAAGATAAAATTGGAAGAAAATGCTAAACCAGTTATTGATCATCAGCGACGGTTAAATCCTAAGATGAAAGAAGTGGTAAGGAAGGAAATACTAAAGCTTCTAGTGGCAGGTATTATCTATCCAGTTGCTGATAGCCAGTGGGTAAGTCCTGTCCATTGTGTTCCTAAGAAAGGAGGTATGACTGTTGTCCCCAATGATAAAGATGAATTGATCCCGCAAAGAATAGTTACAGGTTATAGGATGGTAATTGATTTCCGTAAGTTAAATAAAGCTACTAAGAAAGATCATTACCCCTTGCCATTTATTGATCAAATGCTAGAAAGGTTATCCAAACATACCCATTTCTGCTTTCTAGATGGTTATTCTGGTTTCTCTCAAATACCTGTGTCAAAAGGGGATCAAGAAAAGACCACTTTTACTTGCCCTTTCGGTACCTTTGCTTATAGACGTATGCCTTTTGGTTTATGTAATGCACCTGCTACCTTTCAAAGATGCATGATGGCTATATTCTCTGATTTTTGTGAAAAGATTGTTGAGGTTTTCATGGATGATTTCTTTGTTTACGGAACTTCTTTTGATGATTGCTTAAGCAACCTTGATCGAGTATTGCAGAGATGTGAAGACACTAACCTCGTCTTGAATTGGGAGAAGTGCCACTTTATGGTTAATGAAGGCATTTTCTTGGGACATCAAATTTGTGAAAGAGGTATTGAAGTTGATAAAGCTAAAGTTGATGCTATTGAAAGGATGCCATGCCCTAAGGACATCAAAGGCATACGAAGTTTCCTTGGTCATGCCGGGTTTTATAGGAGGTTCATAAAGGACTTCTCGAAAACCTCCAGGCCTCTGACTAATCTCTTACAAAAATATATTCCTTTTGTCTTTGATGATGATTGTCTAGAAGCATTTGAAATACTTAAGAAAGCATTGATCCCTGCACCTATTGTCCAGCCTCCTGACTGGAATTTACCCTTTGAGATTATGTGCGATGCTAGTGATTATGCTGTAGGAGCTGTTCTAGGGCAAAGAGTTGATAAGAAATTGAATGTTATCCAGTATGCTAGTAAAACTCTAGATAGTGCCCAAAGAAATTATGCTACTACTGAAAAAGAATTTTTAGCAGTTGTATTTGCTTGTGATAAGTTTAGACCCTATATTGTTGATTCTAAAGTAACTATTCACACTGATCATGCTGCTATCAAATACCTTATGGAAAAGAAAGATGCTAAACCTAGACTTATTAGATGGGTTCTCTTGCTGCAAGAATTCGACTTCATATTATTGATAGAAAGGGAGCTGAGAACCCCGTAGCAGATAACATTTCTAGGTTAGAGAATATACTTGATGACCCAAAACCTATTGTTGATAGCTTTCCTGGTGAACAACTAGTTGTCATAAGTACTTCTCGTACTGCTCCATGGTAAGCTGATTATGCTAATTATATTGTTGCTAAGTTTATACCTCGTAGCTTCACATACCAGCAAAAGAAAAAGTTCTTCTATGATTTGAGACATTACTTCTGGGATGAGCCACATCTTTATAAAGAAGGAGTAGATGGTATTATTAGACGTTGTGTACCTGAGCAAGAACAGGAACAGATCCTACGCAAGTGCCACTACGAAGCCTATGCAGGACACCATGTGGGAGATAGAACTGCACATAAGGTATTGCAATCCGGTTTTTATTGGCCTACTCTCTTCAAGGATGCCCGTAAGTTTGTCTTATCCTGTGATGTATGTCAAAGAATTGGTAATATCAGTAGACGTCAAGAAATGCCTATGAATTATTCACTTGTTATTGAGCCATTTGATGTTTGGGGCTTTTATTATATGGGACCTTTTCCTGCCTCTAATGGATACACACATATTTTAGTTGATGTTGATTACGTTACTAAGTGGGTAGAAGCTATTCAAACTAGTAGTGCTGATCATAACACTTCTATTAAGATGCTTAAAGAAGTTATATTTCCGAGGTTTTGAGTCCCTAGATATCTAATGACTGATGGTGGTTCACACTTTATTCATGGTGCTTTCCGTAAGATGCTTGCTAAATATGATGTCAACCATAGAATTGCATCCCCTTACCACCCACAGACTATTGGTCAAGTAGAACTAAATAATAGGGAGTTGAAATTAATTTTGCAAAAGATAGTTAATAGGTCTAGGAAGAATTGGTTCAAGAAACTTGATGGTGCATTATGGGCCTATAGAACTGCATACAAAAATCCTACGGGTATGTCTCCATATAAGATGGTATATGGAAAAGCTTGTCACTTACCTCTTGAGCTAGAACATAAGGCATATTGGGCTATTAAAGAGCTAAACTATGATTTCAAACTTGCCGGTGAAAAGAGGTTATTTGACATTAGCTGCCTTGATGAGTGGAGAACCCAGGCCTATGAGAATGCCAAGCTGTTTAAAGAAAAAAGTTAAAAGATGGCATGACAAAAGGATACAAAAACGTGAGAAAACGTAGGGGATTATGTCTTATTATTCAACTCTCGTTTAAGATTTTTTGCAGGAAAACATCTCTCCAAGTGGGAAGGACCTTACGTTATTGAGGAGGTCTATCGTTCCGGTGCCATAAAAATCAACAACTTTGAAGGCACAAATCCGAAGGTGGTGAACGGTCAAAGAATCAAACATTATATCTCAGGTAATCCTATAAATGTTGAAACCAATATTATAGAAACCGTAACCCCGGAGGAATACATAATGGACACTTTCCAGAACGATTCAGCCTCCGAAAAGGAAGAGGTATGTGATACGGTAAGTAAACCGACTCCAAAACAGTTCTAAAGGCAATTTTTCTTCGTTTTGGAATATTTAGAAAAATAGAAAAATAAACCGCAGTCCGGAAGAGACACGAGGCGTCCATGAGGGTGGAGGGCGTGCCCCCTTCCCAGGGTGCGCCCCCTGCCTCGTGGGCACCCCGTGTGTCCCCTGTACTCCGTTTTCTTGTGGGTTACTCCTTTTGATCGGTAAAAATTCATTATATATACTCTGGAAGGTTTTGACCTCTGTATCACGCAGAAATCCTCTGTTTTTGTTTCGAGCTGCTATTTTTGACAGATCTAGATCATCATGGCGTCCTCCAACACCCCCAGGGACAAGTTCTTCGAGAAGGTCATCAACCCCTACCTTGCGGAGCTGCTACACCACCCCAAAACCATGGAGTTGCATGAGGGGGTGCTGCACATCCGTGATGTTGAGGGGCCGAGGAGGACCGACAGCGTGGAGACAAGACTCGAAGCAATGGAGCAACAAGTTTTCAAGTGCCAAGGTATGGTGGAATGAGGACTCAACCCCAACCACATGATGATCTCGGAGCTCGCCAACAACCTCAAGCTGGACTGAAGGATCTTTGGGGAATCTATCTCTAATCTTCAAGAGAAGATCGAACACCTCCAAGCCCAGATCTATGATCCACAAAACCAAAACTGAGTATGAATATAAATTAAAGATATGAGTTTGGCTGCAGATTTGACTATCCCGGAGACTAGATCATCCTTCTACGATGGTGAACCCATGCCTTGGAAGGTGGACAACCAGCCTACATCATCAACAACTCCATCATCACCACCCCCGAAGAAGGAGACATAATCATATGGGTACGGGCACTCCCCTTGGCAACCGCCAAGCTTGGGGGAGTGACCCCGGTATCATATCACCATCACTCCTATCTTTACCGTTTTACTTAGTTTGATCCTTTTGGTAGTATCTTGATCTATTAGAATAAAGTTAGCATGATCTAGTTGTGAGCTTTTGCTTTGTGAGCTTTATCCTTTGTAATCGAGCCCGTGAGCTATATAATAAAGATTTCTGTTGAGTCAAGGGCTTGATTTCCTCACTTGGGTCATGATAAAAAGAAAGAAAACCAAAAGAATATCCAAGAGATCATATTGATCTTGTGGGAAGTAATGACTTCACATACAAGAGTATGATAAATAGAAGTTGTTGGGAGGTGACAAACATAGTTTTGGTCATCGTTGCAATTAATAGGAAGTAATAAAAGAAGAGAGGCTTCACATACAAATATACTATCTTGGACATCTTTTATGATTGTGAGCACTCATTAAAGTATGACATGCTAAAGAGTTGATGTTGGACAAGGAAGACAACATAATGGGTTATGTCTTCTTATATCCGAAATGAAGTATATTGTCATGGATCATCCAACATGTTGAGCTTGCCTTTCCCCCTCATGCTAGCCAAAACTCCTCACACTAAGTAGAGATACTACTTGTCCTTCGATATATCCTTAAACCCAGTTTTGCCATGAGAGTCCACCATACCTACCTATGGATTGAGAAAGATCCTTCCAAGTAAGTTCTCATGTTGCAAATCTGCTGAAATATGTATGATTTATTAGTGTGGGAGATATTAGCTTTATACGATCTTGTGATATGGAAGTAATAAAAGCAACGGACTGCATAATAGAGGTCTTTATCACATGTGGCAATATAAAGCGAAGTTCTTCTATGCTAAGACTTTGTGCATCCAACCATAAAAACACATGACAACCTCTGCTTCCCTCTGTGAAGGGCCTATCTTTTATTCTTGTCTTATAAGTGTTAAGGTGAAATCCACCTTTCCTTTTAAAATTTTATCCTTTGGCAAGCACATTGTGCTGGAAATATCCTGACATATATACCCACCTGGATGTAAGTTTTCATGATCTATTACTGTTGACATCACCCTTGAGGTAAAAGGTTGGGAGGCAACACCATAAGCCCCTATCTTTCTCTGTGTCCGATTAAAACTCCATAAACATAAGTATTGCGTGAGTGTGAGCAATTGTGAAAGACTATATGATAGTTGAGTATGTAGGCTTGCTGAAAAGCTCTTATATTGACTCTTTCCGATATTACGATAAATTGCAATTGCTTCAATGACCGAGATCAAAGTTTGTTAGTTTCCAATGAAGTTTATGGTTCATACATGATATTGTGGATGAATTGTTACTTTAGCATAAGAATCATATGACTATATTTATTTAGGCCGCTGTTATGAGAATGATCATGATGCCCTCATGTCCGTATTTTGTTTTTATCGACAGCTCTATCTCTAAACATGTGGACATATTTTTCGATATCGGTTTTCGCTTGAGGACAAGCGAGGTCTAAGCTTGGGGGAGTTGATACGTCCATTTTGCATCATGCTTATATGTTGACATTTATTGCATTATGGGCTGTTACTATATGTTTTGTCACAATACTTATGCCTTTTCTCTCTTATTTTACAAGGTTCACATGAAGAGGGAGAATGCCGGCAGCTGGAATTCTGGGTTGGAAAAGGAGCAAACTCTGGAAACCTATTCTGCACAACTCCAAAAGCCCTGAAACTCAATAGAACATCGTTTCTGAAAATATAAAAACTATCTGGCGAAAGAAACCCACGAGGGGGGCCACCGGCTGTCCACGAGGATGGGGGGCGCGCCCCCCTTCCCTGGGCGCGCCCCCCTGCCTCGTGGGCCAGTCGGCAGGCCCCCGATGCCCATCTTCTCCTATATGAGGTGTTTTGTCCTGGAAAAAACCATAATGAGGCTTTGGGGACCAGACGCCGCCGTCTCGAGGCGGAACCGAGGCGGAAACCAATCTAGGGCTCCCGCATAGCTGTTCTACCGAGGATACTTCCCTCCGGGAGGGGGAAATCATCACCGCCGTCATCACCAACAACTCTCCCATCTTGGGGAGGGCTATCTTCATCAACATCTTCACCAGCACTATCTCCTATCAAACCCTAGTTCATCTCTTGTATCCAATCGTTGTACCCAAACCTGAGATTGGTACCTGTGGGTTGCTAGTAGTGTTGATTACTCCTTGTAGTTGATGCTAGTTGGTTTATTTGTTGGAAGATCCTATGTTCGGATCCATTATGCATATTAATACCTCTCTGATAATGAACAATATTATGTCTTGTGATTAGTTACTTTTGTTCCTGAGGACATGGGTGAAGTCTTGCTATTAGTAGTCATGTGAATTTGGTCTTCGTTCGATATTTTGATGAGATGTATGTTGTCTCTCCTCTAGTGGTGTCATGTGAATGTCGACTACATGACACTTCAACATTATTTGGGCCTAGAGGAAGGCATTGGGAAGTAATAAGTAGATGATGGGTTGCTAGAATGACAGAAGCTTAAACCCTAGTTTATGCGTTGCTTCGTAAGGGGCTGATTTGGATCCATATGTTTCAAGCTATTGTTAGGTTTACCTTAATACTTCTTTTTGTAGTTGCGGATGCTTGCATTAGAGGTTAATCATAAGTGGGAGGCTTGTCCAAGCTAGGGCATCACCCAACCACCGGTCCACCCACATACCAAATTATCAAAGTACCGAACACGAATCAGATGATCGTGATGAAAACTAGCTTGACGATAATTCCCATGTGTCCTCAGGAGCACTTTAGTTTATATAAGAGTTTGTCCATGCTTGTCCTTTGCTACAAAAAGGATTGGGCCACCTTGCTGCACCTTATTTACTTTTACCTTTTGTCACTTGCTACCAATTACCTTATCACAAAACTATTTGTTACCTATAATTTCAGTGCTTGTAGAAAATACCTTACTGAAAACTGCCTATCATTTCCTTCTGCTCCTCATTGGGTTCGACACTCTTACTTATCGAAAGGACTACGATAGATCCCCTACAATTGTGGGTCATCAGACATGCACGCAAATTTTGTACTCACCACGGTATAATATACAATCATTCACACAAGCATGTATCTTTTGTACTTCAAGTCCCAATGGGCAAACCATTTTCTTAGCTTCATTTGTGCTTCTGGGGAGCACATTATCTTCCGAAAGAATTTCTTTGAAAAGACCTAACATCTCTGAGAAGCCCTTGTTTGATATACTGTTTCCTACTTTAAATCTGAGAAGCTCCAGGGTGGCACTCAACTTGGAATATTTCTTTTTGCATCCTGGATACAATTATTTCTTGGAGTCAGCATCAATGGTTGGCAGATCCTTGTACCCAACCATATCCTTTTTTGGGCCCTCGAAATCTGCTATCATAGCAGCAAAATCTGGCATATCAAGACCGTCGTCATCTGTGTCGACGTCTTCGTTTTCTAGTGGGCGTTTCGGCTTTCTAGTGTTCCATTGTTAGCTTGACGCCTCTGCCCCGATGTTAGATTCAACATCTATGTGACACTGATCGGGGTTTGGTATCTCGCTGCCCTGGGTATCCTCATCCATGACCTCCTCTTCACCGTGTCTGGTCTAACATGTATATTCATCCATGAATCCCCTAGAGACTAAGTGCATCTGGACATCTGCAACTTAATGTGACACTGTATTGGCACAATCAGTACATGGACATAGTATGTAATCTGCATCACCAATTCTCCTCTTTGTACTTTCAACAAAATTCATGAACTCTGTCATGCCACTAATAAAATATGCAGTTTGTCGATTCTTCATCCATCGAGATCGTTCCATCTGCAACACGCGGATGGTAATTAAAAACAAAACAACAACATTAAAACACGGATTAACTGCTGCCCAAAGATGAGTGCATAAATCACAAGGTTTTATTTTCATAATTACTGAGGGCGCTCCATGTTGTTATCCAGACGTGTAATGACAAAAATTAATGGCCAGTCAATTTACACATAGAGTACTAGTACAACACTACCCTTAGGAATTGAATACAATTAAGCCACTCACAAAAAGAATACCTTAATTAATTAGCCGCGTGGCGACCTCCACCCAGCAGACAGAGAAGCGCGATGCGGCGGCACGCCGAGACGGCAAGGTCGAGGAGCAAAGCTTAGTGCGGCTGCCGCCTGAAGTTTGACCTCCACTATCCCACCGTCAACTGCGATGGATGTGCTCGAATCACGCCGTCGCCAACCTCGATCTCGATGGTTGGGCTCCTCCTATCTCCCATCGCAGACCAAGGATTCACCTCCTATGACGCATCCACCGCCCACCGACAGAGGATTGACCTCTTCTCCGGTAGCCACTGCCTAGGCCGCCGCCGCCATCTCTATATGCAGAGCGGCTGTTTTTTTTACGGATATCCGTAGAGCGGCCATTTACACGGTATCTCACTGTAACTCAATTATATGGATGGGGTAGTACTTCACATACGGTTAAGCTACACTGTCTTCTCACACGGTTTGGTGCAGAAATCGTCTGTGACATTGTAATACCTAACACAATCGACATGTATAAATAGTGTGCCGTATACAACATATAGTGCCATAAGTAGTTCCCGACCGTTAGCTTATCTCCACAGTTTCCCCATTTCCCCCAAATCCCTACATAGC
The DNA here is from genome assembly GCA_902687465.1 of Secale cereale. Classification (NCBI taxonomy): domain Eukaryota; kingdom Viridiplantae; phylum Streptophyta; class Magnoliopsida; order Poales; family Poaceae; genus Secale; species Secale cereale. The sequence continues at coordinate 416,457,054 of LR738715.1, forward strand.
CTCCAAATTCCCTCGCGTGGCACTGACATTGGGGAATGCGGACGAGTGGTGCTGATGGTTTTGGTGCGGCTGCTCCTGCTCGTATCGCCGACACAACGGCGATCGCCGCCGAGCACTTGCCTAAGGTCATCAGAAGGTAGGTCTACTATGGATCCGAATTGTCCCATCGAGTTCCAATCTATCCCGATCTGTTTAGCATGTCCAAAGTATAGCTCCTTGCTGAATCCATACTGAATGACCCCCTCCCCCCCCAGGAAAGCGATATGCCGCCAGATCAGGAGCATGACTCCAGACTCCCACAACACGAGTTTGACTTTGAGTTTTGTGCCACTGAGAAGTACTAAAAGTTGAGTTGTGTGCACGGCCACACTCCCGCTCGACGTGTATGCACGGAGGGATTCGACATTGGCAGGCGGTTTCTCAGTTGCCCCTTAGAGGTTAGTGCTGATTAAGTTAATCATTTTACTTTAGTTAATGCCACCGCTCATCCTGAATACTATTTAACATTGGCAGGGATATGGGACTTGTGCCTTTATTAACTGGCTGGATGAAGAATGGCATGGCAGGGCTCGGAGTGTTATCACCAAGCTCGCAGAAGATAACGTAAAGCTGAAGAAGAAACTGGCTGATCTAGAATGTACAATCAGTACGATGAAGCAAGAAAGAATCAATCACAGGCAACAGATGAAAGCAAGAGACAAGAAGGAACTAGCATGTACAGTTGTAGTTGTCGCATTAGCCATGTTCTATGCGTTGTTTGCAATGATGATTAGGGGTTTTGTTTGACAGTATTGCTAAAGCACATCTGGAAGTGCTCTAAGTACTGCACATCTAGGTCCTATGCCATTGATTTTACGCGAATATTCGTGTAGATATTTTTCTTTGTCTTTTTTCTTTTCCTTTCTAATTTGACTATTATTGGCTTTATCATTAAGAAGAGCTAAATGTATTGCTTGCCAACTGTCCTACACCGTTCGTACCGGTACCGGTGCATAATCCCAAAACTCGTTCCTTGTTTTTGTCCTGAAAAAGGAAACCAACTAAATAGCCAATAGGAGTCCTGCACAACCCCAGGAATTTGGAGCGATTGGGTACAAATAATTGCGGTTGATTATATCAGCGGTTAGATAATAGGTCAACCCCCACTT
>LR738715.1:416458239-416471118 GCA_902687465.1 Secale cereale
GCGCGCAAGAAAAAACCCCACTTCAATTGGCAGTTCCTTTTCTCTGCATACCCCGCTTAATTGTCCATCATCTTCATCGTCCCCGGCTGGCCGCGCTACACACTGGCACACACTCTGCAGCCATGTCCAGCGGCAGTGACGATGATAGTTCGGCCAACAGTCTGGCGCCCGATGATAGATCAACATCAGAATCATCCCGCTCATCTTCCATGAGTCCGGCGTCGAGCCCAGACCTCGATTATATCTGGTTCCTGGAAGGGATGCTGCCTCCGGAGTCATCAGACGACAACCAGACGGACGAGGAGCCATCAGAGGACGATGTAGAGGACGACGATGACGATGAGAAGGAATGGTCGAACGAGGAGGAGGACCACGATGACAGCAACGACGATGACGACGGCGACAGCGACGAAAAGCCAACGGTCAGAGGCAGGAAGCGTCCTCGTCAAGACGATGTTGTGGGGCCATCCAACAACAACAACAACAACAACAAGAAGGACTAAATTAAGAAGACTGTATATATATATATATATATATATATATATATATATATATATATATATATATATCTGTTTATGCTGCCAATCTCATCACAGACGGTAAGTAATATGTAATCGACACAGATCTTCCACATTATCGCCCATAGGTTGGTTTGTTGAACTGTGTGCCCCAACGAGCACACAATTCACAAATAAAGACCGTATGGGCTGTCTATAATGATCGCACACAATTCTGATTACCTACCTGTTTGCCGGGTATCACACACATCTTGTTGCGCCAAATAATTTGTGTTTGCCTCAATCATTGCAAACGGTTGATCGGAGTGAACTGTATGCTGTATACCGAACACACCTTGATCTGGCTGCCCATTTGTATTGTTCTTTATCATCGCAAACAATTCATATAGATCAACCGTATGCCCCTCATCGCACACGCAACTAAAATCTGAACTGTGTTTGTTGTACCATTCATCGCAAACGTTTTGCATCTTTTTTGACGTTTTACATCTTTTTTGACGTTTTTTTCATCATCGTTTGCGATTAATGCATCGCACACAGTTTCGTCAAAGGGCCTCTGATCATAGTGTTGCGTTAGCAGCAACCTGCAGTAGTAAGACGACATGATGTTGTAGAATCTGATGATGATCTTGAAACTGAATTTTTGAAACACCTGCTAGAATTAGCCTTCCTAGATATGAATTGCCAAAGGTACCGAAAGGTTATGTTATGAATGAGACAACTAGAGATATTCTTGCTTGTAAGGATAGAGATGATCTAGAGAAATTATTATGCAAGTATAAAGAAAAGTCTCTAAACGCTATAATACTATGTGATCCTAAGTTTTCTACCTCACCTATCTCTATTGATGATAAGGATTATAATTCTTTGTCGACACAGAGTTTATTACTTTGGTTGAATCTGATCCTTACCATGGTTATGAAACTAAAACTGTTGTGGCACATCTCACTAAGTTGAATGACATAGCCACCCTTTTTACTCATGATGAGAAAACTCGTTACTACTATATTCTCAAATTATTTCTGTTTTTATTAAAGGGTGATGCTAAAGCTTTGTACAATACTCTTACTCTTGGTTGTGTGCGTAGTCCGCAAGATATGATTGATTACTGCTCTAAAAAATATTTTCCTGCTCATAAGAAAAAAGCTGCCTTATAGGAAATATTTAAATCTGTGCAAACTAAAGAAGATTGTCTCCCACAAGCTTGGGGGAGGCTTTGCCAGTTACTTAATGCTTTGCCAGATCATCCTCTTAAGAAAAAATGAAATACGTGATATCTTCTATAATGGACTAATCGATGCTTCTAGGGACTTCCTAGATAGTTGTGCTGGTTGTGTTTTCAGGGAATGAACTATTGGACAAGCTGAAGAATTATTGAATAACATATTGAAAAATTATGATGATTGGACTCTTCCTGAACCACCACCTAAACCTAGTCCAAAGAAGAGGGTATATTATATCTCAGTCCTGAAGATATGCTACAAGCAAAGAAATATATGAAGGAAAAAGGTATTAAAGTTGAGGACGTTAAACATTTACCTCCTATTGAAGAAAAACATGGGCTTAATACACCACCACTGCCTAGGGTGGTAGAGATAAATTCTCTAATGAAATTCAATGATAATGACAATCCTCACAATATGCACCCTAGCCAATGCTTTTATGAGTTTAAAAATTACATTAGGAAACTAGATCACTTCAATGCAAATGTTATGAAACAATTGAAATACAATTCTGATATGATTGCTCGCTTGCGTGACTTGTTACTTAGAATCTCAAATGATGTTAGAGGCGTGGAAAAGCATGCTTATATGGTACAAACCGAGTTAGAATTAGTTGCTAAATCACAAAGAGAATTTCTTGATGAAATGAATAACAACATACATGACTTTGTTGTTAGAGTTGCAACTTGAGGAGGAAAATGACTCAGGAACCACTTTATCCGGAGGGACACCCAAAAAGAATTGAACATGATTCACAAAGAAACAACACCATTGCACCTAGTCCTTTTAAAAAGTAGAAGAAAAAAAAGATAGGACTTTGCATGCTACTAGTGAACCTGACGTAGAAAAACCTCCTGATAATGATAATGATGTTTCTATTTCTGATGCTGAAACTCAATCTAGTGATGAACGTTCACCTAGTGATAATGAAAAAGATAATGCTGATGTTCATGGAAATACTCAACAAAAAAATGAAAAAGAACCAGATAATGATGTTGAAATAGAACCGCCAGTTGATCTTGATAACCCGCAACCCAAAAATACACAATATGATAAAAGAGACTTTGTTGCTAGGAAACACGGTAAAGGAAGAGAACCATGGGTTCAAATACCTATGCCTTTTCACCCAAGTCAACTAAAAAAGAAAGATGATGAAGAATTTGAACGCTTTGTTGAAATGTCGAGGCTAGTCTTTTTGTGTACTTGCTTGACTGATATCTTGAAAATGCCTCCTTATGCAAAGTACATGAAAGATATCATCACCAATAAGAGAAAAATATTGGAAGCTGACATCTCCACCATGCTTGCTAATTACACATTTAAGGATGGAGTACCTAAAAAACTTGGAGACCCAGGAATACCCACTATACCTTGCTCCATAAAAAAAGAATTATGTGAAAACTGCTTTATGTGACTTACGAGCATGTGTTAGTGTTATGCCTTTCTCTTTATATAAAAGAGTTGATCTGAATAAACTCACACCTACTGAAATATATTTGAAAATGGCTGTCAAATCAACTGCCATACATATCGGTATCTGTGAGGATGTGCTCGTTGTTGTTGCTAATGTTACTATTTTGACTGACTTTGTTATACTTGAGATGCCCGAGGACGACAACATGTCGATTATCCTTGGTAGACCCTTATTGAATACTGCAGAGGTTATTATTGATTGAAATAAAAGCAAGGTCACTTTTCATATCAATGTAATGAGCATATGGTGCACTTTCCGAAGAAACAATGCCAAGTGAATGGCATTAATGTTACTGAAAAATCTCCGATGATCACAATTGGAAGTTTTCATCTACCTCTACCTACCATTAAAAAGAAATATGAAATGCTTATTGCTGGGGACATTCATATCCCCGTTGAGGTAACTTAGTGATTTACGAAAGTTCTTCGGTTTCATACTAATCGAAAGTGGTTGTTAATAAGACTTGATCAACATTACTAATAGATCATTTTTGAGAGGTATGAAGTTGGTGAATTTAGTGAGCACTGCATTCTGTTCTTACCTTTAGTTTTCTATTTTTATTAGCTAAATAAAACAAAATGCCATGTTTTATCTGTTTTCTGAATTTCCCGTGCAAGAAAAAATGACCCAAAAATAAAAGTTCTCAGAATGCTCTGAAAATTTAACATTATTGTTTTCTAAATATTTAAGAATTTCTTGTGCAAATAATATCACCTGGCAGAACCCACCTGGGCGCGCCAGGAACCCCAGGCACGCCCTGGTGGGTTGGTCCCCATGTGCCCCCCTCACTTATCTCTTTACACCACAACATCACCTACCTCCATAAAAAATTCACCTTTGCTCTCTCTTGTGTTCTTGCTCTCAAACCCGCATATTTCGATATCTTTGCTCGAAGCTCTGTTTTCGAAATTGTTTCGCGGGATTGTTTCCTGGTATGTGACTCCTCTGTTTGTCCAATTAGTTATTGATATAGTGGTTTATATTTTGAATAATTAGCTACTCTTGGTGCTACTCTAGATGAGCTTGCATGTTGAATTCTTAGAGTTCTAAGTAGTTTGAATGCTTGCTATGGCCTCTATGTATCACTATGAGTAGTTGTTATCAATTTTGTAGAGTTTCGTTGATAAATTTTTGGCACCCAATTTTTTTCTTCAGAAAACTGTGTGCGAATGTGATGAACCTCTTTGGAAGGAGTTCTTCGAGGAGTAGATCCTCGGGAGCATCCTCTAGTGACAGCTCCGCTCGTCGGTCTTATGTTGAACCAAGTGAAAGTTCCATACGAGATGATGCCCCGAAAATATGCTTATGTCCTTGTGATGATTATATGGTGCGTGTGGGAATTAAGGAGGAATTCGAGTAATAAGTTCACAATGTCGGTCTCGGTCCCTACATTTAAATTAAGTCCGATCAACACCACACTCTCACTGAATCATTTTTCAAAGGATTTAAATTCCATCCCCGTGAGTCTAGGGTGACATTTAAACTGTATGAAAATCCTTTTACCATAATACTAGCGAGTTTTGCTCATCCCAGCAAAATCCCATTCCGGGGTTCGCTTGATGAACCACCAAGGGCTGAGTACCAATCATTTTTAACTAGTCTTTGCTATGGTGAAATGAGGGGAGTGACGCAAGGTATAATAAAGAGCATTCATTATCCCGCAATTTAGTACTTTTCTTTATTTAATGGCAAATGTATTGTAGGAAAACAAGATTGTAGTACACTTTGTGCTCCAGACTAGAGCCTCATACGCACCGCTCTCACCGTTGATAGAAGTTATAATCTTGGGGCGATTGTTGCATGCAGGTTACAACACAATGCTATTAGTGGCTATTTCTATGGTGGAATCTATGCCACGCGTTTAGCAAGAGAGCTGAGTGTTTCACCTTTGCCCTTTGACCCTATCCTAATCACGCAGTATTTAGACTTTGATGCTATGAAAAATCATAAGATCCATAAAGGAGACATTCATAATTTCACCTATAAATTGTTGTTTAACCAAGCGTCTGTTGTGCACACATATTTAGCTGCGCCTGCTCTTTTTGATTATCACATCAAGGGAAGATATTTCATTCTTGAGAGCGAGGCCTGACCCCACAATGTTGTGGTTGAGGTAGCACTGCAGGTTGAGGCATCCGTAGTAAGAGCCTTCCGTGAGCTACCACGCCGACTACTATCCAGGCTACTGACTGCTTACCAAGTTAGGACAAAAGCCTAAGCTTGGGGGAGTAAGTGTTTCTCACTGACTGTACATTCATGTTCACACTTATCATTTTAGTTGTTGGTGTTCACACTTTTTCGTTGTATTATCCATGCTTAATTTATTTTCTCGCCTTCTTCTTGTGTGTTTGAAAAACCTTAGGAAAACCAAAAAAATTAGTTGTAGTTAGTTTACTTTCTATGCTTGCTTAGTTGTAATATTAAGAAGAAAACTCAAAAAGATTTCCTTGTGTCTTCTTTTGCTTGTTTGGGAGCTTTTCCATGTAAATAGGTTTTCTCATTTTTGCTTTCCCCTTTTATTTGCTTGTTCTAGAAAACCAAAAACTCCAAAAATATTTTATTGTGTTTCTCTGAATTTCTTTTCTTTTAATTCGTTTCGTACCAAGGAGATGATGATGATGAAAATGTTGAGTGGCTCTCATATGCATAATTGTTGATCTAATAAAGAGACCATTTTACCTTGTCTTCTCCTGTTGAATAAAATGTTTGCAGATTCCAGCTTAGTCCATGGCACTCTTTCACTATTATTATTTTCACATCGTTTAGTCATGCAAGTGAAAGGCAATAATGACGATATTCGATGAACTGGCCGTGGCAGAGAGAAACTGGTATGAACTCGACTTGTTCTGTTTTTGTAAATATGTTTAACCTAGTACCCATGATTCAACCCATTATGATTATACATGTTTGCAATGACAATTAGAGATTATAGTTGCTCATGCCATGCATAAGTAGCTAGGAGTGGATAATGATTTATCTTGGAGATCAACATTGCATTAAAATGATTTTGATTTAGTATGATGATATGGTATCCTCCTCTGTATGTTCGAGTGGCTTGACTTGGCACATATTCATGCATGTAGTTGAATCAAAACCAGCATAGCCTCTATAATATTTATGTTCATGGTGTTCATATCCTACTCATGCTAGTGTCCAATGTTACTTACACATAATGCATGTTCATGACCGTTGTTGCTCTCTAGTTGGCCGCTTCTCAACCTATTTACTAGCATTCACCTGTACTAAGTGGGAATTCTGCTTGTACATCAAAAACCTTGAACCCAAGTTACTCCAGATGAGTCCACCATACCTACCTATATGCGGTATTACCCTGCCATCCTAAGTAAATTTTCATGTGCCACCTCTAAAAACTTCAAATAAATATCCTTTTTGTGTGCCTGGATCATTCATGGAACGACATGAGATGGTCGTTATCTTTCATGCTAAGCGGGTTATTCTCAGGTCGAGTGTGTATTCACTCGTCATCGCACGAGAAAAGGGTGGTAATAGTGATGCCTAGTCCCAAACTGCAAAAAGTATTGATCCCTCAAATAATCAAACAAGAACTCCCAATGGAGCCATAACCTTTACTTTTCCGCTTGGGAACCGCCACTAGCGTGTTTAGCATGGAAAATATTGATAACTGATAGTCATGAAGTAATCGAGAATGGTGCATGTCTCAAAATATCATTTACCTCTGTTTTTAAAAACTTGAGCTCTGGCACCTCTGCAAATCACTGTTTCCCTCTGCGAAGGGACTATCTATTTACTTTTATGTTGTGTCATCACCTTCTAAAATAAGTGCTAGAGCCTGAGAGCACTCCTGTCATACTGATGCATTGTGTGTAGCTAATGTTGGGTGCATCATGACTGCATATTTTCTACCATGAATTACAATGTTTAGTCGCTGCATGAACTTTGGAGGTGCTCTGCATTTATGTTATGCGGTCTCAGAAAGGGCTAGCGAGATAACATTATTGTCATATTATATCATGGTTGTTTTGATAACGTGTTGCTGCTTAAAATATCTTATTATTGCTCGCTAGCTGATTATGTCATTGATATGAGTTAATATAATTTTTAAGAGTTATTGTCGGTATGGTTAGTTATAATGTTGGCTGAAAACCTGGGTGATGTTTAAGCTTATTTACGCAAACAGGAGCAAAAGATTTCATAAAAGTTTTTTTTTCACTTTTAGTTTATCAACTAAATTCCTTGAGGACAAGCAAAGGTTTAATCTTGGGGGAGTTGATACGTCTCCAATGTATCTACTTTTCCTAACGCTTTTCCTCTTGTTTTGGACTCTAATTTGCATGATTTGAATGAAACTAAGCCCGGACTAACGCTGTTTTCAGGAGAACTACCATGGTGTTGTTTTTGTGTAGAAATAAAAGTTCGCGGAATGGAACGAAACTTTGCGATGATTTTTATACAATTAAAGAGAATTGCTGGAGTCAAGAGCCACCGGAGAGGGGCACCTGGGTGGGCACAACCCACCAGGGCGCACCATCCCTCCCAGGCACGCCCAGGTGGGTTGTCCCCACCTGGTGGTCCTGCAGACCCTGAAACCGATGCTATAAAATCCTATTTTCCAGAAAAAATGGGAGAGAAAGAATTATCGTGATCCACGAGATGGAGCCACCGTCACCTCATGTTCTTCATTGGGAGGCCAGATCTGGAGTCCGTTTGGGGCTCCAGAGAGGGGGATCTTCGTTCTTCGTCATCACCAACCCTTCTCCATCACCAATTCCATAATTCTCCCCCCGGGAGTGACTAATTCCTTGGTAGGCTCAATGGTCGGTGAGGAGTCGGACAAGATTCGTCATGTAATCGAGTTAGTTTTGTTAGGGCTTGATCTCTAGTATCCACTATGTTCTGAGATTGATGTTGCTATGACTTCTCCATGCTTAATGCTTGTCACCTAGGGCCCGGGTGCCATGATTTCATATCTGAACCGTTTATGTTATCACCATTATATCCATGTTCTAAATCCGATCTTGCAAGTTATAGTCACCTACTATGTGTTATGATCCGGCAACCCCAGAGTGACAATAGTCGGGACCACTCCCGGTGATGACCGTAGTTTGAGGAGTTCATGTATTCACCATGTGTTAATGCTTTGTTCTGGTTCTCTATGAGAAGGAGGCCTCAATTTCCCATAGTTTCCAATATGGACCCCGCTGCCACGGGAGGGTAGGACAAAAGATGTCATGCAAGTTCTTTCCATACGCACGTATGACTATTTACGGAATACATGCCTACATTATATTTATGAACTGGAGCTAGTGTCGTATCGTCCTAGGGACTGTCACATGATGAATATCATCCAATAAATTACCGATCCAATGCCTACTAATTTATTCTATATTGTTTCTGCTAAGTTACTATTATTGTTACTATTGCACTTGCTACAAAATTACTGCTATCACTGTTACCCTTACTATTGCTGTTGTCATTGCTATCCAAACTATCATATTACTTTGCTACTGATTACTTGATGCAGATAATTAAGCTCCAGGTGTGGTTGAAATGAAAACTCAGCTGCTAATACTTGCAAATATTCTTTGGCTCCCCTTTTGTCAAATCTATAAATTTGGGTTGAATACTCTACCCTCGAAAACTGTTGCGATCCCCTATACTTGTAGGTTATCAGTTACGTAGCAGGGCGTCTAGCCTCTTATACGGGTCCACGATTACTGGGTCGCATATCCATGCTTTCTTCACGGCGTCCTTAAAGACGTCCATCTTAGTCCAGAAAATCTCAAAGCGGGACATCTTCTTAGGACAGTAACCTGCACTTGTTGACAGGTGCAAGGGGTCATGGTCTGAGACCCCCGTCGATAGAGCCTGCAGCAAGTAATCCGGGTACTCCAGTTCCTAGTCCATCGAGATCAAAATTCTGTCAATCTTGGTCAGGGCCGGCTCCTCTCGCTCGTTAGACCACGCGAACTTCCGCCCATGCGTGTACATCTCCTTCAGCTCCTGGTCATCCACAAATTGTCGAAACGGGTTCATCACCGCCCTATTAAGATTGTTGTTACTTTTCTTCGCTGCGCGAAGTATCAAGTTGAAGTCTCCCAGCATCATCCATGGAACCGTACAGATCGTACGCCTCATGCCAAGATCCTCCAAAAATTGGCATTTTAGCTCATCACTTTGTGGTCCGTAAACCACTGAGATCCCCCACGGCTCCCCAATCATCGTGTGCACCAAGCCCGTGATAAAGTTTGCGTTGTATTGGAAATTATATACCGTTAGTGTCAGGCCCAAGATGCGATTCTATCCCGATCACGTCACACTTACGTGATTGGGGCACAACCGCATTTTGGGCGCTTAGCAAGATGGATATCATTACATCGTACCATTACATACATACATGGGGGATACAACAATACATACAAGTCACATGAATACAACAACATCAATACAAGGTATCCGACTACGGATACAAACAAGAAAAAAACTAAGACATCCATCTGCTATCCCAGGCTGCCGACCCGGAACCTAACCCAAGACTGAAGAAGAAGAAGAAGAAGAAGAAGAAGAAGAAGAAGAAGAAGAAGAAGAAGAAGAACTCCAACAAAACGAACATCGCTCTCACGTCAAGACATCGGAAACCTGCACCTGCAACTGTTGTTGTAGTATCTGTGAGCCACGAGGACTCAGCAATCCCATAACCATGGGTAACAAGACTATCAAAGCTTAATGGGAAGGAAGAGGTAAAGTGGTGAGGTTGCAGCAGCGACTAAGCAATATATATGGTGGCTAACTTACGAGTACAAGAATAAGATGAGCATCTACGCAAACGGTCGCAAACTAGTAATGATCGCTAAAGATCCTGAACTACCTACGAGTCAAACATAACCCCACCGTGTTCTCTTCTCAAAGTGGAAGAGACAATCACGGTTACTCACACAGTTGTGTGTTTTACTTCGGACCCTCTGTCAAGTTTTCTACAACCGGACATTAACAAATTCCAATCTGCCACATAACCGCGGGCACGGCTTTCGAAAGATCATAACCCTACAGGGGTGTCCCAACTTAGCCCATCACAAGCTCTCACGATCAGCTGAAGTAATAATGATAATATTATCACCCCTTATCTTAGGGACAATCCGATCAGGCTCGGCATCCCGGTGCACAAGACATTTCAACAATGGTAAAACAAGTCCAGCAAGACCTCCCGATGTGTCGTCACCCTGATAGTAGCCGCGCGTATCTCGTCTCAGGCCACGACCGGATGGGCGATCCTACGAGTAAAACCAATCCTCGAGTTTCCCCGTGGTGGCCCCGCAGTCTCGCCGTTTGGGACCAACACCATCAGCACTGGCCCACCTGCTATGTAGAAGAATCCTCGGGTAGCGCTAACTCCCTATGCAATTTAATTAATTAATTAAGTTGTTATTATGAGCAAATTAAAACCAATGTTGGGCCTTGCTGGAGGAGTTTTATTCAAAGACGAACTGTCCAGGGGTCCCCATATACCCAACCGTGTAAGGAACGCAAAAATCAAGGAACATAATGCCGGTTTATCGGCGCCTAAGGTGGAATGAGTGGAACAAAACACCGAGCAAAAGGCCAAGCCTTCCACCCATGCCCAGTATATAGGTGTGTTAATAATAATAATAGATATTGTGATATGCCAACAACAAGTTCCCTCCTGGAATGATCTTCATCTTCACCTGCAACTAACAACGCTATAAGAGGGGTTGAGCATGCGGGTAACATAGCCAGACAATGGTTTTGCTAGGAAGGTTTCAAAGGTTAGAGGTTTCATGGCAACAAGGAGAGGCTGACAATAATGATGGGTAGCGCGACATATAACGATAGCATCGAGACACTAAGCATGGCAATGATAGTAAAGGTATCCAAGGGTATGGTCATCTTGCCTGAGATCCTGCAAGGAAGAAGAATGGATCCATGAAGAAGACGAAGAAGAAGCCTTGAAGAAGAACCACAGGTAGACGAATGAATCCTCATGAACGCAACGAAACAAGCACTAACGAGAAGAAGCAAGCAATACGGTAAACACACCACACGAGACATGAAAATATGCTCAACCAAGTATGATGCAAGACAGTTCTATACATGATGCACAACAAGTCTATACAGGAAGCATAACATGACAAGGTAGGAAGCACAGAAAACAACACAAGTCTATATGATGCAATACATGGCAAGGTATGATGCATGACAAGTTTATACAGGAAGCATTACATGGCAAGGTAGGAAGCACAGCAAAACAACACTAGTCTATATATGATGCAATACAAGGCAAGGTATGATGCACTGCGGATGCACTTAGGATGCATTACATGACAACATAGGAAGCACACCAGAACAACACGAGAACAAGACAATAAGCTCAAGCAAGTAGGATGCAAGACAGATCCATATAAGATGCAAAACATGACAAGGTAGGAAGCACGGAGAAGCAACATTAGAACAGCAAGTTTAAATGAGGCCGTAAGCTACTTAAAACAAATCCGGTAAGTCCTCATATGCATAGTTTGAAATTAGTCCAGATCTGAGAAAACCTTAAGTTAAAGTTGTTAAACAGCAAGTTAACATGCACCATCATGATCTACACGAAATTCTAGTCAAGTTACATATAAAGTTTGTTTAATTCGGAGCTACGGCCTAGAAGATATGAGCAAAACAAGTTAAGCATGGCAACGGTGCAAGATGCACCCAAACATCAAGCAAACATACTCCAAACATGTTAACAAGATGATATTATGATTCTACATGCAAAATCACACAATTTTCATATAAGTAACACTCAAAACGGAGCAACGGGCTAAAAGATACACATGAAACAAGATATAGCAACAAGCTGAAATTAACAGCCAGATAGTAACTTTGGAGCAAGATATATATACTCTACAGCACTCAAACATGGTGACAAGAAGCATGGACATGAAGTAGACATATCCTACAGCAAACAACTCCATTGGAGCAACTCCATAGGAGGCATGGATCAATAGCAACAAGCTACAACATTTTGATCATGACAATAAAAACCTGACAGCAATATTTTATAGCAACTTGGGAGCAAGAAATAAATAAGCTACAGCCGGCCAAATGAGCAAGTAAGAGCATGGATGGATAGGCAACAACATATACAACAAGGAAAGATCAATGGCCACCCCAAAACTAACATGGATTTGCCTGGGACATCAAGCAAACATAGCATCAGGATATTACAGATTCCAGACTTACTGAAATTTCACTAAGTGTTAAAACAGTTACATTCACATGGCATGTTTGCAAGCATGTTTAAGTCACCTCAAGGCATATCATGGAAAGATGAATGCACCATAGCAAAGAACACATCATGGATAATCTAAAACATATGAGCATGTGATAAGGGGACAAACACAACAATAGCAACGAGCTCCTCAACTAGGCATCTCGTAACAAGTTACAAAACCTAACAGCCACATGTACTTTTGCAACAGGGATAAACATGTCAATATGAAATCTAACATGCATACTATAGCAACCAACATGTAGAGCATCTCATGATGAACATTTTGACATATCATTTGCATCGTTTGGATAAACATGCACCAAGATATCATATCTCAAACATGGCAACAAAATAACAAGTAGCAGCAGTTTATAATAAGTAGCACCCTTGCAACAGATATTAGAGCATCTA
>LR738715.1:416471128-416494658 GCA_902687465.1 Secale cereale
ATAGTAACTTTGGAGCAAGATATATATACTCTACAGCACTCAAACATGGTGACAAGAAGCATGGACATGAAGTAGACATATCCTACAGCAAACAACTCCATTGGAGCAACTCCATAGGAGGCATGGATCAATAGCAACAAGCTACAACATTTTGATCATGACAATAAAAACCTGACAGCAATATTTTATAGCAACTTGGGAGCAAGAAATAAATAAGCTACAGCCGGCCAAATGAGCAAGTAAGAGCATGGATGGATAGGCAACAACATATACAACAAGGAAAGATCAATGGCCACCCCAAAACTAACATGGATTTGCCTGGGACATCAAGCAAACATAGCATCAGGATATTACAGATTCCAGACTTACTGAAATTTCACTAAGTGTTAAAACAGTTACATTCACATGGCATGTTTGCAAGCATGTTTAAGTCACCTCAAGGCATATCATGGAAAGATGAATGCACCATAGCAAAGAACACATCATGGATAATCTAAAACATATGAGCATGTGATAAGGGGACAAACACAACAATAGCAACGAGCTCCTCAACTAGGCATCTCGTAACAAGTTACAAAACCTAACAGCCACATGTACTTTTGCAACAGGGATAAACATGGCAATATGAAATCTAACATGCATACTATAGCAACCAACATGTAGAGCATCTCATGATGAACATTTTGACATATCATTTGCATCGTTTGGATAAACATGCACCAAGATATCATATCTCAAACATGGCAACAAAATAACAAGTAGCAGCAGTTTATAATAAGTAGCACCCTTGCAACAGATATTAGAGCATCTAGATGAACTCAAATGAGCATGGCACAATGCAACAAAGTGTAGAGCATATCACCACGATCATTTTGACATCTCATTCACTCAATTTGGATTACCACACAAAAAGTTATCACCATGCAAAGATGCAACATATTATGCAAATTTAGTGACTTACCAGGAATTTGAACACTAGGAAAAAAAACGAGCGCGGATTAGCTATATGGTGCACTGGGCGGGGCAGAGGAGATGCTCACACTGGGCTCGGCCCATCACTGTGGAGGGAGCCGCTGGGCCGATGGGAGGCCCGGAGAAGCTGGGCCGGCTCGGTGCATCATTGTGCCTGCCTGGGATGCGGCCTACGTGGCGGCTAGGAGGCCGGCCCAGGGGCGCGGAGGCTCGGCTGTTGGGCTCGGCCCACGAGCGGAGCAAGCGGGAGGACCCGACTGGGCCTCGGCTGGCGCAGGAGCGCTCGTGCTCCTCCTCCCGACGCACAGGAAGGAGGCAGCCATGGCAGCGCTGCGGCGGCGTCGGCCGACAGGGAGGCCAGGAGGAGGCCCGGGCAGGGGGACGGGACGGAGGCTGACGGATCCGGGGCTGCGGGATCCATTTCCGGCGACGTCAACGAATCCGGCGAGGGAGAAGTAGATCGGCAGCGACGGATCTCCAAGGTGGCGGCGAAGCCCTGCGGAAGATGCAGTGGTTGAGAGGGCGAGAGAGAGAAGCAACGGAGAGGGACCGGCGAGGGACCTGGTCTGGCGGGTCGGGGTGGTCGCCGGCGGCGCTCCACGGCGGCGGGGACGAAGGTCGGCGGCGGGGCAGAGTGCTCGTGGTCGAGGGATGCTTTCCCTCGATCCAGAGCCAGAGCGAACGAGCGGGCGCCTCGGGACCGGCGGTGGGTGGCTGCGGGCCTAGATCTGGCGAGGCGGGCCTGGCCTGGGCTTGGCGCGGGGAGAGGCCAGGTGACGCGGTGGAGTCCAGGTGGCGCTCCCCCATAGGATGGGAAGTGCACTGCGGCGGCGGCTGGCCTATAGGGCGCCGCCACGTGGCGGAAAAGAGGTGGCGCGGCGCTGGATTGGACAAGTGGCGATGGGGCACTGGTCTGGCGCGGATTTTGATGCAAGGGGGAGGCTGGAGGTAGGGGAAGGCCTAGGGGATGCCCAAAATGGACATGGGGGTGTTTATATAGTCATAGGGCTAGGTTTAGGGGGGGCTTAGGAATGATTTTGGACCCTCCGATCGAATCGGACGGCTCCGGACAGAGAGAGGGGGGTAGGATGGGCCTAGAGGAGGTAGTGGGCTGTGTAGGAGGGGCCTAGAGGAAATAAGAGAAGAGGCCCGCGGGGGTTTTTGGAGACCGAAAACGTCAGCCGAAATAACCGGCGACTAGTGCCGCTATATATACCCGCTGGGCTATCAAACGGACTCCGAATGCGATGAAATTTGGCAGGCGGCCTGTCTACACTATAATAAGACCACACGCCAAGTTTCAAGCCATTCCGAGAACGTTTTCCGGCCACTCACAAAATAAATATTCGGAGGCACCGTTGGCACGTGTGAGTGTGTGGGCTCAGAACGGACAATGGAGAGGACGCGGGAGACTCGGACGGATGCAAGTTTTGAAAACATGATGATGCAACACACATGATGACATGGCAAGATGCAACACGCAAGCAGATGACAAGGCACTGACAACGAATATCTAGCTGACACCTGGCACACCGGTCTCGGGGTGTCACAACACTCCCCTACTAACAAGAGATCTCGTCCCGAGATCTTAGGAACGAGACGGGAGAGAAAAGGAAGAACAAAGTTCTTCGAGGACAAAAGAGTGAAAGAAAAGAACCTTGAGAGGATGAACAACTTCGAAAGAAAGAATATAATGGAGATGAACGAGAAAGAGAAGCTCCATTAGAAAAGAGGAACATGGAACACGAGAACCAATTACGTTGGAAGGCATGTAACACGAGTTGAAGGAACAAGAATGAATTCGAAACCACTCCGGTTGAAAGAGATAGAAAAGGAATCACCACGAAGGAATTCGGGTAGCACTCCGACTAAAACTAAAAGAAATAGCACACCGGTTGAACATGAATGGAATGGAACAAGAGCCTGAGAAGATGAAATGAAAACATGACGAAATGAAACGATACTCGACGAGAGTAACAACACAAAGCCTCCGAAAGAATTGAAAAAAAAAATGGAATGAGAAGAACGGAAAAGAAGATGACAACTTCCACCACGAATGAATTCAAAGCCTCCTTGCGGAGTTGTTGAGAAAATCAACAACCAAAGAATAAGCTTGTTGTGGACTTACGAACATCATCCCGAAACTTGAGGTGATAATATGCCGCAACGAAAGTATTGATGAGCTGGGAAGAGCGAAGAATGCCAAACTCCACTTCAAAAGAATATGGAGAATTACTTGCACTCGAGAGGAAAAAGAATAAGAATGCTTGAGCTGCTCCGGAAGAATTAGCTGAACGCTTGAAGAATGAATTAAATGATGGAGAACCACCATGAAGAACTCCGGTAACGAAAAGATGATGATGATGGATGAAAGAATAAGATTAAAGCCTTGCGATGGTTTAGACGAGGGTCCGACGAGAAAGCCGAGAAACTATGAACTCCGGAAAGAAAAGAATAAAACATCTGGAACTAGAATTTATTCATCAAGAATAAAATCCGAAGGAAGGAATTACTCCACTCGATGAAAAGAATAAGAATTATGTTATGCTTATCCTCCACCAATTAAATTGATGAAAACAATGGATTCACATACTACTTATTCTCGTTGAAAATGATTAAAGAGGGATATCTCGCGAACTTGCGAAAATCTTCATGAAACACCGGTAAGATTGGAATAAAAAGAATGGATAGATATGATAGCACCGGAAAAGAACTGTCCAGCGAATCACCGTAAAGAATTGAAGCCGAGTGAAGAAAAGGAACGAACCACCATGAAGAATTAAAGCCGAGTGAATAAAATGAATGAACCACCGGGAAGAATTAATCGAATGATGAAAAGAACAAACCACCGAGAAGAATTACAATCGAGTGAAGAACGAGAATGACCACCATAAGGAATGAAATTGAACGAAGCAAGAGGACAAGCCACCGTGAAGAATTGAGATTGAGTGAACACAAGAGAATGAATCTCCGGGAAGAATAAAGCACTCGAGGAAAATTGAATGATGAGAACAAAGAGATCGTGAACTGATTAAAGAATACTTGAACGAAGCACCGGACGAATGTGAGACGAACGAAGAGGCATCAAGAAGAATATTTGGAGGACAAAGTTGAAAACTGAGAACGAAGAAATCTTCTGAAATGATGGCCTTCGGAGGAACACAATGAAAATAATTCAAGAACTACTCCGGATAAATGAAAAGAAGAAATCTTGAACCAACGATGAAAAGAATTAAAAGCGATCTTGAAGAAAGCATATGACTGATGGAATCCATACTTACGTTACACTAGAAAAGAATTACGGAACACTCCGGGAAATTAGAAGAGTCAGGTAAGATCCTGGGAAAGACCCGTGGGTTATGAGCCCACCGAAGAGAAAATTCCATTGGAAAGAATCGAAAAGAGATGATGCACCGGAACGATTAAAAGACTCAAAGGAGGTGACAACCTCGAATTAATTGGAACACGGACAGATCTCCTGAGATATCTTCGGAACCCCGGAATAATTAAATGGCGAGAGGCGAACGAGCAAAAGGAAAACACATGAGCCGAGGAAAGAATAAGAACAACACCGAATACTTGAATGGAATCCACCGGAAGGAAGAAAAGGTGAAGAATATCAAATGAGAGAAGAACTCATCGGAGAAGAAAAGAGAAGAATGATGACGAGCTAGAAGAGAATTCACCGGTTGAAATAGCTGAGGCAGGAATTCAAACGTCACACGAGTAGGATGGATACTCGAATAAGGACTTCGGCTCCGAGAAGCACAAAGGGTGGGCGGGTGGGAAAAAGAAAGTCCACTTCGGACGGGCAAAACAACATCGGTTGAAAAGAACTGAGGATGCACTTGCAAAGAAGAAGAGGGTCGAAAACACTTGACGAGAGATGCACCAGATGAAAGAACTGACAACGCAACAAACAAAAACTAACCACGTGATCCTAAAAAAAATTGAAGGGGAAGAGGGGTAATTCAAAACACCTACGTCAAGATTCCTCACCAGAGCGACGAAGGGATAGGGGATTAAAAAAGAATTCCTACTCTCCGATATAACTAGACTCCGAAAAAAAGTTTTCTGCTAGACTCAACAACGGCCAGACTACGATCAGTCAAGGGGGCTCCTATGGTCGGTCGAGGCTCTGATACCAACTTGTCAGGCCCAAGATGCGATTCTATCCCGATCACGTGACACGTACGTTATTGGGGCACAACCGCATTTCGGGCGCTTAGCAAGATGGATATCATTACATCGTACCATTACATACATACATGGGGGATACAACAATACATACAAGTCACACTAATACAACAACATCAATACAAGGTATCCGACTACGGATACAAAAAAGAAAAAAACTCAAGACATCCATCTGCTATCCCAGGCTGCCGACCCAGAACCTAACCCAAGACTGAAGAAGAAGAAGAAGAAGAAGAAGAAGAAGAAGAAGAAGAAGAAGAAGAAGAAGAAGAAGAAGAAGAAGAAGAAGAACTCCAACAAAACGAACATCGCTCTCACGTCAAGACATCGGAAACCTGCACCTGCAAATGTTGTTGTAGTATCTGTGAGCCACGAGGACTCGGCAATCCCATAACCATGGGTAACAAGACTATCAAAGCTTAATGGGAAGGAAGAGGTGAAGTGGTGAGGTTCCAGCAGCGACTAAGCAATATATATGTGGCTAACTTACGAGTACAGGAATAAGATGAGCATCTACGCAAACGGTCGCAAACTAGTAGTGATCGCTAAAGATCCTGAACTACCTACGAGTCAAACATAACCCCACCGTGTTCTCTTCTCAAAGTGAAAGAGACAGTCACGGTTACTCACACAGTTGTGTGTTTTACTTCGGATCCTCTGTCAAGTTTTCTACAACCGGACATTAACAAATTCCAATCTGCCACATAACCGCGCGCACTGCTTTCGAAAGATCATAACCCTGCAGGGGTGTCCCAACTTAGCCCATCACAAGCTCTCACGATCAGCTAAAGTAATAATGATAATATTATCACCCCTTATCTTAGGGACAACCCGATCAGGCTCGACATCCCGGTGCACAAGACATTTCGACAATGGTAAAACAAGTCCAGCAAGACCTCCCGGTGTGTCGACAGCCTGATAGTAGCCGCGCGTATCTCGTCTCTGGCCACGACCGAATGGGCGATCCTATGAGTAAAACCAATCCTCGAGTTTCCCCGTGGTGGCCCCGCAGTCTCCCCGTTTGGGACCAACACCATCAGCATTGGCCCCCCTGCTATGTAGAAGAATCCTCGGGTAGCGCTAACTCCCTATGCAATTTAATTAATTAATTAAGTTGTTATTATGAGAAAATTAAAACCAATGTTGGGCCTTGTTGGAGGAGTTTTATTCAAAGACGAACTGTCAAGGGGTCCCCATATACCCAATCGTGTAAGGAACGCAAAAATCAAGGAACATAATGCCGGTTTATAGGCGCCTAAGGTGGCATGATTGGAACAAAACACCGAGCAAAAGGCCAAGCCTTCCACCCATGCCCAGTATATAGGTGTGTTAATAATATTAATAGATATTGTGATATGCCAACAATAAGTTCCCTCCCGGAACGATCTTCATCTTCACCTGCAACTAACAACGCTATAAGAGGGGCCGAGCAAGCGGGTAACATAGCCAAACAATGGTTTTGCTAGGAAGGTTTCAAAGGTTAGTGGTTTCATGGCAACAAGGAGAGGCTGACAATAATGATGGGTAGCGCGACATATAACGATAGCATCGAGACACTAAGCATGGCAATGATAGTAAAGGTATCCAAGGGTATGGTCATCTTGCCTGAGATCCCGCAAGGAAGAAGAACAGATTCATGAAGAAGACGAAGAAGAAGCCTTGAAGAAGAACCACGGGTAGACGAACGAATCCTCACGAACGCAACGGAACAAGAACTAACGAGAAGAAGCAAGCAATACGGTGAACACACCACACGAGACATGACAATATGCTCAACCAAGTATGATGCAAGACAGTTCTATATATGATGCACATCAAGTCTATACAGGAAGCATAACATGAAAAGGTAGGAAGCACAGAAAACAACACAAGTCTATATGATGCAATACATGGCAAGGTATGATGCATGACAAGTCTATACAGGAAGCATTACATGGCAAGGTAGGAAGCACAGCAAAACAATACAAGTCTATATATGATGCAATACATGGCAAGGTACGATGCACTGCAGATGCACTTAGGATGCATTACATGACAACATAGGAAGCACACCAGAACAACACAAGAACAAGACAATAAGCTCAAGCAAGTAGGATGCAAGACAGATCCATATAGGATGCAAAACATGACAAGGTAGGAAGCACAGAGAAGCAACATAAGAACATCAAGTTTAAATGAGGCCGGAAGCTACTTAAGACAAATCCGGTAAGTCCTCATATGGATAGTTTGAAATTAGTCCAGATCCGAGCAAACCTTAAGTTAAAGTTGTTAAATAGCAAGTTAACATGCACCATCGTGATCTACACAAAATTCTAGTCAAGTTACATATAAAGTTTGTTTAATTCGGAGCTACGGCCTAGAAGATATGAGCAAAACAAGTTAAGCATGGCAACGGTGCAAGATGCACCCAAACATCAAGCAAACATACTCCAAACATGTTAACAAGATGAAATTATGATTCTACATGCAAAATCACACAAGTTTCATATAAGGAACGCTCAAAACGGAGCAACGGGCTAAAAGATACACATGAAACAAGATATAGCAACAAGCTGAAATTAACAGCCACATAGTAACTTTGGAGCAAGATATATATACTCTACAGCACTTAAACATGGTGATAAGAAGCATGGACATGAAGTAGACATATCCTACAGCCAACAACTCCATTGGAGCAACTCCATAGGAGGCATGGATCAATAGCAACAAGCTACAACATTTTGATCATGACAATAAAAACCTGACAGCAATATTTTATAGCAA
Organism: Secale cereale; assembly: GCA_902687465.1. Taxonomy (NCBI): domain Eukaryota; kingdom Viridiplantae; phylum Streptophyta; class Magnoliopsida; order Poales; family Poaceae; genus Secale; species Secale cereale. The sequence goes on from LR738715.1 coordinate 416,479,061, forward strand.
CTTGGGAGCAAGAAATAAATAAGCTACAGCAGGCCAAATGAGCAAGTAAGAGCATGGATGGATAGACAACAACATATACAACAAGGAAAGATCAATGGCCACCCCAAAACTAACATGGATTTGCCTAGGACATCAAGCAAACATAGCATCAGGATATTACAGATTCCAGACTTAGTGAAATTTCGCCAAGTGTTAAAACAGTAACATTCACATGGCATGTTTGCAAGCATGTTTAAGTCACCTCAAGGCATATCATGGAAAGATAAATGCACCACAGCAAAGAACACATCATGGAGAATCTAAAACATATGAGCATGTGATAAGGGGACAAACACAACAATAGCAACGAGCTCCGCAACTAGGCATCTCGTAACAAGTTACAAAACCTAACAGCCACATGCACTTTTGCAACTGGGATAAACATGGCAATATGAACTCTAACATGCATGCTATAGCAACCAACATGTAGAGCATCTCATGATGAACATTTTGACATATCATTTGCATCATTTGGATAAACATGCACCAAGATATCATATCTCAAACATGGCAACAAAATAACAAGTAGCAGCAGTTTATAACAAGTTGCACCCTTCCAACAGATATTAGAGCATCTAGATGAACTCAAATGAGCATGGCACAATGGAACAAAGTGTAGATCATATCACCACGAGCATCTTGACATCTCATTCACTCAATTTGGATCACCACACAAAAAGTTATCACCATGCAAAGATGCAACATATTATGCAAATTTAGTGACTTAGCAGGAATTTGAACACTAGGAAAAAAACAACGAGCACGGATTATCTATATGGTGCACTGGGCGGGGCAGAGGAGATGCTCACACTGGGCTCGGCCCATCACTGCGGAGGGAGCCGCTGGGCCGGTGGGAGGCCCGGAGGAGCTGGGCCAGCTCGGTGCATCACTGTGCCTGCCTGGGATGCGACCTACGTGGCGGCTGGGAGGCCGGCCCAGGGGCACTGAGGCTCGGCTGTTGGGCTCGGCCCACGAGCGGAGCGAGCGGGAGGACCGGGTTGGGCCTCGGCTGGCGCAGGAGCGTTCGTGCTCCTCCTCCCGACGCACAGGAAGGAGGCAGCCATGGCAGCGCTGCGGCGGCGTCGGCCGGCAGGGAGGCCAGGAGGAGGCCCGGGCAGGGGGACGGGACGGAGGCCGACGGATCTGGGGCTGCGGGATCCATTTACGGCGACGTCAACGAATCCGGCGAGGGAGGAGCAGATCGGCAGCGAAGCCCTGCGGAAGAAGCAGTGGTTGAGAGGACGAGAGGAAGAAGCAACGGAGAGGGACCGGCGAGGGACCTGGTCTGGCGGGTCGGGGTGGTCGCCGGCGGCGCTCCACGGCGGCGGGGATGAAGGTCGGCGGCGGGGCAGAGTGCTCGTGGTCGAGGGATGCCTTCCCTCGATCCAGAGCCAGAGCGAACGAGCGGGCGCCTCGGGCCCGACGATGGGTGGCTGCGGGCCAGATCCGGCGAGGCGGGCCTGGCCTAGGCCTGGCGCGGGGAGAGGCCAGGTGACGCGGTGGATTCCATGTGGCGCTCCCCCATAGGCTGGGAAGTGCACTGCGGTGGCGGCTGGCCTATAGGGCGCCGCCACGTGGCGGAAAAGAGGTGGCGCGTCACTAGAGTGGACAAGTGGCAATGGGGCACTGGTCTGGCGCGGATTTTGATGCAAGGGGGGAGGCTGGAGGTAGGGGAAGGCCTAGGGGATGCCCAAAATGGACATGGGGGGTGTTTATATAGGCATAGGGCTAGGTTTAGGGGGGTTTAGGAATGATTTTGGACCCTCCGATCGAATCGGACGGCTCCGGACAAAGAGAGGGGGGTAGGATGGGCCTAGAGGAGGTAGTGGGTTGTGTAGGAGGGGCCTAGAGGAAAGAAGAGAAGAGGCCCGCGGGGGTTCTCGGAGACCGAAAACGTCCGACGAAATAACCGGCGACTAGTGCCGCTATATATACCCGCTGGGCTATCAAACGGACTCCAAATGCGATGAAATTTGGCAGGCGGCCTGTCTACACTATAATAAGACCACACGCCAAGTTTCAACCCATTCCGAGAACGTTTTACGGCCACTCACAAAATAAATATTCAGAGGCACCGCGGGCACGTGTGAGTGTGTCTGGGCTCAGAACGGACAACGGAGAGGACGCGGGAGACTCGGACGGATGCAAGTTTTGAAAACATGCTGATGCAACACACATGATGACATGGCAAGATGCAACACGCAAGCAGATGACATGGCACTGACGACGAATATCTAGCTGACACCTGGCGCACCAGTCTCGGGGTGTCACAGTTAGCACTGAGCTATCCCACGCAAAAAGGATGGCACCCCTCATCTCATCAGCCGGCAAGTAAGAATAACCATCAAAAGATGGCCCTAGATATTGCATAACAATGAACTGGTCAATTACATCCATTTTGGTTTCCTGGAGGCAAATCAAGTTAGGCTTCACCGAGCTACGAACTCTCACAGCCTCGCGCTTTGCCAGATTGATCAGACCTCAAACATTCCAGCACAACACCTGGGGTGTAGATCCATGGAAATGTCAATCCCCAACTCCCTGGCCAACTGCCTAGTTGACCGTGATCATCACCGAGTTGCTCACCTCCAATTCTTCAGCCGAAGGGATAGTCTTGCCAAAGAGAGCAGCAATGATCCGGACGTGTTGGGCCCGTAGGGAGGAGTCGAATAGTGCCTTAAGCTCATGGACCACACCATCATCCACCATCAAGTCCTCCGGTACCATGCCTAATGCATGGAGTAGCATATTCTCCGCGGGGCTATCCTTGGATCTCTTGGGGACATCCGTCTTCTTTGAGGATCGCGTGGTTGTCTTGGGTGTGAAAGGTTCAGCCTCAGGGCGAAGCTATGATGCCTAAACTTGTTTCAGCAGGAGTGGTGCAAGATGCTTGATGATGTTAGAGCAGAAGCTCTTTAGCTTGTCGTAGGCTTGAACTTCTTGAGTTGTCTTGTCCTCCCTCTCATTACACGTCTGCGCGTCAATCAAGCATAGCTCTTCCGGTCTCTCGGTGGTGGCGACCTGCTGCACCAGAGAAAGCACAATCCTGCCCAAATCCACCGATGTGCCAGTCACGAGGATGTCACGTGCAACATTGGAAGTGCATGCTCGCGTGCATGGTGCATGCACATGATTCCCATCACCGATCCCACCACTAGCCAATACTGCATGGAATCCATCGGTAGGTCCTGCTTCGATACTCATCTCCCTGTCTGGGTTGGGATGCCCAGTAGGGCCCACCTCCTGGGGCCCCTGTTGTATCCTGTCCCCCGGCTCCGAAACCACGGCCAACCCACCTGGTGGGTTCAACCTCCCCTACTCTAGTGAGTCCAGCCTCCCCTGCTCCTTGGGATCCTCCACACCCGCCTTATTGTTCGCCCGTGGGGCAGAAATGCTTTCTCTCGTGTTTCGCACACCAACCACCTCTCGCCTCGCCTAATCCGAGGGCTGTACCAGCTACTGCTGCTGCCAAGCTATCACATCCCTAGCTTTACCTTGCACTATGCTAGCACTTGTCTGTTGCATCATGTTTAAATTTTATGTAAAGCTGAACTGGGGATTGATCAAACCCTAGCACGAGAAAGAATTCAAATAGGTTCAAATAAAATCTTTTTCAAAGAACCCAAAATGCCTTTGAAAATGTTCATGATTTCTGATAAAGATGAAAACCTCTGCCAAAAATTATGAGCATATTTCTTGACCATTTATGGATTTTTGAGTTAAATCATATTATATTTGAATTGGGGCATTTGAATTCTCTAAGTATTTTAAGTGCTCTAATAATTCTGAAACTAGTTGAGGGCTATTGGAAATAATTTCAGAAGTTCCCTCAATTATTTTCATGATTTTATAATGTGGTTTAGCATTTTTACTAAACAGAAACCAATAATAGAAAAGGAAAAAAACTAAACCAGAAAGAGAGAGAGAAAGGCCAGAGGCCACTCACCTGGCTAGGTCAGCCCACCTGCCCGTGCCAGTCATCACCTACCTCTGCCAGTAGGCAGAGGAGGGAGACAGTGCACACGTGCCCGCGGTGCCATGCACCTCCCTACTCGCCTGCGTCACCGTAGTCACCGCTACGCCTCGAGCCTTCTCCTCAGCACCGCCCCAACCCCCTAGACCTCTCACTCTTCCCCTCTATCCTCTCTCTCGCCCTCTCCTCACCATGGTCGACGCTGCCGCGCCCACGCCGCCATGAAGCCGCAGCCACCGCCGCTCCGCCGTCGCCTCGCCCTATTCCCGAGCTTCCCCGAAGACATCTACACCGAGCCAGCCGAGCCCTGAGCGCTCGCACGCCCCGAGGATGCCTCCCCGACCTCGGCTTCACCGCCCATCGTCGGAGATCCCCCTCGCCGCCCACTTAGCTCCTACCTCCCCCCGAGCAAACTGACCTGCTCGTCGTCTTCACCATGAGATCCTTTCCATTTCCCCTTCTTCATTTCGCTTGTTCCCATGTCGTAGCACCCTCGCCCGCGTGTCCAATCACCGCCGTCTGTCATGGCGGCCGGGAAGCTAGCTGCTGTGCTCTGCTGCTCGAACCATCGAGTTTCGCGTGCTCCTGGAGCCATGTGGAGTCCGCATAACACCTAATCCCGCTCACTAACACACTGCAGCAACCGCGCCCTTATGTCCCGAACTCCGGCCGCATCCACAAGCTCGTTTCCAGCGAGCTCGGTCCACCCCAGCTGCGTCCACTTGCCGTGTTGGATGCGCGCGAGTCCCAGCACTGCGTAGAGCCCCTCCACCATCCAATGGACCCTCTCGATGGTAGGACAAAAGATGTTGTGCAAGTTCTTATTGCAAGCACGTACAACTACCTACGGGATACATGCCTAATGTTTGATATTTGCCTAGATGATCATTACTTTTCCGTGTGCCGTGCCCCAAGTTAGAATCTATCTCATCCATGCAGCGCCCAACCATCCATCTCCCTAGCCTACAGTGTTTTAAACCCTGCTTGACACTAGTTGCTACTTTTGCCATTTACCTTCACTATTTACTTTTTGCTGTTTACTTTTACTATCACTATTATCACTATCATATCACTGTTACCACTTATCTTTTGTTGCAAGTAAGTATATTTCAGGTGCGGTTGAATTGACAACTCAACTGTCAAAGCTTATAAATACTCTTTGGCTCCCCGTGTGTCGAATTAATAAATTGGGTTATTCTTACCCGCGAAGACTATCTCGATCCCTTACGGTTGAGGGTTATCACCATCTAGGCAATCGCCTCGCACCGGAGCTCATCAGCCGAAGAGGGGCTCCTAGGTCTCTTGCAGTCATGGGAGCCATGGTCCGTCCAGCCGCACCTGATGTAGACCTCCTGGTTGGTGCAGTCCCGCCGGAAGTGGCCCTTCTCGAGGCACCTGAAGCACTTGTCTGGCATCTCTGGAACCATCTCTACCGATGGCGGCAACGGCTCACTCCGGCTCGCCAAAGAAGCCCCCGCCTGGTCACCCTAGCCGTGGTGGAGACGCTAGAGCTCTTTCTTGGTGGGGGGCGGCCGCTCCCAGCGCGCCGCAGGAGGCTCCAGGCGCGACACAGACTCCACCGCCGGCTGGAGGTCAGACTCGGCCGAGCCCTCCAAGATCCCCAGCCCAGAGACAACCAGCCTCTCCCCCTCTGGCTTGAACAAGTAAGAAACGGATCTGGGGCTGGCAGCCATGGACGCGCGAGGAACCAGTAGCGGAAGGGGACTGGGTGGCCTGGACGACCGGATTGGCGTGAACCGGGAGCGCAGATGCGCCATGGATGCCGGCACCACAGTAGCGCACGGCATGTGGTATTGCTCTCACTTTCGCTCTCACTCTCAACTTGAAACAAAACCCTTGTGCATCCAAGGCCACGTATTTTAAACAAGTTAATTGTGATGAAGTGCAACCTTGACGAAATTGTTTTTTCTAGAACCGAAAACTCACCTATCCATCAAGTACAAAGGGATATGGTTTTTGTTGTGTGTACTAGAGGACACTGGGTGGATAGAGATGAAATGGATGTGATGAGAGTGGTGAGCTCTTCCTTTGATGAAGATACGCACACTCAACAAGAAGTGAACACAACAAAATGCTTAAACGAAAAATGGTAACCCCATTTTGAACTTAAACTATGAGTATGACCTATGATCAAGTGATCTCACTTGACTCCTAAGTCAATATACTCTCACATAGGTTACTTTGTTGCCGGCCTCTTCTAGATGAAGTTCTCTATGTGTTTCTATCTTCACTTACTTTGTGTTTTTGCACATATATTTCTAATTTTTTGGGTTCCCCTTTTCAAAAAAAACTTCATCTAGATCTCTTTTCTTATTTCTTTTCTTTCTATGAAACTTCTGTGTTTAATTCATTACAAATCTTTCAATTAATTCCTTGCAAATCCTTGTGAGATTTCAGTTGCCAAAAAGAGCTGAGTTGACAAATTCTTCACTCCATGTTGAACTCGGTCCCTCCGATCTAAATCCATCGGCTCGACCAAAACACAAGGTCACCTTATGATCAGTTCATCGGTACAACCGATATGGACTACTTCGGTCTCACCGATCTGGACTTTCAGTGACAATGACATTTCAGTGTCACTGAAACAAATCCATCGGAGTCACCAATTTCAACTCTCACAAAATGTTTTGCCATCCTTATTGCCTATTTTCTACAGCTCCACTCAATGATTATATCCTCTATCAGCATCTCAGACTACATTCTGCCTTGAAGTGTTTCTCGAGGACCACACCTAATGACTTATGACCCAGAAATACCCTTCTTGGAAATTGATGTCAAAGGGGGAGAGAAAGACCATCAAAGCTTATCATATGAGCTCATCTAAAGCTCTTCTACCGATGCATGTTGACAAATTAGGAGAGAAGTCACATGTATTTAAGAGGGGAAAGACATGTAAATTTGCATGATTATATCCATTGCTAACATTGGATTGGTTTGTCTTGCTCTCATTTTCTCTCACCCTACTTTCTTCCATTATCTAATATCAGATTCAGGGGGAGAAAGAGTTTATGTTCAGGGAAGAAAATCCTTGGAATTCATTGCATATCTTTAGATCTCTGGGGACATGTCAATACCCAAATGGAATACTTAGTACTCACCCATTACATGTCATCCCAATCTTGGTACTCTTGTGGTTTCCTAAAATTTCCTTAATTAGAGGCGTTCTTGTGTTCTCTAACCCTGTTTTCTCAAGTCCACTTTTTTAAAATCCAGCTCAAGACCACAAGGTTAGTATATGCATCACACTCATGTGCATGATGACCTCTTGCTGATGTATATACTGTTTGCAAAAGGGATTCAAAAACATGAAGGTACATTTCTTATTCACATCAATTGCTCTTATGCATATAGCCAAGATACATGTAACTCATTGCTTGCTCTGTCATGTTCATGCATTCACATGTTCTCATATTCCAACTTCACATGATTGCATACATGTAGGGGGATCTTATGCATGTTATGTGTCCTTCCAAAGCTTTACCTATTAACCAGTATACTTTTTATCTGAAGCTTTGATGTATGTTGTCATCAATTAGCAAAAAGGGGGAGATTGAAAGCACAAGTGCTCCCTAGGTGATTTTGGTAATTAATGTCAACATATCTCTTATTGGACTAATGCATTTACCTAGTGTATTTCAGACAAGTTCAACAATAGCGGGCCATGGACAAGAGGATATGAAACCCTTTGAAAATGCATAGGACAAATGTTGGCAAAAGTTCAAGACTCTCCAGTTATATTTTGGTGATCCAAGATCACATTGAGTCCATAAGAAAGCCAATACTATTAAAAGGGGATGAGGTGTTTCTTAATGGGTTACTAGCTCAATTGCTTAGTCATATTGCTCCTAATACCCTCAGCCACTTTCTCATATCCAAATATGTCCAAGACTCTAAGTCAAACACGGCCCCACCAATTTGATCTATCCGGCGCCACCGAGTTGCTATGACATAGCCAGTGCCAGAAACTCTAATAGTTCGGTCACACCGATACGGATCTCAGTCTCACCGAGATGTCCTTGCAAACTCATTGTGATTCTTTTGTAACATTTTGGTCTCACCGAAATGAGCAATGGGTCTCACCGAGTTTGCCTGACCAACTCTCCGGTTGCTCTTTGCTGAAATCAATATCACCGAATTCATGCATTCGGCATCATCGAGATGAGGTTTTTCCCTAGCCCTAGCATGGTCCCACCGAGTAGCTCCAGTCAGTCCCACCGAGATTCCTAACGTTCACATTTTGAACTGCTTTGGTCTTACTGAGTTCCTTTATTCGGTATGACCTAGTTGGCTCAAAGTGTGTAACGGTTGGATTTTGTGTTGAGGCTATATATACCCCCTCCACCCCTTCACCATTTGAAAGAGAGCCATCAGAACGTGCCTACACTTCCACTACTGATTTTCTGGGAGAGAACCACCTACTCATTTGTTTAGACCATGATATTCCACTCCTACCTCAAGAATCTTGATCTCTAGCCTTCCCCAAATTGCTTTCCAATCAAAAGATCTTTCCAACATAGCCATATCTATGAGAGAGAGTTGAGTGTTGGGGAGACAATAATTTGAAGCACAAGAGGTACGAGTTCATCATCATCACAACATTTATTACCTTTTGGAGAGCGGTGTCTCCTAGATTGGTTCGGTGTGGCTTGGGAGCCTCCGACAAGATTGTGGAGTTGAACCAAGAAGTTTGTAAGGGCAGGGATATTGCCTACTTCATGAAAATCTACCCGAGTGAGGCAAGTCCTTCGTAGGCGGTGGCCATGGTGGGGTAGACAAGGTTGCTTCTTCGTGCAACCTTCGTGGGTGGAGCCCTTTGTGGACTCGCGCAGCCGTTACCCTTCATGGGTTGAAGTCTCCATCAACGTGGATGTACGATAGCACCACCTATCAGAATCACGCCAAAAATATGTGTGTCTTCATTGCGTTTGCACACTCCGATCCCATCCCTTTACTTTCTTGCAATTACAATGCTTTACTCTTTCCGCTACTCATACTCTTGCCATGCTTGCTTGAAATGTATTGTGAATGCTTAAACATGTGCTAAATCTCTACCTTAAGTTCAAGAACTTAAAAAAATATCACTTTTAGTTGTGGCTCTAATCACCCCCCTCTAGACCCCTCTTCTCGATCCTATCACGAGGCCAGCGTGAAAGCCCTGTAGGAGGAGCAGGCCATGCAAGCGCAGCAGCTCTAGCTGAAGGAGACGGCCTCAAGGATGTTGATGCTACGTTGTCTAAGATAGCCGCCGAGCAGGTCACCGATCATGACCGCCTGACCAAGCTAGAGGACGAGGTGGCCGTGGCCCGGGCGTCCCACACCAATGATTTCTTTGATCCTACCATGCAGCTAGAGGCCAGGGAGAAATCTCTTGCTGTCGCCGAGGAGAAAGTGATGATGGAGCACGACGCCTTCGCCCTCGTGGAGCTCTAGGCCTGCAAGGCGCTGCGCTCCATCTGCATGGCAGGCTTCGAGGAGATGCTTGCGACCCCTGAGGATAGATATGTGGATCTCACCTCAAATATTGCCAAGGCCCTGGAGGGTGCTGCCACCAAGGTGGATGCCATCTTGGAAGTGGAGTGTCGCAACCTCTGCTTCGAGGCCGCAACGCGCGTCTTCAGCCACCTGTATCTCAATGACACCAGCTTCGACTTTGATCCGTTTCTCGACGCCATTCCTCGTGAGTCTCGTGCCGATGGGGGGGAAGCCGTTAAGACTCACACGGATAAGCTGGTGAAGAAGTTCGTCTGATCTATTGATGCCAAGCATGCGACAGCCAAAGCGAGCGACGGCGACACCAAGTACAAGGCCACGACCACCAAGGCCGGCGGCGGCGATAGTCCTTCCTCTTGATCTTTATCCTGCAACACTAAAACTGCCTTATGGAGGCGTGAGACTTTAACTTGAATTTGTGCAACAACTTATGTCTATAATAACTTTTTGAATTTTGCGCTTTCCTTTCGTGCTTAGTTTCCTTCCTTCTTGCTTTGTGCTTTGCGTTAGCAGGGCCCAGCCCCCGCACATACCTCGACCTCCATTGGGGAGCCCGGAAACCAGGACGGGACCAAGGGGCATGGGGCTACATGTCTAGTTATGCCCCTGAGTCGCGGTGCTTAGGGGTCCCCCTTGTCGTGCGAGTATCCCTCATGAAGGAGACGTAAGTGGCGATAAGGTTGGCCCAGAGCCACATGAATTTCGATCGCTATTGAGGCATTTACGCTCTGTGTCGACTGGGCCCGGTGCCACGCATGCCTCGACCGCCATTGGGGCGTCCGGAAACCAGGACAGGACCAAGGGGCGAGGGGCTACGTAACCAGTTAGGCCCCTAAGTCGTGGTGCTCAAGGGTCCCCTTTGACATACAAGCGGCCTAGAGTCCTTTGAGTTTTGTTCATCATGAGGGCGTTGGTACTCTGCGTCGGCAGGGCCCTGTCGCATACCTCAACCGCCGTTGGGGCTTACGGAAACCAGTACTGGACCAAGGGGTGAGGGGCTACATGAGTAGTTAGTCCCGTGAGTCATGATGCTTAGGGGTCCCCCTTGACGTACGAGCCACCCTCATCACCTTCATACCTTTTGCCCATCAACTATTTCCTGGGAGGGGCACGTGGAGACCAGGTACAAGGACCTGGTGAGGTGGCATGCGCCAGGTCATGACCGAAGCCATGCTTGAGCGTAGCCCCCGTGTCCATCCCCCTCGCGCGCTCGTCACCTGGAAGAGTTGAGCAGTCGGCCGAGAGGCCATCCTTAGGTTACTGCAACCGAAGGCGCACACAGTTGTTTATCTATCATCACGGAGAATGGGGCTACCACTTGGCGTCGGCATAGTCGCTCCTCGATCGTGTCGTCCGCCAGCGCGGGGCATGGTGCTTCCACTAGGTGCGTGGGTGGGAGGTCCCTCTGGGGGAGTACTCTTGGGCGTGTACAACCCCACATGAGGAGGTGTACATCGGCACTCATGAGCCAGTGCGGGACTCACGAGGCCCTCCCTCAACTGCGGGTTGCGCCTGGTCTTCTTTCGTTGGTTGTGCTATCTAAAAACCCGTGTGGCTGTGGTCACCCATGCCGAAACAACCTCCAGAGGTCGTAGCATGAGAAGGCCGAGCACCAAGGGCCTTAGGAGGTGACGTGGACCGGACCGGCCCGCAAGACAGAGCTCGGTCGCTTTGGTTTATCGGCATTGCAGGGACGAACCCAAGCACAGGCACCGTGCCTAGTCTTCTTCATGTAACAAACCATGGAAGAGGTCCCCCGGCGTGCGGTTCCCGCGACGGCGGCCCACATCTCGGATGGAAGAATATGATAGAGGCGAGCGGCCCGATCTTTCGATGAGATGATAACTATCGATTTGGTAGAGACGACTTTGACGATCCGACTACAAACGTGCAACGACGTTGCGCCTTAGCAATCGCTAAACCAACTCCAAGAGGTTACTAACCACGCCGGAGCACGATCAACCTGACCACGAATGTCAATTCCTGCAAGCAATTGAAGAACAAGCAAGAATATGAATAAGCAATCTGAATATTGCGAATATGGATGAAGTATTGATAAAAGTGGGGTTTCATTAGCGGTCTTGGTCTGGTCGTCGGACACAAACGAAGTACACGAAGTTGCAGCGATGGCTAACTTTTAACTAAATAAAACCCAAGTCTAAACGGTTCCTTAAGGGCTCTATTTATAGGGGAAAAGAGAGGGTATTTTGTCCACCCTTGGCAAGGTGGGACTAAAACACCTCCTAAGTCGTTTCCCCTACAATATGGGCTCTAAAAAAACCAAATGAGATGTATTTCGAAAATACATGGGCCTAGCCCAAAACTAAGGTGACACAGCACCAGTAATAAGCTATGGACGAAATTTATGGATGACATGTTGTATATTTCGTCCATATTCTTGTATGTCATCATGGTGGCTTCAAAGTGCGGAAATCTCCTCCAGAAACTCCGTTCTTGCTCCCTTCGTGCTCACCTTCATCATAGTGCTTGATCATGCTCCAGTGTTCATACTTCTTGTCCATGCTAGGTGCTTCAACTGTAACCAACACAAATATATCTAAGTTAGGCAGCATCACATCCTCATGAACATTAGAGACATTACCAAGAAATGAAAGTACCTGATAATTTTAACTGGCATGCGCGAGCTCTAGTAATTGGTCCAATAGGTATAGTAGCAGGGGTTGTGGCTGTAACTGTGCTAGCCATGTCCTCATCAGAATAAGACCGCGAGCCCAGACACGTTCCAGTCAGGGCAGGCGCCGATTCTCACGGTGGTGAGGCACCGAACATGCTAGTTTAAATGCTCAAGGAAATTCATCAAAAGCAAAGCCTGTTCTAGTACATGCGCAAAGTGATATGGCCGAAGGTATGTGCCCTGACAACCTGAGGATAATGCAACCCAAATGGCGCCCTTATCTTGAACAAACCAAACGTCACCTAGTAATGATGCTGCTGGAGTGTCGAGGTAGCTGAAGAGTTGCGTCACAGTTGTCGCTCCTCAAAATTTGGGTGGCTCCTGAGGCGCCAGGAGATCGCGAGGCCCGGAGGGCTCGCGAAAGTCCATGTACTCCCGAGCCTCCATCGCCAACTGCCTTGCCTCCCGAGTCGCCATCACGTGTTGCATCATCCGCTGAAACGTGGCCCCATGTTCAGCATGCCGAAGGGCATGGGAACATGGTGGTGTGGATGGCGTCCACTCCGGCCGACATTAGAGGGCCAAAAGTGGTCCTGCGAGGCAGCCATGTTGAGGTCTCGAATGTTGACACATACACGCAACTCACCACCCAGGTCTGGAAGGGTTCCACATTGGCAGGCCATGCGGGGCGACGCTCTTCACGCATGGCATGTGCGTCTTGAAGCTCCTCGATCGCCATGGTGATGAAATCTCACGCTCCTGGCGGCTCAGGCCGTGCTCCTTGCTTATGGGGGAATGCACCAAGGCATGCCTCCAAGTCGTGCCCGAGCACCTACCTTGAAGCGCCATCTAGGGCCCGCCATACGGAAGCCCCCGAATCCTTTCTGAGGGAGGCGCCGGATGTGCCTTCCTATGCGCGAGTGAGGGACGCACCAACGGCGGGCGGATGGCCAGGGGTGTCACCCGAAGGCGCCCGAGCCTCCCAATGGCCTTCGAGGAGGAGCTGCTTCTTCTTCACGGGAGTGGCCTCTGGAGGCATGGCGCCATCTTCATCTTCAGGGTTGTCGGCTACCGCGTCACGGTAAGCATGCTCGACGGCGCATACCACGTCTTCTTCGTTGCAGGCGATCGTGATGATGCCACGACAGCCTGGCATCTTGAGGACACTATAGCCATGGTGAACAACTGCCATGAACTTGGCGAGAGTGGGGTATCCCAAGATGGCGTTGTACGGGAGGCCGATGTGGGCGACATCAAAGTCGATGAGCTCAGTGCGGTAGTTGTCGTCGGTGCCGAAGGTCACGGGAAGGCGCATTTGCCCCAGAGAAATGGTGGAGCCATCTGTCAACCCAGAGAAGTGCTTGGTTGGCAGGAGCTGTCCATAGGGCACCTAGAGTCGCTCTAAAGTCTCGATGGAAAGCACATTGAGCCCCGCGCCGCCGTTGATGAGCGTCTTGGTAACAGAGACATTGCTGATGGTTAGTGTGCAGAGCATGGGGAGCACTCCAGCAGTGGTCGCGCAGTCGAGATGATCCTTGGAGTCAAAGGTGATGGCCCACTTGGACCACTTGAGGGGGCGTGCAACTTCCATCCTCGAGAGGGCTGCGTAGACCTCGCGGGAGAATTGCTTGAAGACATGGTTTGAGGTAGGTGCCTCGGCTCCACGAAGGATACACGCGATGGAGCGAGGCTGTGACACCCCGAGACCGGTGGGCCAGGTGTCAGCTAGTTATTCGTCGTCGTTGCCATGTCATCTGCTTGCATGTTGCATCTTGCCATGTCATCATGTGTGTTGCATCATCATGTTTTCAAAACTTGCATCCGTCCGAATCCGCCCGTCCTCTCCGTTGTCCGTTCTGAGCCAAGACACACTCGCACGCGCCCGCGGTGCCTCCGGATATTTATTTTATGAGTGGCCAAATAACGTTCTCTGAACGGGTTGAAACTTGGCGTGTGGTCTTATTATAGTGTAGAGAGGCCGCCTGCCGAATTTCATCGCATTCGGAGCTCGTTTGATAGCCCAACGGATATATATAGCGGCACTAGTCGCCGGTTTAAACGTCGGACATTTTCGGTCTCCGAAAACCTCCGCGGGCCTCTTCTCTAGTCTCCCCACAACCCCTCCTACACAGCGCACTACCTAACCTAGGCCCATCCTAACTCCCCTCGTGATCGGATCCGTCAGATCGCGATCGGAGGGTCCAAAAACCCCTAATAACCCCTCAAACCCTAACCTTGCCTATATAAGGAAGGCTAGACCTTCCTAATCTGGCTCCTACCCCCCTTCTCCTTTTTTACCGCGCCACCCAACCCGCACCAGCCACGCCCTCCCACCTCGAGCGCCTCTCCCCTCGAATTCCGCCGCCGGCCACCCCCCACACGCCACTTGGCGCTCAGCCATTGGCTCCGCCGTCGCTGGAAGCCGCCCCAGCCAACGGGCGCGAGCCACCTGGCGCCTCCACGCCCCTTGGCTCCCATCGCGCGCGGCACGCGCCAGGCCCGCACCAGGCCCCGACCTGGGCCGAGGCCCGCGCGCCGCTCGCCTCGAGCGTCAGGCCGCGTCGTTCCTCCGTCGATGCGCCGCCGCCTCCGCAGCGGCTGAGCCCCCGCCGGCCACCTTCGAGCTCGCTAGATCCCGTCGACTTCGCCGCCTTCAGCTCTCCGCCCCGCCGCCTGGGTCCCCGCGAGCCAGCTACCGTCCTCTGGTTCGCCGCCGGCCACTCCTCCAGCGGGATCCCGCACCGCCCTGCCGGCCACAGCTCACCGGAGCTCCTCCTCTGGCCGGATCGGAGCCCCCGCAGCCGCCGGCCTCCCGTCCTCCTCTGGATCGGGCCGGATCCGTCGTCGTGAGCCGCCCGACCCGCTCCGCCTGTTGAACCAGCTTCGCATTGTGCCACTGACAGCGGGCCCCGTCGCTGCAGCCCCGGACGTGTCCGGGAGGAGCCCCGGACATGTCCGCCACCTCACTGAGACGCTGCCACGCGGGCCCCAGCCGTCGGACATGTCCGTCTGGACCGGACATGTCCATCCCGAGGTTGCCCCTTTTTTCCACCAAGTCCGAGAAAATGCATATAATGTTGCTATGTTTGCATGGTGATAACTTTTTGTGTGCTTATCCAAATTGAGTGTATGATATGTCAAAATGATCGTGGTGACATGCTCTACACTTTGGTCCATTGTGCCATGCTTGTTTGACTCCATCTAGTTGCTCTAATCTCTGTTGCAAGAGTGCTACTTGTTATAAACTGCTGCTACTTGTTATTTTGTTGCCATGTTTGAGATATGATAACTTGGTGCATGTTTATCCAAATGATGCGTATGATATGTCAAATTGTTCGTTGTGAAGTGTACTACATGATGGTTTCTATAGCATGCTTGTTTGAGTTCATATTGCCATGTTAATCTCTGTTGCAAAAGTGCATGTGGCTGTTAAGAGCTGA
>LR738715.1:416494668-416511455 GCA_902687465.1 Secale cereale
CCGAGAAAATGCATATAATGTTGCTATGTTTGCATGGTGATAACTTTTTGTGTGCTTATCCAAATTGAGTGTATGATATGTCAAAATGATCGTGGTGACATGCTCTACACTTTGGTCCATTGTGCCATGCTTGTTTGACTCCATCTAGTTGCTCTAATCTCTGTTGCAAGAGTGCTACTTGTTATAAACTGTTGCTACTTGTTATTTTGTTGCCATGTTTGAGATATGATAACTTGGTGCATGTTTATCCAAATGATGCGTATGATATGTCAAATTGTTCGTTGTGAAGTGTACTACATGATGGTTTCTATAGCATGCTTGTTTGAGTTCATATTGCCATGTTAATCTCTGTTGCAAAAGTGCATGTGGCTGTTAAGAGCTGAAACTTGTTATGAGATGCTGATTTCAATTGCTCTTTGCTATTAGTGTGTTTGTCCTCATGCCACGTCTTTAGTTGTTTTAGAATCTCCATAATATGGTCTTTGCTGTGGCGCATTTAACTTTCCATGATATGCCTTGTGTTAACTTAAACATGCTCGCAAACATGCCATGCTAATGTTACTGTTTTAACATAGTGAAAATTCACGAAGTCTGGAATCTCTCATATCCTGATGCTATGCTTGCTTGATGCCCTAGGAAAATCCATGTTAGTTTTCGGGTGGCCATTGATCATTCCTTGTTGTACATGTTGTTGTCTATCCATCCATGTCCTCACTTGCTCATATGGCTTGCTGTAGCTTATTTATTTCTTGCTCTCAAGTTGCTATAAAATATTACTGTCAGGTTTTTAACATCATGATCAAAATGTTGTAGCTTGTTGCTATTGATCCATGCCTCCTATGGAGATGCTCCAATGGAGTTGTTTGCTGTAGGATATGTCTACTTCATGTCCATGCTTCTTGTCACCATGTTTGAGTGCTGTAGAGTATATATTTATTGCTCCAAAGTTGCTATGTGGCTGTTAATTACAGCTTTGCATTGTTTCTTGTTTCGAGTGAATGTTTTGATCCGTTGCTCCGTTTTGGGTGTGCCTTATTTGTAACTTGTGTGATTTTGCATGTAGAATCATAATATCATATTGTCTTCATGTTTGGAGTGAGATTTCTTGATGTTCAGGTGCATCTTGCACCATTGCCATGTTTGTCTTGTTTTGATCATATCTTCTAGACCGTAGCTCCGAATTAAACAAACTTTATATGAAACTTGACTAGAATTTCATGTAGATCATCTTGGTGCATGTTAACTTGCTGTTTAACAACTTGAACATAAGGTTTGTTCAGTTCTGGACTAATTTCAAACTATGCATATGAGGACTTACTGGATTTGTTATGTGTAGTTTCCGGCCTCATTTAAACTTGTAGACTTGTGTTGTTTTCCTGTGTTTCCTACCTTGCCATGTTTTGCATCATATATAGACTTGTCTTGCATCCTACTTGGTTGAGCATATTGTCATGTTCTTGTGTTGTTTTCCTGTGCTTCCTACCTTGCCATGTATTGCTTCCTATATAGACTTGTCTTGCATCATACCTTGCCATGTATTGCTTCCTGTATAGACTTGTCTTGCATCATACCTTGCCATGTATTGCATCATATATAGACTTGTGTTGTTTTTCTGTGCTTCCTACCTTGCCATGTATTGCTTCCTGTATAGACTTGTCTTGCATCATACCTTGCCATGTATTGCATCATATATAGACTTCTGTTGTTTTTCTGTGCTTCCTACCTTGCCGTGTTTTGCTTCCTGTATAGACTTGTAGTGCATCCTATATAGAACTGTCTTGCATCATACTTGGTTGAGCATATTGTCATGTCTCGTGTGATGTGTTTACCGTGTTGCTTGCTTCTTCTCGTTAGTGCTTGTTCCGTTGCGTTCGTGAGGTTTCGTTCGTCTACCCGTGGTTCTTCTTCAAGGCTTCTTCTTCGTCTTCTTCATGGATCCGCTCTTCTTCCTTGCGGGATCTCAGGCAAGATGACCATACCCTTGGATACCTTTTCTATCATTGCCATGCTTAGTTGTCTCGATACTATAGTTATATGTCGCGCTACCCATCTTATTGTCAGCCCCTCTCCTTGTTACCATGAAACCTCTAACCATTGAAACCTTCCTAGCAAAACCATTGTGTGGCTATGTTACCCGCTTGCTCAGCCCCTCATATAGCGTTGTTAGTTGCAGGTGAAGATGAAGATCGTTCCAGGTGGGAACTTGTTGTTGGAATATCACAATATCTATTATTATTATTAACACACCTATATACCGGGCATGGGTGGAAGGCTTGGCCTTTTGCTCGGTGTTTTGTTCCACCCATGCCACCTTAGGCGCCGATAAACTGGCATTATGTTCCTTGATTTAGCGTTCCTTACACGGTTGGGTGTATGGGGACCCCTTGACACTTCGTCTTTGAATAAAACTCCTCCAGCAAGGCCCAACAGTGGTTTTAATTTGCTCATAATAACAACTTAATTAATTAATTAAATTGCATAGGGAGTTAGCGCTACCCGTGGATTCTTCTACATAGCAGGGGGGCCAGTGCTGATGGTGTTGGTCCCAAACGGGGAGCCTGCGGGGCCACCTCGAGGAAACACGAGGGATGGTTTTACCTGTAGCTTCACCCATCAAGTCGTGGCCTGAGACGAGATACGCGCGGCTACTATCAGGGTGTCGGCACGCCAGGAGGTCTTGCTGGACTTGTTTTACCATTGTCGAAATCTCTTGTGCACCGGGATGCCGAGCTTGATCGGATTTCCCTAAGATAAGGGGTAATCATTATTATTACTTCAGCTGATCATGAGAGCTTGTGATGGGCTAAGTTGGGACACCCCTGCAGGGTTATGATCTTTCGAAAGCCGTGCCCGCGGTTATGTGGCAGATTGGAATTTGTTAATGTCCGGTTGTAGAAAACTTGACAGAGGATCCGAAGTAAAACACACAACGGTGTGAGTAACCATGACTGTCTCTTTTCACTTTGAGAAGAAAACACGATGGGGTTATGTTTGACTCGTAGGTAGTTCAGGATCTTTAGCGATCACTACTAGTTGCGACCGTTTTGCGTAGATGCTCATCTTATTCGTGTACTCGTAAGTTAGCCACCATATATATTGCTTAGCCGCTGCTGCAACCTCACCACTTTACATCTTCTTACCCATTAAGCTTTGCTAGTCTTGTTACCCATGGTTATGGGATTGCTTAGTCCTCGTGGCTCACAGATACTACAACAACAGTTGCAGGTGCAGGTTTCCGATGTCTTGACGTGAGAGCTATGATCGTTGTGTTCTTTTGATGGAGTTCTTTCTTCTTCTTCTTCTTCAGTCTTGGGTTTGGTTCCGGGTTGGCAGCCTGGGATAGCAGATGGATGTCGTTGATCTTTTCATGTTTGCATCCGTAGTCGGATGCCTTGTATTGAGGTTGTTGTATTCATGTGACTTATACGTATTGTTGTATCCCCCATGTATGCATGTAATGGTGCGATGTAATGATATACATCTTGCTAAGCGCCCGAAATGCGGTTGTGCCCCAATCACGTAAGTGTCACGTGATCGGAATAGAATCGCATCTTGGGCCTGACAATTTGGTATCAGAGCCTCGACCGACCATAGGAGCCCCCTTGATTGATCGTAGCTTGGCCGTTGTCGAGTCTAGCAGAAAACTTTTTTGGAGTCTAGTTATATCAGAGAGTAGGAATTCTTTTTACTCCCCTGCCCCTTCGTCGCTCTGGTGAGGAATCTTGACGTAGGTGTTTTGAATTACTCCTCTTCCACTTCATTTTGGTTAGGATCACGTGGTTAGTTTTCGTTCATTGCGTTGTTAGTTCTTTCATCTGGTGCATCGCTCGTCAAGTGGATTCAACCCTCCTCTTCTTGGAAGTTCAACCCTCAGTTCTTTTCAAACGACGGCGTTTTCCCATCCGAAGTGGACTTTCTTTTTCCCACCCGCCCACCCTTTTTCTTTTCAGAGCCGGAGTCCGTAATTGTGTATCCATCCTACTCGTTCGAATCCTTTGCATTCTTTCCTCAGTTGTTCCAACTGGTGACTCCTCCTCTAGTTCGCCATCCTTCATCTCTTTTCTTCTCCGATGAGTTCTTCTCTCGTTTGATATTCTTCACCTCTGCTTCTTTCCGGTGAATTCAACTTAAGTATTTGGTGTTCTTCATATTCTTTTTCCTCTGCTCAAGTGTTTTCCCCTTGCTCGTTTACCTCTCGCCATTTAATTATTCCGGAGTTCCGAAGAAATCTCAGGAGATTCGTTTGTGTTCCAATTAATTCGAGGTGGTCACCTCATTCGAGTTTTTTAATCATTTACGGGGCATCATCTCCTCTTGTCAACGGTGGTTTTCTCTTCGGTGGGCTCATAACCCACAGGTCTTTCCCAGGATCTTACCTGACTCTTCTAATTTCCCGGAGTGTTCCAAAATTCTTTCAAGTGTGACGTAAGAACGGATTCCATCAGTCATATGCCTTCTCCAAGTTTGTTTGCAAATTCTTTTCATGTTTGGTTCAACCTTTCCTCTTTTAATTCTTCCGGAGTGTCTCAATAATTTTGGTTGTGTTCCTTGTCGTCATTTGAAGACCAAAGAAGCGTTTTCCCCTGAGTCTTGTCCGTTCTCTCAGAGATTCGTGCTTCTAGCTTCATTCTATCCTCTCGAATTATTCTGATTCTCATAAATTCTTTTCCTTACCCATCCGGAGTTTTTTTTTTCACGAATTCTTTGCTTTGTGTTCCTCCGAAGGCCATCATTTCAGAAGATTTCTTCGTTCTCAGTTTTCAACCTCGTCCTCCAAATATTCTTCATTGATGCCTCTTTATTCATCTCACATTCTTTCCGGTGCTTCATTTTAGCATTCTTTAATCCGTCTGCGATCTCTTCGCTCTCGACATTCAAATTGTCCTCAAGTGCTTTATTCTTCCCGGAGATTCATTCTCTTGTGTTCACTCAATCTCAATTCTTCACGGTGGCTTGTCCTCTTGCAGCGTTCAATTTCATTCCTTACGGTGGTCATTCTCTTTCTTCACTCGATTTTAATTCTTCATGATGGTTCGTCCTTTCTTCACACGGTTTCAATTCTTTACGGTGATTCGCTCAAGAGTTCTTCTCCGATGTTATCATATCAATCCATTCTTTTATTCCAATCCTACAGGTGTCTCACGAAGTTTTTCGCAAGTTAGCGATACATCCTCTCTTTAATCCTTTTCCAACGAGAATAAGTAGTATGCGAATCCATAGCTTCTCATTAATTCAATTGATGGATGATAAGCATAACATAATTCTTATTCTTTCTTCAAGTTCACTTAATACCTTCCTTCGGAGTTTATTCTTGATGAATGAATTCTAGTTCCAGGTGTTTTTATTCTTTTTCTTCCCGGAGTTCAAGTTTTTCCTCGGCTATCCCGTCTAATCATCGCAAGGCTTTAATCTTATTCCTTTCATCCATCATCTCTATATCATCATCCTTTTCTTACCGAAGTTCTTCATAGTGATTCTTCACGAGAAATTCATTCTTCAAACGTTCAGCTAATTCTTCTGGAGCAGCTCAAGCACTCTTATTCTTTTGTCTCTCGAGTGCAAATAATTCTTCGTATCCATTTCAGTGGAGTTTTTGCAATTCTTCCTTCATCTCAGCTATTCAATCTTTTGGTTGCGGCATAATTCACCTCAAGTTTTGAGATGTTTTCATAAGTCCACATCAAGCTTATTCTTGTTGATTTTCAACGACTCCGTTCAATCCTTTCTTATAAGGATGCTCTCAAAGTCATTCGCACTCGAAGTTGTCATCTTCTTCTCCATTCTTTTAATTCCATCATTTCAATTCTTCCGGAGGCATTGTGTTGTTGCTCTCGTCGAGCATCATTTTATCTTTTCAAGTTCTTGTCATATTCCATTCATATTCAATCGGTGTGCTATTTCTTTCAGTTTCAGCTGGAGTGCTGCCCGAATTCCTTTCTATCTCTTATGAACCGGAGTGGTTTCGAATTAATTCTTGTTCCTTCAACTCGTGCTTCATATCCTTATCCTCTTGGTTCTCGTCTTTTTCCTTGTTGCTTATTTTACCGGAGCTTCTCAAATCTTGTTCATCTCCGTGGTATCCTTTCCTTCCCGTTGTTCAACCTCTTAAGGTTCTTTGGTTTCGCTCTTTTGTCCTCGAAGAACTTTGTTCTTCCTTTTTCTCTTCCGTCTCGTTCCTAAGATCTTGGGACGACATCTCATGTTAGTAGGGGAGTGTTGTGACACCCCGAGACCGGTGCGCCAAGTGTTAGCCAGTTATTCGTCGTCGTTGCCATGTCATCTGCTTGCGTGTTGCATCTTGCCATGTCATCATGTGTGTTGCATCATCATGTTTTCAAAACTTGCATCCGTCCGAGTCCACCCATCCTCTCCGTTGTCCGTTCTGAGCCCAGACACACTCGCACGTGCCCGCGGTGCCTCCGAATATTTATTTTATGAGTGGCCAAAAAACGTTCTTGGAATGGGTTGAAAGTTGGCGTGTGGTCTTATTATAGTGTAGACATGCCGCCTGCCAAATTTCATCGCATTCGGAGCTCGTTTGATAGCCCAACGGATATATATAGCAGCACTAGTCGCTGGTTTAAACGTCGGACGTTTTCGGTCTCCGAAAACCTCCGCGGGCCTCTTCTCTACTCTCCTCACAACCCCTCCTACACAGCCAACTACCTAACCTAGGCCCATCCTAACTCCCCTCGCGATCGGATCCGTCGGATCGCGCTTGGAGGGTCCAAAAACCCCTCCTAACCGCTCAAACCCTAACCCTGCCTATATAAGGAAGGCTAGACCTTCCTAATCTGGCTCCTACCCCCCTTCTCCTCTTTTTCCGCGCCACCCAACCCGCACCAGCCACGGCCTCCCACCTCCAGCGCCTCTCCCCTCGAATTCCGCCGCCGGCCACCCCCCACACGCCACTTTGCGCTCAGCCATTGGCTCCGCCGTCGCTGGAAGCCGCCCCAGCCAACGGGCGCGAGCCACCTGGCGCATGCACGCCACTTGGCTCCCCACCGCGCGCGGCCCACGCCAGGCCCGCCCCGGGCCCCGATCTGGGCTGAGGCCCATGCGCCGCTCGCCCCGAGCATCAGGCCGCGCCGTTCCTTCCTCGATGCGCCGCCGCCTACGCCGCGGCCGATCCCCCGCCAGCCACCTTCGAGCTCGCCAGATCCCGTCGACTCCGCCGCCTTCAGCTCTCCGCCCCGCCGCCTGGGTCCCCGCGAGCCAGCTGCCGTCCTTTGGTTCGCCGCCGGCCAGTCCCCCGGCGGGATCCCGCACCGCCTTGCCAGCCACAGCTCACCGGAGCTCCTCCTCTGGCCGGATCGGAGCCCCCGCCGCTGCCGGCCTCCCGTCCTCCTCTGGATCGGGACGGATCCGCCGCCGTGAGCCGCCCGACCCGCTTCCGCCTGTTGAACCCGCTTCGCATTGTGCCACTGACAGCGGGCCCCGCTGCTGCAGCCCCGGACGTGTCCGGGAGGAGCCCCGGACATGTCCGCCACCTCACTTAGACGCTGCCACGCGGGCCCCAGCCGTCGGACGTGTCCGTCTGGACCCGACATGTCCATCCCGAGGTTGCCCCTTTTTTCCACTAAGTCCCAGAAAATTTATATAATGTTGCTATGTTTGCATGGTGATAACTTTTTTGTGTGCTTATCCAAATTGAGTGTATGATATGTCAAAATGATCGTGGTGACATGCTCTACACTTTGTTCCATTGTGCTATGCTTGTTTGACTCCATCTAGTTGCTCTAATCTCTGTTGCAAGAGTGCTACTTGTTATAAACTGCTGCTACTTGTTATTTTGTTGCCATGTTTGAGATATGATAACTTGGTGCATGTTTATCCAAATGATGCATATGATATGTCAAAATGTTCGTTGTGAAGTGTACTATATGATGGTTTCTACAGCATGCTTGTTTGAGTTCATATTCCATGTTAATATCTATTGCAAAAGTGCGTGTGGCTATTAAGAGCTGAAACTTGCTATGAGATGCTGATTTCAATTGCTCTTTGCTATTAGTGTGTTTGTCCTCATGCCACATGTTTAGTTGTTTTAGAATCTCCATAATATGGTATTTGCTATGGTGCCTTTAACTTTCCATGATATGCCTTGTGTTGACTTAAACATGCTCGCAGACATGCCATGCTAATGTTACTGTTTTAACACTTAGTGAAATTTCACTAAGTCTGGAATCTGTCATATCGTGATGCTGTGCTTGCTTGATGCCCTAGGCAAATCAATGTTAGTTTTTTGGTGGCCATTGATCATTCCTTGTTGTACATGTTGTAGTCTATCCATCCATGTCCTCACTTAATCATATGGCTTGCTGTAGATTATTTATTTCTTGCTCACAAGTTGTTATAAAATATTACTGTCAGGTTTTTAACGTCATGATCAAAATGTTGTAGCTTGTTGCTATGGAGATGCTCCAATGGAGTTGTTTGCTGTAGGGTATGTCTACTTCATGTCCATGCTTCTTGTCACCATGTTTGAGTGTTGTAGAGTATATATTTCTTGCTCCAAAGTTGCTATGTGGCTGTTAATTACAGTTTTGCATTGTTTCCTGTTTCGAGTGAATATTTTGATCCGTTGCTCCATTTTGGGTGTGCCTTATATGTAACTTGTGTGATTTTGCATGTAGAATCATAATATAATATTGTCTTCATGTTTGGAGTGAGTTTGCTTGATGTTTGGGTGCATCTTGCACCATTGCCATGTTTGTCTTGTTTTGCTCATATCTTCTAGACCGTAGCTCCGAATTAAACAAACTTTATATGAAACTTGACTAGAATTTCGTGTAGATCATCTTGGTGCATGTTAACTTGATGTTTAACAACTTGAACATAAGGTTTGTTCAGTTCTGGACTAATTTCAAACTATGCATATGAGGACTTACCGGATTTGTTATGTGCAGTTTCCGGCCTCATTTAAACTTGTAGACTTGTGTTGTTTTCCTGTGTTTCCTACCTTGCCATGTTTTGCATCATATATAGACTTGTCTTGCATCCTACTTGGTTGAGCATATTGTCATGTTCTTGTGTTGTTTTCCTGTGCTTCCTACCTTGCCATGTATTGCTTCCTATATAGACTTGTCTTGCATCATACCTTGCCATGTATTGCTTCCTGTATAGACTTGTCTTGCATCATACCTTGCCATGTATTGCATCATATATAGACTTGTGTTGTTTTTCTGTGCTTCCTACCTTGCCATGTATTGCTTCCTGTATAGACTTGTCTTGCATCATACCTTGCCATGTATTGCATCATATATAGACTTGTGTTGTTTTTCTGAGCTTCCTACCTTGCCGTGTTTTGCTTCCTGTATAGACTTGTAGTGCATCCTATATAGAATTTTCTTGCATCATACTTGGTTGAGCATATTGTCATGTCTCGTGTGATGTGTTTACCGTGTTTCTTGATTCTTCTAGTTAGTGCTTGTTCCGTTGCGTTCGTGAGGATTCGTTCGTCTACCCGTGGTTCTTCTTCAAGGCTTCTTCTTCGTCTTCTTCATGGATCCGCTCTTCTTCCTTGCGGGATCTCAGGCAAGATGACCATACCCTTGGATACCTTTTCTATCATTGCCATGCTTAGTTGTCTCGATGCTATCGTTATATGTCGCGCTACCCATCTTATTGTCAGCCCCTCTCCTTGTTACCATGAAACCTCTAACCGTTGAAACCTTCCTAGCAAAACCATTGTGTGGCTATGTTACCCGCTTGCTCAGCCCATCATATAGCATTGTTAGTTGCAGGTGAAGATGAAGATCGTTCCAGGTGGGAACTTGTTGTTGGAATATCACAATATCTATTATTATTATTAACACACCTATATACTGGGCATGGGTGGAAGGCTTGGCCTTTTGCTCGGTGTTTTGTTCCACCCATGCCACCTTAGGCGCCGATAAACTGGCATTATGTTCCTTGATTTAGCGTTCCTTACACGGTTGGGTGTATGGGGACCCCTTGACACTTCGTCTTTGAATAAAACTCCTCCAGCAAGGCCCAACATTGGTTTTAATTTGCTCATAATAACAACTTAATTAATTAATTAAATTGCATAGGGAGTTAGCGCTACCCGTGGATTCTTCTACATAGCAGGGGGGGCTAGTGCTGATGGTGTTGGTCCCAAACGGGGAGCCTGCGGGGCCACCTCGAGGAAACTCGAGGGATGGTTTTACCTGTAGCATCACCCATCAAGTCGTGGCCTGAGACGAGATACGCGCGGCTACTATCAGGGTGTCGGCACGCCAGGAGGTCTTGCTGGACTTGTTTTACCATTGTCGAAATCTCTTGTGCACCGGGGTGCCGAGCTTGATCGGATTTCCCTAAGATAAGGGGTAATCATTATTATTACTTCAGCTGATCATGAGAGCTTGTGATGGGCTAAGTTGGGACACCCCTGCAGGGTTATGATCTTTCGAAAGCCGTGCCCGCGGTTATGTGGCAGATTGGAATTTGTTAATGTCCGGTTGTAGAAAACTTGACAGAGGATCCGAAGTAAAACACACAACGGTGTGAGTAACCATGACTGTCTCTTTTCACTTTGAGAAGAAAACACGATGGGGTTATGTTTGACTCGTAGGTAGTTCAGGATCTTTAGCGATCACTACTAGTTGCGACCGTTTTGCGTAGATGCTCATCTTATTCGTGTACTCGTAAGTTAGCCACCATATATATTGCTTAGCTGCTGCTGCAACCTCACCACTTTACATCTTCTTACCCATTAAGCTTTGCTAGTCTTGTTACCCATGGTTATGGAATTGCTTAGTCCTCGTGGCTCACAGATACTACAACAACAGTTGCAGGTGCAGGTTTCCGATGTCTTGACGTGAGAGCGATGATCGTTGTGTTCTTTTGATGGAGTTCTTTCTTCTTCTTCTTCTTCAGTCTTGGGTTTGGTTCCGGGTTGGCAGCCTGGGATAGCAGATGGATGTCGTTGATCTTTTCATGTTTGCATCCGTAGTCGGATGCCTTCTATTGAGGTTGTTGTATTCATGTGACTTGTATGTATTGTTGTATCCCCCATGTATGCATGTAATGGTGCTATGTAATGATATACATCTTGCTAAGCGCCCGAAATGTGGTTGTGCCCCAATCACGTAAGTGTCACGTGATCGGAATAGAATCGAATTTTGGGCCTGACAAGTTGGTATCAGAGCCTCGACCGACCATAGGAGCCCCCTTGATTGATCGTAGCTTGGCCGTTGTCGAGTCTAGCAGAAAACTTTTTTGGAGTCTAGTTATATCAGAGAGTAGGAATTCTTTTTACTCCCCTGCCCCTTCGTCGCTCTGGTGAGGAATCTTGACGTAGGTGTTTTGAATTACTCCTCTTCCACTTCATTTTGTTTAGGATCACGTGGTTAGTTTTCGTTCATTGCGTTGTTAGTTCTTTCATCTGGTGCATCGCTCGTCAAGTGGATTCAACCCTCTTCTTCTTGGAAGTTCAACCCTCAGTTCTTTTCAAACGACGGCGTTTTCCCGTCCGAAGTGGCCTTTCTTTTTCCCACCCGCCCACCCTTTTTCTTTTCAGAGCCGGAGTCCGTAATTGTGTATCCATCCTACTCGTTTGAAGCCTTTGCATTCTTTCCTCAGTTATTCCAACTGGTGACTCCTCCTCTAGTTCGCCATCCTTCATCTCTTTTCTTCTCCGATGAGTTCTTCTCTCGTTTGATATTCTTCACCTCTGCTTCTTTCCGGTGAATTCAACTTAAGTATATGGTGTTCTTCATATTCTTTTTCCTCTGCTCAAGTGTTTTTCCCCTTGCTCGTTTACCTCTCGCCATTTAATTATTCCGGAGTTCCGAAGAAATCTCAGGAGATTCGTTTGTGTTCCAATTAATTCGAGGTGGTCACCTCATTCGAGTTTTTTAAGCATTTACGGGGCATCATCTC
The DNA here is from genome assembly GCA_902687465.1 of Secale cereale. Lineage (NCBI taxonomy): Eukaryota > Viridiplantae > Streptophyta > Magnoliopsida > Poales > Poaceae > Secale > Secale cereale. The sequence goes on from LR738715.1 coordinate 416,506,552, forward strand.
CTCTTGTCAACGGTGGTTTTCTCTTTGGTGGGCTCATAACCCACAGGTCTTTCCCAGGATCTTACCTGACTCTTCTAATTCCCGGAGTGTTCCAAAATTCTTTCAAGTGTGACGTAAGAACGGATTCCATCAGTCATATGCCTTCTCCAAGTTTGTTTGCAAATTCTTTTCATGTTTGGTTCAACCTTTCCTCTGTTAATTCTTCCGGAGTGTCTCAATAATTTTGGTTGTGTTCCTTGTCGTCATTTGAAGACCAAAGAAGCGTTTTCCCCTGAGTCTTGTCCGTTCTCTCAGAGATTCGTGCTTCTAGCTTCATTCTATCCTCTCGAATTATTCTGATTCTCATAAATTCTTTTCCTTACCCATCCGGAGTTTTTTTTTCACGAATTCTTTGCTTTGTGTTCCTCCGAAGGCCATCATTTCAGAAGATTTCTTCGTTCTCAGTTTTCAACCTCGTCCTCCAAATATTCTTCATTGATGCCTCTTTGTTCATCTCACATTCTTTCCGGTGCTTCATTTTAGCATTCTTTAATCTGTCTGCGATCTCTTCGCTCTCGACATTCAAATTGTCCTCAAGTGCTTTATTCTTCCCGGAGATTCATTCTCTTGTGTTCACTCAATCTCAATTCTTCACGGTGGCTTGTCCTCTTGCAGCGTTCAATTTCATTCCTTACGGTGGTCATTCTCTTTCTTCACTCGATTTTAATTCTTCATGATGGTTCGTCCTTTCTTCACACGGTTTCAATTCTTTACGGTGATTCGCTCAAGAGTTCTTCTCCGATGTTATCATATCAATCCATTCTTTTATTCCAATCCTACAGGTGTCTCACGAAGTTTTTCGCAAGTTAGCGATACATCCTCTCTTTAATCCTTTTCCAACGAGAATAAGTAGTATGCGAATCCATTGCTTCTCATTAATTCAATTGATGGATGATAAGCATAACATAATTCTTATTCTTTCTTCAAGTTCACTTAATTCCTTCCTTCGGAGTTTATTCTTGATGAATGAATTCTAGTTCCAGGTGTTTTTATTCTTTTTCTTCCCGGAGTTCAAGTTTTTCCTCGGCTATCCCGTCTATTCATCGCAAGGCTTTAATCTTATTCCTTTCATCCATCATCTCTATATCATCATCCTTTTCTTACCGAAGTTCTTCATAGTGATTCTTCACGAGAAATTCATTCTTCAAACGTTCAGCTAATTCTTCTGGAGCAGCTCAAGCACTCTTATTCTTTTGTCTCTCGAGTGCAAATAATTCTTCGTATCCATTTCAGTGGAGTTTTTGCAATTCTTCCTTCATCTCAGCTATTCAATCTTTTGGTTGCGGCATAATTCACCTCAAGTTTTGAGATGTTTTCATAAGTCCACATCAAGCTTATTCTTGTTGATTTTCAACGACTCCGTTCAATCCTTCCTTATAAGGATGCTCTCAAAGTCATTCGCACTCGAAGTTGTCATCTTCTTCTCCATTCTTTTAATTCCATCATTTCAATTCTTCCGGAGGCATTGTGTTGTTGCTCTCGTCGAGCATCATTTTATCTTTTCAAGTTCTTGTCATATTCCATTCATATTCAATCGGTGTGCTATTTCTTTCAGTTTCAGCTGGAGTGCTGCCCGAATTCCTTTCTATCTCTTATGAACCGGAGTGGTTTCGAATTAATTCTTGTTCCTTCAACTCGTGCTTCATATCCTTATCCTCTTGGTTCTCGTCTTTTTCCTTGTTGCTTATTTTACCGGAGCTTCTCAAATCTTGTTCATCTCCGTGGTATCCTTTCCTTCCCGTTGTTCAACCTCTTAAGGTTCTTTGGTTTCGCTCTTTTGTCCTCGAAGAACTTTGTTCTTCCTTTTTCTCTTCCGTCTCGTTCCTAAAATCTTGGGACGACATCTCATGTTAGTAGGGGAGTGTTGTGACACCCCGAGACCGGTGCGCCAGGTGTTAGCCAGTTATTCGTCGTCGTTGCCATGTCATCTGCTTGCGTGTTGCATCTTGCCATGTCATCATGTGTGTTGCATCATCATGTTTTCAAAACTTGCATCCGTCCGAGTCCACCCATCCTCTCCGTTGTCCGTTCTGAGCCCAGACACACTCTCACGTGCCCGCGGTGCCTCTGAATATTTATTTTATGAGTGGCCAAAAACGTTCTTGGAATGGGTTGAAAGTTGGCGTGTGGTCTTATTATAGTGTAGACATGCCGCCTGCCAAATTTCATCGCATTCGGAGCTCGTTTGATAGCCCAACGGATATATATAGCAGCACTAGTCGCCGGTTTAAACGTCGAACGTTTACGGTCTCCGAAAACCTCCGTGGGCCTCTTCTCTACTCTCCTCACAACCCCTCCTACACAGCCCACTACCTAACCTAGGCCCATCCTAACTCCCCTCGCGATCGGATCCGTCGGATCGCGATTGGAGGGTCCAAAAACCCCTCCTAACCGCTCAAACCCTAACCCTGCCTATATAAGGAAGGCTAGACCTTCCTAATCTGGCTCCTACCCCCCTTCTCCTCTTTTTCCGCGCCACCCAACCCGCACCAGCCACGGCCTCCCACCTCCAGCGCCTCTCCCCTCGAATTCCGCCGCCGGCCACCCCCCACACGCCACTTGGCGCTCAGCCATTGGCTCCGCCGTCGCTGGAAGCCGCCCCAGCCAACGGGCGCGAGCCACCTGGCGCATGCACGCCCCTTGGCTCCCCACCGCGCGCGGCCCACGCCAGGCCCGCCCCGGGCCCTGATCTAGGCTGAGGCCCATGCGCCGCTCGCCCCGAGCGTCATGCCGCGCCGTTCCTTCCTCGATGCGCCGCCGCCTACGCCGCGGCCGATCCCCCGCCGGCCACCTTCGAGCTCGCCAGATCCCGTCGACTCCGCCGCCTTCAGCTCTCCGCCCCGCCGCTTGGGTCCCCGCGAGCCAGCTGCCGTCCTTTGGTTCGCCGCCGGCCAGTCCCCCGGCGGGATCCCGCACCGCCCTGCCAGCCACAGCTCACCGGAGCTCCTCCTCTGGCCGGATCGGAGCCCCCGCCGCTGCCGGCCTCCCGTCCTCCTCTGGATCGGGACGAATCCGCCGCCGTGAGCCGCCCGACCCGCTTCCGCCTGTTGAACCCGCTTCGCATTGTGCCACTGACAGCGGGCCCCGCTGCTGCAGCCCCGGACGTGTCCGGGAGGAGCCCCGGACATGTCCGCCACCTCACTTAGACGCTGCCACGCGGGCCCCAGCCGTCGGACGTGTCCGTCTGGACCCGACATGTCCATCTCGAGGTTGCCCCTTTTTTCCACTAAGTCCCAGAAAATTTATATAATGTTGCTATGTTTGCATGGTGATAACTTTTTTGTGTGCTTATCCAAATTGAGTGTATGATATGTCAAAATGATCGTGGTGACATGCTCTACACTTTGTTCCATTGTGCTATGCTTGTTTGACTCCATCTAGTTGCTCTAATCTCTGTTGCAAGAGTGCTACTTGTTATAAACTGCTGCTACTTGTTATTTTGTTGCCATGTTTGAGATATGATAACTTGGTGCATGTTTATCCAAATGATGCATATGATATGTCAAAATGTTCGTTGTGAAGTGTACTACATGATGGTTGCTATAGCATGCTTGTTTGAGTTCATATTCCATGCTAATATCTGTTGCAAAAGTGCGTGTGGCTATTAAGAGCTGAAACTTGTTATGAGATGCTGATTTCAATTGCTCTTTGCTATTAGTGTGTTTGTCCTCATGCCACATGTTTAGTTGTTTTAGAATCTCCATAATATGGTATTTGCTATGGTGCCTTTAACTTTCCATGATATGCCTTGTGTTGACTTAAACATGCTCGCAGACATGCCATGCTAATGTTACTGTTTTAACACTTAGTGAAATTTCACTAAGTCTGGAATCTGTCATATCGTGATACTGTGCTTGCTTGATGCCCTAGGCAAATCAATGTTAGTTTTTGGGTGGCCATTGATCATTCCTTGTTGTACATGCTGTTGTCTATCCATCCATGTCCTCACTTGCTCATATGGCTTGCTGTAGATTATTTATTTCTTGCTCACAAGTTGTTATAAAATATTACTGTCAGGTTTTTAACGTCATGATCAAAATGTTGTAGCTTGTTGCTATGGAGATGCTCCAATGGAGTTGTTTGCTGTAGGGTATGTCTACTTCATGTCCATGCTTCTTGTCACCATGTTTGAGTGTTGTAGAGTATATATTTCTTGCTCCAAAGTTGCTATGTGGCTGTTAATTACAGCTTTGCATTGTTTCCTGTTTCGAGTGAATATTTTGATCCGTTGCTCCATTTTGGGTGTGCCTTGTAACTTGTGTGATTTTGCATGTAAAATCATAATATCATATTGTCTTCATGTTTGGAGTGAGTTTGCTTGATGTTTGGGTGCATCTTGCACCATTGCCATGTTTGTCTTGTTTTGCTCATATCTTCTAGACCGTAGCTCCGAATTAAACAAACTTTATATGAAACTTGACTAGAATTTCGTGTAGACCATCTTGGTGCATGTTAACTTGCTGTTTAACAACTTGAACATAAGGTTTGTTCAGTTCTGGACTAATTTCAAACTATGCATATGAGGACTTACCGGATTTATTATGTGTAGTTTCCGGCCTCATTTAAACTTGTAGACTTGTGTTGTTTTTCTGTGCTTCCTACCTTGCCATGTTTTGCATCATATATAGACTTGTCTTGCATCCTACTTGGTTGAGCATATTGTCATGTTCTTGTGTTGTTTTCTTGTGCTTCCTACCTTGCCATGTATTGCTTCCTATATAGACTTGTCTTGCATCATACCTTGCCATGTATTGCTTCCTATATAGACTTGTCTTGCATCATACCTTGCCATGTATTGCATCATATATAGACTTGTGTTGTTTTTCTGTGCTTCCTACCTTGCCATGTATTGCTTCCTGTATAGA
>LR738715.1:416511465-416548948 GCA_902687465.1 Secale cereale
TTGCCATGTATTGCATCATATATAGACTTGTGTTGTTTTTCTGTGCTTCCTACCTTGCCATGTATTGCTTCCTATATAGACTTGTCTTGCATCATACCTTGCCATGTATTGCATCATATATAGACTTGTGTTGTTTTTCTGTGCTTCCTACCTTGCCATGTATTGCTTCCTGTATAGACTTGTCTTGCATCATACCTTGCCATGTATTGCATCATATATAGACTTGTGTTGTTTTTCTGTGCTTCCTACCTTGCCATGTTTTGCTTCCTGTATAGACTTGTAGTGCATCCTATATAGAACTGTCTTGCATCATACTTGGTTGAGCATATTGTCATGTCTCGTGTGGTGTGTTTACCGTGTTGCTTGCTTCTTCTCGTTAGTGCTTGTTCCGTTGCGTTCGTGAGGATTCGTTCGTCTACCCGTGGTTCTTCTTCAAGGCTTCTTCTTCGTCTTCTTCATGGATCCGTTCTTCTTCCTTGCGGGATCTCAGGCAAGATGACCATACCCTTGGATACCTTTTCTATCATTGCCATGCTTAGTTGTCTCGATGCTATCGTTATATGTCGCGCTACCCATCTTATTGTCAGCCCCTCTCCTTGTTGCCATGAAACCTCTAACCGTTGAAACCTTCCTAGCAGAACCATTGTGTGGCTACGTTACCCGCTTTCTCAGCCCCTCTTATAGCGTTGTTAGTTGCAGGTGAAGATGAAGATCGTTCCAGGTGGGAACTTGTTGTTGGAATATCAACATATCTATTATTATTAACACACCTATACACTGGGAAGGGGTGGAAGGCTTGGCCTTTTGCTCGGTGTTTTGTTCCACTCATGCCACCTTAGGCGCCGATAAACCGACATTATGTTCCTTGATTTTGCGTTCCTTACACGGTTGGGTATATGGGGACCCCTTGACACTTTGTCTTTGAATAAAACTCCTCCAGCAAGGCCCAACATTGGTTTTAATTTGCTCATAATAACAACTTAATTAATTAATTAAATTGCATAGGGAGTTAGCGCTACCCGCGGATTCTTCTACATAGCAGGGGGGCCCAGTGTTGATGGTGTTGGTCCCAAACGGGGAGCCTGCGGGGCCACCTCGAGGAAACTCGAGGGCTGGTTTTACCTATAGCATCACCCATCCGGTCGAGGCCTGAGACGAGATACGCGCGGCTACTATCAGGGTGTCGGCACGCCGGGAGGTCTTGCTGGACTTGTTTTACCATTATCGAAATGTCTTGTGCACCGGGATGCCGAGCCTGATCGGATTTCCCTAAGATACGGGGTAATAATTATTATTACTTCAGCTGATCGTGAGAGCTTGTGATGGGCTAAGTTGGGACACCCCTGCAGGGTTATGATCTTTCGAAAACCGTGCCCGCGGTTATGTGGCAAATTGGAATTTGTTAATGTCCGGTTGTAGAAAACTTGACAAGGAATCCGAAGTAAAACACACAACGGAGTGAGTAACCGTGACTGTCTCTTTTCACTTTGAGAAGAGAACACGGTGGGGTTATGTTTGACTCTTAGGTAGTTCAGGATATTTAGGGATCACTACTAGTTGCGACCGTTTTGCGTAGATGCTCATCTTATTCGTGCACTCGTAAGTTAGCCGCCATATATATTGCTTAGCCGCCGCTGCAACCTCACCACTTTACATCTTCCTACCCATTAAGCTTTGCTAGTCTTGTTACCCATGGTTATGGGATTGCTGAGTCCTCATGGCTCACAGATACTACCACAACAGTTGCAGGTTCAGGTTTCCGATGTCTTGACGTGAGAGCGATGATCGTTGTGTTCTTTTGATGGAGTTCTTTCTTCTTCTTCTTCTTCTTCTTCTTCTTCTTCTTCTTCTTCTTCTTCTTCTTCTTCTTCTTCTCTTATTCTTGTTCAGTCTTGGGTTTGGTTCCGGGTCGGCAGCCTAGGATAGCAGATGGATGTCATTGATCTTCTCATGTTTGCATCCGTAGTCGGATGCCTTGTATTGAGGTTGTTGTATTCATGTGACTTGTATGTATTGTTGTATCCCCCATGTATGTATGTAATGGTGCGATGTAATGATATCCATCTTGCTAAACGCCCGAAATGCGGTTGTGCCCCAATCATGTAAGTGTCACGTGATCGGGATAGAATCGCATCTTGGGCCTGACAGAGGCTCCTGGAAGCCCCCAGCCCCCTCATCCTGACGGTTATCTTTGTTCCATCTTGGCGGTCGTGGCAATGGTGAGAGACTAGCGCGGCCCTGAGAATGGTCCTCAAGAGGCTGATCACGCCACGCGCCCTCACGAGGCACATCGCGCTAGTGATTCTCGAGAGGCTAGTCATGCCAGCCCTAGCGCAGGTTGTAGTTGTCCCAGCATCCTTCGCCGCAGCCTCCCCCGCGGTCGTAGCCACGATCACTTTGCTCGGGACGACGGCCCATGCGCCCATCACGTATCGCCCTGAGCTCCTGACAATCATTGGAGTTGTGGGTATGGAGGAAGACGTAGTAAGGGCGGCGGTTCTTTACCGGCTCGACAGGATCTCGGCCACACATCTGCTCGGGCTTCGCTGCCAGCACAGCTGGGCTCTTGCGCTTCACTTCCTTAGCCTTGTACTTCTTGTATTCGGGGTCAGTCTTGGGCTGCTTGAGGAGGGCGAGGCGCCCCTCTTCAACCCTCGCGCACACCATGTTGAACAGCTCCAGAGTCGTGCACAACTCGTCATGGATAGCGAGCTCCTTGCTCATCTTGACGAAGGTGATGCCTTCCGTGAACGCAGAGATGATAGCTTCGTCAGAAGCCTTCGGGACCTTGAGACAGACCTGGCTGAAACGCTGCATGTACTGCCGGAGGGTCTCGCTAGACTGCTGCTTCACGCGACACAGGTCGTTGATGGTGAGGGCGCGGTCACGGGTCCCCTGGAAGTTGGCGATGAAGCGCTCGCGGAGTTCGTCCCACGTGGTGATGGATCCTTCAGGGAGGTTCATGACCCAGGAACACGCGCCGTCCTTGAGTGCCATGGGGACCAGTTGGCCATGACTTTCTCATTGCCATTCGCTGCCTCGATGCTCAGGACGTAGAGCTAGAGAAAATCCATCGGGTCATGGGTGCCATCATAGCATGCTGGCAGGTCAGGCTTGAACTTGACCGGCCAGACAACGCGACATAGCTCCTGGGAGAAAGTGCGGCCTCCCGCCATACTCACTGGTACAACTTGCTTGGCAACGGGGTCTTCATGCATGGCCTGGTCCTGATACTGACTGTCGTGGGAAAACCACGGCCACCTATGGGACATGGGTCCCTTTTTGGTTCGGTAGGGGATGGACACATTGCACAAAGAGTGGAGAGCATGGTGCAGCATAACAGAGATCACACAAGTAGTTTTTACCCAGGTTCGGGCCGCCGCGACGCGTAAAACCCTACTGGATTGTTGATGGAATGGTGGAAAATGAGCACGGCACTCTTGCCCGGCAAGGTTGCCTCGGGGCGAGAGAGGTCGCGAGCTGTGTGAGGTTTCGAATGGACGAATCCCTTCTACTGTTTCCATGGGCCTCCTTTTATAGATTAAGGGGTCACCCGAGTGGCAAATCAGTCTTTCTAGGCTGATTAGATAGTAAAGAGCGCTATCATACATAACTCTGCAGGGTGACAGAGAGCATTAAATGCGTCGCTTAGTGTCACATCAAAGCTCGCCTAGTAGGCCTTGCCGGGCTGTTTTGCAGCTTCACGCGTCCTTATTTGACACATCGTATGACGTGTATCATTTGTAGGTTCTTTCTGTAGGAAATGACTGCCATGTGGCAGGGGGCTGTCACTAAGCCATTTAGGAGCTTGACACCGCATTGATTGACGATGGGCGTCAATGGAGGTGGTAGTTCGCCTCCGTGAGCCCCAGGCAGTCCTACTATGGCGATGTTGGATATTTGTTTTCAGGGCGATCCCAGCCCGCCTGGCTCGCATGCCCATCAATGAGGGCTCATCTTCCGGTGGTTTCTTGCCTCGCCACCTGGTCTTGGTTGTCTTGATCTCTTCGACCAACTTTCTAGTTCTTTGAAAGACTGATTCCTTTGAGTCTATATCTGGTGCTGGTGTGGTGAACTTGTTCCTGGGCCCGTTGGCTCGTCGTCTGGGCACTAGTCAGCGGAAAACATACACCCATGTTTGTGTACCCCGACATAAGCCCCCTGTCCTGAGCCTTATGTGCCACTGGGCATGTTAGGTTAGGCCCCAACAGTGCGTGGACACGTGGCGGAACGGAGGCTGCACGCACGGCGGTTCGTCATGATGACCAGTCCACCAAGCATCCACTTCGCACAATTACCGCGAGTCGTGGGGGCGTGGGACTGTGCCAGTTAATGTAAAAAAACGGTAACTTTTTTGAAGGGCCGCACCGCTCCCCGTCGCATCCCATAAGAGGGGAAAAACATGGAACGATGCTGAATACTCGTCGGCTTCCTTGCATCTACAACTTCTTCCTCTGCAAGCCAAGCATCTGCCCACTCCTTCTCTCCCCACGTTCATCGTCGGCCGCTTTTCCAATCGTCTCTCATGGCTATTTTTGTAACTAGGGGGCATGGGGAAGAAGACTATGTCCAAGGGGAAATCGGTGATCGCCGCAAAGAATGCGGCCACTGAGGGAAGCAAGAGGGCGGCGGAGCTGGACAAGAAGCAAAGAGGTGACACCGTCTTCTCCCCGTAGAATCTCGACCACAACATCCTGCAGGCGAGGTATGTATACTTGTGGGGGAGGGATTTCCCGGAGGGGCATGGTGCTCCCAAGGTTCTCGCGGAGGGGAGAGAAGACCCACCAGATTCATACAAATTTTTCTGCACGTATTTCATCTGCGGCCTCTGGCCTCCCTTCTCGGATTTCTTTGAAGCAATGATGGCTGTCTACGGATTCAATCTCTTGGATTTCACGCCAAATGCAATGCCGTGCATGGCAATTTTCTCCCATTAGTGCGATGACTTTGTTGGAGTAGCCCCCAATGATGATCTGTTTCGGCATTATTTTGTTCCACGGGTGGAGAACAAAAACCACCGCTCAGGAAATATAAGCTGGATGCCGCGGCTGATACCAATGGCAAATTGGGATTTTATCTCCGGCAATCAGTGTGGTAGATGCGAGGAATGGAGGGGAGATTGGTGCTGGATTCAAGACCAGGAGGCCCCTGAATTCTGCCAGGCTAGGACAGAATGCCTTGAGCGTGATACCATCTAGAGGTTATTCGGCCTTACCGAGGACAGGCTGCGCCCGGCAATAAACATGATCACCCATTTGAAGACTGTCGGGCTGACACTTGGGCACGTAGGGGCAGATTTTCTCCTCCGCCGTATTGCCCCTCTAGAAAAGAGGGATAGATTCGCGTGGGAGTATGGGGATGCTGGAGATAAGGTGAGACTATTCCCGGGCCTGGCTAACAACCTGGCAGTGTATGGCCATGCCTGGTTATGCGATCCGTTGTTTTGCGGCTTTGGATTGTTCCAGTTGCCGGCAAACATCGTCCCGCTCAACATCAATTCTAACAAGAGTCAGATTCTGCAGTGGATGTCATAGTGTAATGCTGATGGCGTCTCGGGCGATTGGAAGCTACCCACTCTTGATGAGGAGTTGGCATGGTCGTCGACCTTAGTGGAGAGGGTTACTAGGGTGGAGACCAGGATGTATAAACGCACCTCCGAGGTGGAGGTGGCGTATATCCAGAAGCGCCTCGAGGAGGATAAGGTGGCCCGAGCTGCAGTGGCGGCGAAGGCCGCAAAGGCATCAAAGGAAGGGGAGCGTCTGGAAGTGGGGGCTCGTCTCATGGCGAGGGTGGGACGCAAGCACCAGTTGAGGTTGTCAAGGAAGAGTCTACCGAGGACGGACCTTCCGGGATCGAGGCTCTTTACACGGCAGCAAGAGACTCCTTAGAGGAAGAAGGGGCTTGGGAAGTGGAGGTACCTGGAGAGGCATGGCTCGGGGAAGGTCCCTAGGCTCCTGAGCCGATTTTGGACCTGCGTCTCCGCAAGCAGGCAGCCAACCAAGTGGCGCCCCCCCCCCCCGAACACGCGCCAGCTGCAAGGAGCACGAAGGAGACTACCTCCAAGGTAAGTGCTTCCGAGGACGCGCGTCGGTATTCTCCATGGCTCTCTACGGGTGGGGCTCCCTCCTCCAAGGAATTGGTAATCTTGGAGGGAGACTCTGGTGCCCAGTTGAGTTCGAGCTCCTCGCAAAGCTCGTCATCATTGGAACCTCCAGCCCCCCGGCAAGGCTCAAAGTTGCGAGGAAGCTCCGTTCCCCTGCTCCAGAAGAGGAGCAAGGCCTCCACGCCACCCATGGAGTTCGCATTGAACTCAATTCTCATGGGCAAAGAGTAAGAGAAACTACTTTCTTATCCTCCTCTTCCATTGCGTCTTCCTAAGTATGATTGTCTTTGTTTACTGACTGATTTGTCGTGCTGGCTACCCTCGGGCAGGTGGAGGAGGAGGAGGAAACACTCGTCCACCAGTCCAAGCGACTCAGGCGCGCTGAGTCGTCGACAAGGGTGGACGAGATAATCCCGGCAGGGAGCAACATGAGCACACGGATGCCAATCCCCCAGCTCAAATCTCGTCCCACGAGGTCGGAGGAGATCCCACCGGCCGGTGATGGTGGCGGAGGGCTTCCTTCCACAGGAGGAGAGGGGGCCTCTCAAGACAAATCCCTCCAAGAGGGGCCTGTCCTGCCAGTCGTTGGAGCTAATGGATCCCCGCCAAGGGCCCCCACAGAAGAGTCCCCTCAGGGTGATACCATGGTTCCCGAGGGAGGGGATGGCAATTCTGGCCTAGCAGCTGATGTTGCTGGGAAAACCTAACCCTCATCCTAGCAGCCCTCTCCGGGTAACCCCTTGGCTTTTCTCTTCGGATTTTTCTTTCTGATCGGTTCGCTTCTTGTCTTTGATTCTATATCCTTGCCAATGGCTGAAGATTTTGCCTGCAGTCCCTTCAAGCGAACAACCATATCTGTTGGAGGTGGTGGCCGACATAGGAAAGGAGGCCGCCGAAGAGGCCACCGCGATTGCTAGCGCCAAGGAGTGGGATCGGGCTCCCGGGAGCGCCTTTGGTCCTCTGAAGGAGCATTCCCAGCAGTATGTCTTCAATAGGGGTTGTGGTTGAGGTGAAAGTACCCCTCCAAACCCGGAGTCCCCCCCCCCTTGTTCGGTGTCTCAGAGGGAGCCCCGCCACCATTCTCAAATAACTTAGCATTGGTGCTTGCGCAGCCCAGTCTTGGAGCCCCCAGCTCATCGATGGTGACGAGCAAGGAGTTTGATGAAGAGCTTCAGCGCATACTGACGTCGCCGCGCCAGGAAGTTGGGGAAGTGGATGACTCTGCCACCGTAGCCATGGACCTGTCCTTTATGGAATCCGCGACCACAGGCCTTAAGGATATGTACGAGCGGCACAACCGGAAGTGACAGGAGCTTTAAGAGCAGCGCCAATCTGCCAGCAAGGTGGACCAGACGCTAAAGGATAAAGGAGCGGAGCTGCGCGACTCGCACGACAGGTAGTTCCAGTCTCTCTTGAGGCAGCAGGAGACGATCGCGATGGCTAAGGAGGACGTCATCACTCGAGAGGTGCTCCTGGAAGACCGCAAGGAACTCCTGGATGCCAGGAGCGGGAAATTTCCTTCCGGGAAGAGAGGATCTTGGCTACTCTTCGTGCCAAGGAGGATGATCTAGAGGCCCTTGTGCAGCAGTGCACTCAGGAGCTAAGGGATGAGCAGAAAGCTAGCTTGGACACCCTTACTACAGACTCTGCTTCCTAGCTGAATAAGTTTGCTGATGACCTCTCTGTTGCGTCCTCTGCCAATTCTGCCCTCGATGAACAGGTAACCAAGCTGATCGAAGAGCTCATTCAGGGTGCCAAAGAGGTCGAGACCTTCAAGGAGGAGACACGGAAAGCAGAGAGCCTCCTAGAAGACGCGCGCTCGCAGCTCTCCTCCAAAGGTCAAGAACTCGAGGCCACCCTCAGCACCATTGAGGGTCTGAAGACCAGAATTGGCACTTTGGAAAGCTCGGCTGAATCTAACGAGGCCCGTGTGCAGCAGCTGGTGAAGGATTTGGACATTACCCAACACCTGCGACAGGACGCTCTGGACACACTAGCAAATCATTCTGAGCTGGTCGACCTCTGGATCAAGAGCTAGATCAAGATGGCTGAACGTCTTGGCACCCAGGCTGCAGACATGGGTATGGAGGGGCTAGTTTTCTCGTATAGCAAGCAGGAGACCCCTGGCGTCAAGCTGAGGATCTTCTTCGACGAGTTGGTCGGTAAGCTGAAGGTGACGAAGAGGGTAGGGTCGGCTGCTTCGCAACTGAGTCCCAGAAGCTTGCCCGCGACGCCCTCTTCATGGTCCGGAGCAATCTGGTCACCATCACCCAGACCTTGATCTGCGCGATGGCATCAGGAAATCACCGCCGGACGCAGACGTCTTCGCCGCGAGGGAGAAAGCCACCCCTCTTGCTAACAAGGTTCTTGACGCCACCGCCGCTTCGCGAGACCGCCAGGCCCAATGCTGAATCATTCCCGCCATCGTGTTGGCCTGTAACAAAAACAATGACGTGTGTCGAGCGCTTAAGTGTCACTCTTTTTATGTTTTATGTAGGGCTTGAAACTTTTGCTTGATCTGAACCACATGTTTATCCCTCCTAAGCTTTATCTATATAGTGTTTATATTACTGGCCTCAGAGTACTTTTACGTTGCCTGCCAGTATCATATTGCCGCAAATGTCATTAGGGGATGGCCCTTAACAGTTATTTTGGCGTCGATGTGTCCCTACAGGTTTTTCCTCGGTGGTTTCCATCGCAGCCTCTCGCTCCGCGAGCAGGGCTCTGACTGGAACGAGGATGCAGACAAGAACCCAACAGAGGTACCTTTACGTACAAGATTCCCCCATACGAACACTTAGATACTCGAGGGACAAACAAACATGCAGATCCTAAGATTCATAATGATGTAAAAAGTAGCATCTACTTATCTTTCATTTGTGTTTTCTTATACCCTCTCTCCGGCGGCGACCGCTCACGTGGTTCAATTGTCTCGGCAAGTTCTGCATTGCTTGTGCGTTAGCCCCCAGCCCCCGGCATGGGTCAGCTGGGAACGTAGGTATCTTGTGATGGCAAGACGCGATGCCTACTATAGCTCATTTTTCTCCCCTTCCCCTTTCTACACAAGCCTTTTTTAATACAATGGTATAGGGCACACAGAGCCGCGCAAACGCGGGCGGCCTTGCCGGTGCATACTTGCCGAGGCGTTGATCGACAGACTTGCGCTAGCGACTTACTCAGGATTTACCTAAATAGGTTAAATACTAAACCGAGCATCGCCGGGCTTTATCAACGACAATGACGCTTAAACCCAGAGTAGGAGGATTGTCAAGGAGCGAGAGCGGCGAGGGGAGAAAAATTGGTACCTTTGCATATTGGTGCCTTCCCTTGAGCGGAATACGCAGGGCGCTATTGTCGCCCCGCTTGCTCGGGGCGAAACCGTTGTTCTTGCCATTAATATCCGTTGTCTTCATGACCACGGCATGCGGGGATAGAAGAGAGAGGGTAAAACTGGTACGGGAGAGATATTGTCTCCCTGCCCAGCCTCCAACGCCCTCCCTTGGGCGTCGCGAAGGGCGGCGCCTCTGGTGAACACGACGTGCTACACACGCCTTGGATTCGCGCAAGTGATCCCCCTACCTGGCGCGCCAAAGATGTCGCTGGAAAACCACGATCACCTATGGGACAGGGGTCCCTTTTTGGTTTGGCGAGGGGATGGAAAAATTGCACAAGGAGTAGAGAGCGTGGCGCAGCACTGCAAAGATCACGCGGGGATTTTTTACCAAGGCTCGGGCCGCCGCGAGGCATAAAACCCTACTCCTACTTTGGTGGATTGATGGTGGAATGGTGGAAAATGAGCACGGTGGTCTTGCCCGGCAAAGTTTCCTCGGAGGGAGAGTGGTTGCGTGCATAAGAGTATAAAGGTTCGAACTGCTTAATCCCTTCTACGGTTTCCATGGGCCTCCTTTTATAGATTAAGGGGTCGCCTGTCACGCCCAAGATGTGATTCTATCCCGATCACGTGATGAACTCGTGATTGGGGCACAACCACATTTCGGGCGCTTAGCAAGATGGATATCATTACATCGTACCATTACATACATAGATGGGGAAAATGATGCTAGTTGTAAAGAACTGAAGATTGAACTTGCAAAGATGAAGAGGATCAAATCGACTTGATGAGAGATGCATAGATGAAAAGAACAGACATCGCAACGAAAGAAAACTAACTTCATGATCCTAAAACAAAACAAAAAATTGAAGGGGAAGAGAAATAATTCAAAACACCTGCGTCAAGATTCCTCACCAGAGCGACGAAGGGGCTAGGGAGTAAAAAGAACTCCCACTCTCCGATAGAACTAGACTACGAAAATCAGTTCTCTTCTAGACTCGACAACGGCAAAACTATGATCAATCAAGGGGACTCCTATGGTCGAACCTGGCTGTAATACCAACTTGTAATGCTCTAGACACACCCGCTAGTGGTCGTTACTCCTGGCGAGATCTAGACTGGCCCCACAGATCAATACTAGTCTTTTCTAAGCACTTTGTCCTCACTTGTGAGTACCCGGGAGGAACTTCCTGGTCGGTCACCCATCCTGAAACTACTCCAAGCTAAGCACACTTAACTTTGGAGTTCTGTCCGAATGGGCTCCCGGAAAAGAAATGATTCCTTATTGATATGAGTAGTCTATCATCCCTATTAAGCCAGGATATCACATACACCCCCACTCAAAGAAACAGACGTCCTCGTCGGGCCACAGGTACGCTCCCTCTTGGCACATACGTCTGTGCATCTAGTATGGCACATGTGCCATGTCGTGTGCCACGACGGGTCACAAACGTCATGCAGAACATGACCCCACACCTGTCCGCAAACATCTGTGTAACCACGAGGGTCGGCTCTGATACCAACTTGTAACGCCCAAGATGCAACGCTATCTCGATCATGTGATGAACTCGTGATTGGGGCACAACCGCATTTCGGGCGCTTAGCAAGATGGATGATTGAACTTGATGGGGAAAATGACGCCGGTTGGAAAGAACTGATGATTGAACTTGAAAAGATGAAGAGGATCAAATCGACTTGACGAGAGATGTACCAGATGAAAACAAGAGACATCGCAACGAATGAAAACTAACTGTGTGCTCCTAAAAAAATTGAAGAGGAAGAGAAATAATTCAAAACACCTGCGTCAAGATTCCTCACCAGAGCAACGAAGGGGTGATACGTCTCCATCATATCTACTTTTCCAAACACTTTTGCCCTTGTTTTGGAATCTGATACGTCTCCAACGTATCTATAATTTTGATTGTTCCATGCTATTATTTATGAAGTCTTGGGTGTTTAATGGGCCTTATCATTCACTTTTATATCATCTTTGTGACTAACCTACTAACCCAAAGGCCCAGTCCAGATTGTTGTTTTTTGCCTATTTCAGGGTTTTGCAGAAAAGGAATATCAAAGGGAGTCCAAACGGAATGAAACCTTCGTGAGAGATATTTTTGGAGGAAATCACGCTCGGGAAACTTCAGGACCAAGTCAAGGGACGGAAGGCCTGCCCTCGAGGGTGGGGGCGTACCCCCCTTCCCATGGCATGCCCCCTGCCTCGAGGCTGGCCCAGATGGCCCCCTGATACCCTCATTCTTCCTATAGATACCTACGTACCCCAGAAACTCCATACACAGAGAGAAAACCCTAATTCCACCGCCGTAGCTTCTGTTTCTGTGAAGATCCCATCTTGGAGCCTGTTCCAGGAAGGGGATCCATTACGGAGGCCTTCTTCATCATCATCATCGCCCTCACCATGAGTTGTGAGTAGTTTACCACGGACCTTTGGTTTCATAGCTAGTATCTAGATGGCATCTTCTCTCTCTCTCTGGATCTCAATACAAAGTTCTCCTCGGTCTTCGAGGAGATCTATTCGATGTAATCTCTTTTTGCGGTGTGTTTGTAGAGATCCGATGAATTGTGAGTTTATGATCAAGGCTATCTATGAAAGATATTTGGTTCTTCTCTGAACTTTTTATGTGTGCTCATAATATCCTTGCAAGTCTCTTCGAATTATTGGTTCGGTTTGGCCTACTAGATCTATAGTTCTTGCAATGGGAGAAGTGCTTGGCTTTGGGTTCAATCTTGCGGTGTCCTTTCCCAGTGACAGTAGGGGCAGCAAGGCACGTATTGTATTGTTGCCCTCGAGGATAAAAAGATGGGGTTGTCATCTTTCTTAAGGCGTTACTTTGTTCGTATGAACTCAATACACTAGATGCATGCTGGATAGCGGTCGATGTGTGGAGTAATAGTAGTAGATGCAGAATCGTTTCGGTCTACTTGTCTCGGACGTGATGCCTATATACAATGATCATGCCTAGATAGTCTCATAATTATTCGCTTTTCTATCAATTGCTCGAAAGTAATTTGTTTACCCGCTGTAGAATACCGCTATCATGAGAGAAGCCACTAGAGAAAACTATGGCCCCCGGGGTCTATTCTCAACATATCAATCTACATCTACTTTACTTTTCCCACTTTTATTTGCTGTTTTATTAAACTAAAAATACCAAAAATATAATTATCATCTCTATCAGATCTCACTTTCGAAAGTGACCGTAAAGGGATTGACAACCCCTTATCGTGTTGGCTGCGAAGTTCTTATTTGTTTGTGCAGGTGCGAGGGACTCGCGCGTGGTCTCCTACTGGATTGATACCTTGGTTCTCAAAAACTAAGGGAAATACTTACGCTACTGTGATGCATCTCCCTTTCCTCTTCGAGGGAATACAACGCAAGCTCAAGAGGTAGCAAGAAGAATTTCTGGCGCCGTTGCCGGGGAGGCTTACGAAAAAGTCATATACCAAGTCCCTATCACAAACCCTTATCCTACACATTACATTTATTTGCCTCTCCTTTTCCTCTCCCCCACTTCACCTTTGCAGTTTTATTCGCCCTTCTTCCACCGTGTGTTTATCATTCACTTGCTTCTTATTTGCTTGTGTGTGTGTTGGATTATTTGCTTGTCACTATGGCTTAGAATAATACCAAATTATGTGACTTCTCCAATACCAACAACAATGACTTTATTAGCACTCCGATTGCTCCTATTACCGATGCTGAATCTTGTGAGATCAATGCTGCTTTGTTGAATCTTGTCATGAAAGATCAATTCTCCGGCCTTCCTAGTGAAGATGCCGCTACCCATCTAAACAACTTTGTTCATTTGTGTGATATGCAAAAGAAAAGGGATACAGATAACGATATTGTTAAATTGAAGTTATTTCCGTTTTCACTTAGAGATCGTGCTAAAACTTGGTATTCCTCTTTGCCTAGAAATAATATTGATTTGTGGAATAAGTGCAAAGATGCTTTTATCTCTAAGTATTTCCCACCTTCTAAGATCATCTCTCTTAGGAACGATATTATGAATTTTAAGCAACTAGATCATGGGCATGTTGCACAAGCTTGGGAGAGAATGAAATTTATGATACGTAATTGCCCTACACATGGTTTGAATCTATGGATGATTATTTAGAACTTTTATGTTGGCTTGAATTTTGCTTCTAGAAATCTTTTAGATTCGGCCGCCGGAGGCACTTTCATGGAAACTACCTTAGAAGAAGCTACCAAACTCCTAGATAATATTATGGTTAATTATTCTCAATGGCACACCGAAAGATCTACTAGTAAAAAAGTGCATGGTATCGAAGAAATTAGTGTTTTGAGTGGAAAGATGGATGAACTTTTGAAATTGTTTGCTGCTAAGAGTGCTTCCTCTGATCCTAATGATATTCCTTTGTCCACTTTGATTGAGAATAACAATGAATCTTTGGATGTGAATTTTGTTGGTAGGAATAATTTTGGTAATAATGCTTATAGAGGTAATTTTAATCCTACGCCTTTTCCTAGTAATTCCTCTAATAATTTTGGTAATTCCTACAACAACTCTTATGGAAAGATGCCTTCTGAATTTGAAACTAGTGTTAAGGAGTTTATGATCTCACAAAAGAATTTAAATGCTATGCTTGAAGAGAAATTGCTTAAAGTTGATGAATTAGCTGGAAGTGTGGATAGAATTACTCTTGATGTTGATTCTTTGAAACTTAGATCTATCCCACCTAATCATGATATTAATGAGTCTCTCAAAGCCATGATAATTTCCATTGATGAATGAAAGAAAGAACCGCTAGAATGCGTGCGAAAAGAGAAGATTATATTAAATCGTGTTCTTCTAGTTACCGTGAAAATAAAGATGAAGATCTGAAAGTTATTGATGTGTCTCCTATTAGATCCTTGTTTTCTAGTATTAATCTTGATGAGAATAGGATTGGAGATGATTCTGCTTTAAGGTGTCCTAATAATTCGGAGTTTTTAGATGTTGATGCTAAAATTGCTAAAAGTGGGAGTGAAGAGATTAAAACTTTGCATAGTGATGAACCCACTACTTTGGATTTCAAGGTATTCAATTATGATAATTGCTCTTTGATTGATTGTATTTCCTTGTTGCGATCCGTGCTAAATACTCCGCATGCTTATAGTCAAAATAAAGCTTTCACTAAACATATAGTTGATGCTTTGATGCAATCTTATGAAGAAAAACTTGAGTTGGAAGTTTCTATACCTAGAAAGCTCTATGATGAATGGGAACCTACTATAAAAATAAAAATAAAAGATCATGAATGCTATGCTTTGTGTCATTTGGGTGCAAGTGTCTCCACTATCCCAAAAACTTTGTGTGATTTGCTAGGGTTCCATGATCTTGATGATTGTTCTATAAATTTTCATCTTGTGGATTCCACTATTAAGAAACCTATGGGAAGAATTAATGATGTTCTTATTGTTGCCAATAGGAATTATGTGCCCGTAGATTTCATTGTTCTTGATATAGATTGCAATTCTTCATGTCCTATTATTCTTGGTCGACCTTTCCTTAGAACGATTGGTGCAATTATTGATATGAATGAAGGAAATATTAGGTTCCAATTTCCATTAAGGAAAGGCATGGAAAACTTTCCTAGAAAGAAAATCAAATTACCATATGAATCTATCATGAGAGCCACTTATGGATTGCCTTCCAAGGATGGCAATACCTAGATCTATCTTGTATCGTCCCTAGCTAGGGGCGTAAAACGATAGCGCTTGTTGGGAGGCAACCCAATTTTTTGTTTTTTGTTTTTGTTTATGTTAGGAAATAAATATTGCATCTAGCCTCTGATTATATGTGGTTTCTTGTTTTGTTTAGTGTTTGTGCCAAGTAGAACCTTTGGTAAGACAAGTGTGAAGTTTATTTGATCTTGCTGTGAAAAACAGAATCGTTAGCGCTAGCTAAAGTAGACTTCAGATTTTACTGGAGCGTGATTTTTAGTTGATTAGTTTTGATGCTGATTGGTAGACAAATTGCGCAAATTTACCAATTTAGTTTGAATTTTTTGGAGTTCCAGAAGTAGGCGAACCCTGCAGATTACTACAGATTGTTCTATTTTTGACAGATTCTGTTTTTCGTGTGTTGTTTGCTTATTCCGATGCATCTATGAGTAATATTGGAGGATATGAACCATAGAGAACTTGGATTACAGTAGGTTTAACACCATCATGAACAAAGAATGAATTCCTTGCTGTACCTTTGAGTAGTGGTTTGCTTTCTCTCACTAACGGAGCTCACGAGAATTTTTGTCTAAGTTTTGTGTTGTGAAGTTTTCAAATTTTGAGTATTGCTTTGATGGACTATGGAACAAGGAGTAGCAAAGGCCTAAGCTTGGGGATTCCCATGTCACCCCAATTAAAATCAAGATAATCAAAAGCCTAAGCTTGGGGATGCCCCGGGAAGGCATCCCCTCTTTCGTCTTCATCCATCGGTAACTATACTTGGAGCTATATTTTTATTCGCAACATGCTATGTGTTTTGCTTGGAGCGTCTTTTATAATTTGAGTCTTTGCTTGTTAGTTTGCCACAATCATCTTTGCTGGACACACCTATTTTGGAGAGATAAATATGGCCAAGAAATTATTAGAACACTCTATGTGCTTCACTTATATCTTTTGAGTTGAATAGTTTTTGCTCTAGTGCTTCACTAATATCTTTTAGAGTACGGTGGTGGTAATATTTTGTAGAAATTGTTGAACTCTCATGCTTCCCTTATATATATTTGAGAGTCCATTAAAACAGCATGGTAATGTGTTTAGGCTAAAGAAACTAGTCTTCACATGATAAACATCCAATGTCAATGTAGTAAAATTTTCACACCAAGTGCATTGAATAGAATGAGATGTTGGATGCTTGATAATTGTTTTGAGACATGAGGATAGTGATATTAGAGTCATGCTAGTTGAGTTATTATGAAATTGAGAAATACTTGTGCTAAGGTTAGTGATTCCCGTATCATGCACGTATGGTGAACCGCTATGTGACGAAGTTAGAGCATGAGGTATTTGTAGAGTGCCAACCTTTGTGTGGAGGTCGGGGGCGCGCGATGGTTAACTCCTACCAACCTCCCCCTAGGAGCATGCATTGATTGCTTTGTTTTTGATGACTCGTAGATTTTTGCAATAAGTACATGAGTTCTTATGACTAATGTTGAGTCCATGGATTATATGCACTCTCACCCTTCCACCATTGCTAGCCTCTCTTGTACCACGCAACTTTCGCCGGTACCATAAACCCACTATATATCCTTCCTCAAAACAGCCACCATAAATACCTATCATGGCATTTTCATAGCCATTCCGAGATATATTGCCATGCAACTTTCCACTGTTCCGTTCATATGACACGCATCATATTGTCATAGTGCCATGCATGATCATGTAGTTGACATCGTAGTTGTGGCAAACACCATGCATAATATCCCATATATGTCACTCTTGATTCATTGCTTATGCCGGTACACCGCCGGAGGCATTCATATAGAGTCATACTTGTTGTAGTATCAAGTTGTAATTTCGAGTTGTAACAAAAAGTGTGATGATCATCATTATTAGAGCATTGTCCCGTGTGAGGAAAGGCCAATAAAAAAAAGAAGGCCCAAAAAAATAGAGAGGGGCTAATAAAAAAAGAGAGAGAAGCCCCTCCAAAAAAATGAGAGAAAAGAGAGAAGGGACAACTGCTACTATCTTTTTCCACACTAGTGCTTCAAAGTAGCACCATGATCTTCATTGTAGAGAGTCTCATGATTAGTCACTTTCATATACTAGTGGGAATTTTCATTATAGAACTTGGCTTGTATATTCCAACAATGGGCTTCCTCAAATGCCCTAGGTCTTCGTGAGCAAGCAAGTTTGATGCACACCCACTAGTTTCTTTTGTTGAGCTTTCATTCATATTTAGCTCTAGTACATCCGTTGCATGGCAATCCCTACTCACTCACATTGATATCTATTAATGGGCATCTCCATAGGTCATTGATACGCATAGTCGATGTGAGACTATCTTCCTCCTTTTTGTCTTCTCCACAACCACCTCTATTCCACCCATAGTGCTATATCCATGGCTGACGCTCATGTATTGCGTGAAAGTTGAAAGGTTTGAAAAAATAGAGTATGAAAACAAATGCTTGGCTGAAATCGGGGTTGTGCATGATATTAATTTTTTGTGTGATGAAGAGGGAGCATAGCCAGACCATATAATTTTGTAGGCATAACTTTCTTTAGCCATGGTATTTTGAGAAGACATGATTGCTTTGTTAGTATTGCTTGAAGTATTGTTATTTCTTATGTCAATATAGACTTTTATCTTGAATCTTTCAGATCTGAACATTCGTGCCACAATTAAGAGAATTACATTGAAAAACTATATTGGTTAGCATTCCACATCAAAAATTCTTTCTTTATCATTTACCTACTCGAGGACGAGCAAGAATTAAGCTTGGGGATGCTTGATACGTCTCCAACGTATCTATAATTTTTTATTGTTCCATGCTATTATTTATGAAGTCTTGGATGTTTAATGGGCTTTATCATTCACTTTTATATCATTTTTGGGACTAACCTACTAACCCAAAGGCCGAGTCCAGATTGCTGTTTTTTTTTGCCTATTTCAGGGTTTTGCAGAAAAGGAATATCAAACGGAGTCCAAACGGAATGAAACCTACGCGAGAGATATTTTTGGAGGAAATCACGCTCGGGAAACTTTAGGACCAAGTCAGGGGACGGAATGCCATCCCTCGAGGGTGGGGGGAGCGCCCCCCTTCCCAGGGCGCGCCCCCCTGCCTCGAGGCTGGCCCACACGGCCCCCGATGCCCTCCTTCTTCCTATATATACCTACGTACCCCAGAAACTCCATACACAGAGAGAAAACCCTAATTCCACCGCCGTAGCTTCTGTTTCCATGGAGATCCCATCTTGGAGCCTATTCCGTTAGGGGGATCGATCACGGAGGCCTTCATCATCATCATCATCATCATCATCATCGCCCTCACCATGAGTTGTGAGTAGTTTACCACAGACATTCGGGTCCATAGCTAGTATCTAGATGGTTTCTTCTCTCTTTCTGGATCTCAATACAAAGTTCTCCTCGGTCTTTGAGGAGATCTATTCGATGTAATCTCTTTTTGCAGTGTGTTTGTCGAGATCCGATGAATTGTGAGTTTATGATCAAGGTTATCTATGAAAGATATTTAGTTCTTCTCTGAACTTTTTATGTGTGCTCATAATATCCTTGCAAGTCTCTTCGAATTATTGGTTTGGTTTGGCCTACTAGATCTATAGTTCTTGCAATGGGATAAGTGCTTGGCTTTGGGTTAAATCTTGCGGTGTCCTTTACTAGTGACATTAGGGGCAGCAAGGCACGTATTGTATTGTTGCCATCGAGGATAAAAAGGTGGGGTTTTCATCATATTGCTTGAGTTTATCCCTCTACATCATGTCATCTTTCTTAAGGCGTTACTCTGTTTGTATGAACTCAATACACTAGATGCATGCTGGATAGCGGTTGGTGTGTGGAGTAATAGTAGTAGATGCAGAATCGTTTCGGTCTACTTGTCTCGGATGTGATGCCTATATACAATGATAATGCCTAGATAGTCTCTTAATTATTCGCTTTTCTATCAATTGATCGACAGTAATTTGTTTACCCGCCGTAGAATACCGCTATCATGAGAGAAGCCACTAGAGAAAACTATGGCCCCCGTGTCTATTCTCAACATATCAAGCTACATCTACTTTACTTTTCCCGCTTTTATTTTCTGTTTTATTAAACTAAAAATACCAAAAATATAATTATCATCTCTATCAGATCTCATTTTCGTAAGTGACCGTAAAGGGATTTACAACCCCTTATTGCGTTGGCTGCGAAGCTCTTATTTGTTTGTGCAGGTGCGAGGACTCACGTGTGGTCTCCTACTCGATTGATACCTTGGTTCTCAAAAACTGAGGGAAATACTTATGCTACTGTGCTGCATCTCCCTTTCCTATTCGAGGGAATACAACGCAAGCTCAAGAGGTAGCAGACTCTAACTTGCATGATTTGAATGGAACTAACCCGGACCGACGCTGTTTTCAGCAGAACTTCCATGGTGTTATTTTTGTGTAGAAATAAAAGTTCTCGGAATGACCTGAAATTCAACGGAGAATTATTTTTTAATATATACAAAATATTTGCTGAAAGAACCAAACCTGCCTCATAGACCTCCTGTTGCTCCACCGATGTCTACCCCGACTCTATATATTCACTTTCGGGGAGAAAAAAAAAGCAGAGAGGAAGAATTATCGTGTTTTATGATACGGAGCCGCCGCCAAGCCCTAATCTCTCAAGAGGACTGATCTGGAGTCTATTCAGGGCTCAGGAGAGTGGAGATCATCGCCATCATCATCATCAACCTTCCTCCATCACCAATTCCATGATGCTCACCGCCGTGCGTGAGTAATCCCATCGTAGGCTTACTGGACGATGATGGGTTGGATGAGATTTACCATGTAATCAAATTATTTTTGTCAGGGTTTGATCCCTAGTATCCACTATTGTAATGCCTAGTATGAGATTATACCTCCCACGTGTCGAGGCACGACTTAAAGGCATAATATCACACTGGAAGGATCTCAAGAATGGTATCTTTGCACAACTCATGCAAAAGAGGGAAGAAATTGCAAAAGAGTAGTTGGCTTACACACCACGTCACACAATGCATTACATAAACATTCATCATCGAAAACATCAGAGTCCGACTACGGACGAAGATCCAAATGAAAGATACCATAAATAAACAACACAAGGTCTGATCGCCCCTAGTAGAAGCCACTACTGATCGTCGGGATAAGACACGTAGTATCGCCCACTTTCTTCATCGAACTCCCAGTATAGCTCTGTCCCATCTCCTGTGTAGTTCACCCTGGTACCTGCATCTGGTGTTGTGTAGAATCTGTGAGCCACGGAGGACTCAGCAATCCCATTCCCGGGTAGCAAAACTATCTGAGCCTTGGGTGTGGAACAAGGCTGAAGAACAAGGTTGCAGCGGCACTAGCACTAGCTTACGTGTTTAGAGCGAGAAGAGAAGTGCCACGAGTGTCAAAGTGATCACGAAGTGATCCTATCTAAGCACGTCATTCATAACCCCACCGTGTTCACTTCCCGAACCCCTTCGGAAAATGACCGTCACGGTTACTCACGCTGGTAGTGTATTCTGAACATGGTGTCAAGTTTTCTACAACCGGATATTAACAAATTCCCATCTGCCACATAACCGCGGGCATGGCTTTCGAAAGTTCAAACGCAGCAGGGGTGTCCCAAATTAGCCCATCACAAGCTCACGATCTGCGGAGTCGCAACTCCAAGGTGGGAAGACACGGGTATTCTCAGAATCCTGTGCTCAAGATATTCCGACTAAGGTAAAACTAATCCAGCAAGACCTCCCGGCGTGCCGACACCCTGATAGTAGCCGCGCGTATCTCGTCTCAGGCCATGACCGGATGGGCGATTCCATAGGTTTTTACCAGCCCTTGAGTTTCCTCGAGGTGGCCCCGCAGACTTCCCAGTTTGGACCAACACTCATGTGGAGCACTGGCCCGGGTTGTTGATTAAGAAAAGGGTTTATAACTTCCTATGCAAGTTTAAGTTATTAGGCCAATGTAAAACCAATGTTGGGCCTTGCTGGAAAAGCTTTAGCGCTAAGCGGGTTATCGAGGGGGGCCCATAAACCCCAACCGTGTTAGGGACGCAAAATCAAGGAACATAACACCGGTTTAAACGGTTCATAGGGTGGCATGAGTGGAACAAAACACCAAGCAAGAGGCTTAGCCTTCCACCCATTTCAAAGTATATAGATGATTTAGTTTAACAGATTATATATTGTGATAACCCAACAATAACTTCAACATGAAGCAAGGATCTTCAAATCTTCTCCTGCAACTAACAATGCTATAAGAGGGGCTGAGCGAAGCTTACATAGCAAATCAAAGGTTTCCTAGGTTGGGTGGTTAGAGAGGTTCATGGCAACAATAGGAGGCTGACAAACAGACATTGGCATCGAGGCAATAAGCTAAAGAGCGAGCCATCTAGCATGGGCAAACATAGTAATGATATCTGGGTAAGGTCATCTTGCCTGTTGAGTCATCGGTGGGATCGTAACCTTGCGGTGCAATGCACAATCAACATGATGCAAGTATGATGTGCGTATGCATGTGGAAGAACTTGAGCCTAAGGAGAAGATGATGGAGAAGGCCTCATCCTGGAAAACTAAGCATGCCACTGGATAGAGGGGAAGATTTCGGTTGACATCGATATAAAGATCACCGGAAATGGACACACTGTTTGCAAATGGCAAGCAAAACAATATTTACACAAAGCTGTAGTTTACAGCCACATGGCATGTTTGGAGCAAGAAATAATTATGCTACAACACTCAAACATGGAGACAAAGGGTATGGACATGAAATACACATGATACTTAACAAGCATGAACTTATAACACACCCAAAAACCTATTGGAACACAATTAACCAAGCATGGCAAGTTGCAATAAATTTATCCAGACTTAGCCAAAATCTGGGAAGGCAAAAACATCATCACGATGCCGCCTTCGGAGGCACAAAAGAACATGCATATCAACTCCACTAAGTATATAAAGATCATGGACATCTAGTAGACATAGCATACATCAAACAACTCCACTGGAGCAACTCCATAGGAGGCATGGATCAATAGCAACAAGCTTCACCAAATTGATCATGCTGATAAAAACCTGACTGGTAAAATTTATAGCAACTTGAGAGCAAGAAATAAATAAGCTACAGCAGGCCATATGTGCAAGTAAGGGCATGGATGGATAGAGAATAACATGGACAACAAGAAATGATCATTTGACATACTAAAACATGCATGGTTTTGAGTGGGTCATCAAGCAAACATGGCATCAGGTTAAACAGATTCTAGACTTAGCAGTTTTTTCACTAAGTATAAAAACAGCAACATTGGCATGGCATGTTTACAAGCTTGTTTAAGTCACCTCAAGGCATATCATGGAAAGTGGTTTGCACCACAGCAAAGACCATATGATTGTGCTTCTAAAACATATTGACATGTGGCATGAATACAAACACATCGATAGCAATGAGCAAGTCAAAACAGCATCTCACAACAAGTTTCAGCACTTAACAGCCACATGTACTTTTGCAACAGAGATTAACATGGCAATATGACACCTAACATGAATGCTACAGCAACCATCATGTAGAGCACTTCAAAGTGAACATTTTGACATACCATATGCTCCATTTGGATAAAGATGCACCAAGTTATCACATCTCAAACATGGCAACAAATTTACAAACAACAGCAGTTTTAGACTTATAGCACTCTTGCAATGATGATTAGGGCATCAAGATGAACTCAAACAAGCATGCCACAGTGGAACAAAATGAAGAGCAGATGTCAACGAACATTTTGATATATTACACGCCCAAATCGGATCACCACACAAAAAGTTAAAGCCATGCAAAGGATGCAACAAAATATAACAGTTTAGGGACTTACTAGAATTTTTAACCTTCGAAAAGTCAAACGTGGATGAGGAGAAGCGGGATGGAGGGATCCGGGCGGGGAGTGGAGGCGTTTGGTTGGAGAAGTGGTGGATCTGGTCCACCTGACCAGATCCACCGGATCGAGACGACGACAGCCGGCGGCGAGGCGGCGGCGGAGGTGCGGCCCACGGCGGTGATCGGCGGCGGGGATGCCGAGGCGGCGAGGCGGCGCTGCAGGCGACGGGGTCGGTAGCTGGTGGCGCGGCGGTGGCGGCCCGACCGGAGGAGTCCGGCGGCCGGCGACGGAGGAGAAGCCGCGGGGGCGAAGGGCGGCTGGAGCGGCGACGTGGGCCGGGAGGCCCTGACCGGGCCGGGCGGGCCCTGGCCGGTGGGGAAGTGGGGCGCGCTACGGGCGAATGGTGTGGCGACACGGGGCAGCGGAGGCGAGGTCGGACACGTTTGGCCGGGTTGGACATGTCCGGCGGCGGCGGGGAGGAGATTGCTAGGGTTTTTACCCGAAAATGGACGTGGGGAGGCTGTTTTATAGGCATAGGGACCTAGGAGACTCCAAATGGGGAGCGGTTTTCGGCCACGCGATCATGATCCGATGACCGAGAGGATGGGAGTGGTTGTGCTGGGTTAGTGGGCTGTTGTGGAGGGGGTCTTGGGCCAAAAGGAAGAGGTGCTTTTAGCCCACTAGGTTAACCGTTTGAGTACCAAACGAACTCCAAACGCGATGAAACTTGGCAGGCAGCCTACACGTACCAAAACAACAACGCACGACAAGTCTCACCTCATTCCGGGAACGTTACATGGACACACACGAAAGAAGGACTCGGGGGCGCCACGGGCACGTGTGTGAGTGTCGGAACTCGAAACGGACAACGGGAAGAGGCGAGTGGGACCGGGTGCAAGTGACAACATGAATGCAATGCAATGCACATGATAACATGACATGGATGAAATTCACACACGCACACGACAAAACGAAGAAACCAGAAATGAAAGAAGAGCCCAGAATGGAATTGTTGAAGTCAACGTTTCATATATTACCATAAATGGAAGGTGTTACATCTGGGGTGTTACAAACTCTCCTCTACTACAAAAAGATCTCGTCCCGAGATCTAGGACTGGAAGAAGGAAGGATACTCGGAACGAAAGTGATCTTCTCGTTCCCACGTAGCTTCTCGGTCGGTATGGTGTGACCACTTTACTTTCAAGAACTTGATTGACTTGTTGCGGGTTTTGCGCTCAGTTTATTCAAGAATAGCAACAGGGTGCTCACGATAAGACAAGTCTTGTTGAAGATCAATCTCCTCGAATGGAATGGTGCGTTCAGGTGTCTTGAAGCACTTGCGGAGTTGAGACACGTGAAACACATCCTGAACATTTGCAAAGTTGGAGGGGAGCTCAAGTTGATAGGCTAGATCGCCTCTTTTGCCAAGAATCTTGAAAGGGCCCACGTATCTCGGAGCAAGCTTTCCATTGATACCGAATCTTTGGGTTTCTTTCATAGGAGAAACACGGAGATAGACATGATCCCCAATGTCGAAGGCCAAATAACGATGCTTGCCGTCATAGTAGCTCTTTTGACGTGATTGAGCGGCCTTGAGATTCTCACGTATGACTTTGCACATTTATTCGGCTTCTGAGATCAAATCATTGCCAAGAAGTTGACGTTCACCAGTTGAGAGGGGTACGACACTTTCTGCCATAGAGGATTTCAAAAGGAGCTTTGCCGGCACTTGCTTGAAAGCTGTTGTTGTAAGAGAACTTGGCAAACGGGAGACAATCTTCCCACTTCATGCCAAAAGAGATGACACAAGCTCTGAGCATGTCTTCGAGGATCTGGTTCACTCTTTCGACTTGACCACTAGGCAGCGCTGAAACGAATCTTAGTGCCAATGGTTGACTGAAAGGAGTCCCAGAACTTGGATGTGAACAAACTTCCACGGTCTGAGGAGATGACTTGAGGAATGCCATGCAACGAAACAATTCTGGAAGTGTACAACTCTGCCAACTGAGCTACGTTGATGGATTCATTGACGGGAAGGTAGTGAGCTACTTTGGTTAGCTTGTCAATCACAACAAAGATAGCATCATTCCCCTTCTTGGACTTGGGAAACCCAGTGACAAAATCCATTTCAATGTGGACGAACTTCAACTCGGGAATATGAAGAGGTTGAAGGAGACCGGCTGGACGTTGATGCTCTGCCTTCACTCTTCTACAGACATCACATTCATTCACGAATTGGGCAATCTCCCTGTCACACCCTGCATTTTGTAACATGTTATTTGCATCAATGAAGCATGAAAATTTTGGACCAGCAAATTTTTTTGGCATCATTTGGCTTTTATTTTGAATTGAGTTTTTCATCATGTGCTTTTCATGTGCTCAATAAAGTCAACTATTACCTCTTGTAGAATTCATCTCCATACCCAAAACTTCTGCCCAATGATCATGCCAAGTGTTATGTAACAGGATAGTATTTTCTTACAAAATTAATTTGGCCAAAATGTATTTTATAAATTTAGTTTTTTCAAAAACCCCTGAATTGAAATTTGCACTGCAAGTGCTTAATTTAGGGTGAGAAAATTATTTCAAAAGGTGTATTTGAGACCTAGTAGTCATAGGACTCCCAGAAACCACAAAAGCATAATTTTAAAAGTTATTTTCCTATTTTATTTAAAAGCTTTTTCTTAAGGCCAGAAATGGTCTTTAATAGGGAAAAATTATTTAAGTATTTCAAAAATATTTGCCAAAATTCAGGGAGACTCATAGGACATATATTGTCCATATATAAGAGTTTCAACACATGGTCATGTTCAAAATATGGGGCAAATCCCTCCAAAACCCTTTCTGGATATTTCAAGCTTTTGAGATATTTACAAAGGAAATATTCTCCAAAAATTACAGGGAAATTCTATTATGTCACTTATGACATATATGATGATCTTGCCAAGTCCCATGCCTTGGGAAGCAAGAAAACATCCTCAAAACCCTTTATAACCATTCTGTCCATAATTGAAGTTTGAGCAACCTTACATTGCCAAACTTATCCAAATGCTCTCTAACTTGGTGCACGTGCTAGAATGGCCTAATAAGGCATCTAGACCAAATGGCATAAGATTTGGAGTAGAGAAACTTGATCAGAATACCCCAAAACCCTTTCTGTTCAAATGTAAATTTGAACAACTTTACATTACCAACTTTTTACCTGGAGCTTCAAACTTTGTGGGCATGATCAACACCCCAAATGATGAAACCACACCAAGTGGTGCATCAAGGGGAGATGATTAGCTTGACTCAAACAAGATGAAGCCATTTTTGTTGATTTCTAGGGTTCACCAAAGTTACATTGGCTAGTTTCTTCAAATGAGCCCAAATTTGGTGAAGCACCCTATTTTCTTAAAGCATTCAATCCTGTTAAGTGTCATGGCAAGTGGAGATCATTTGCTTGACTAAACACTGATCAAACACCTTCTGCAAAATTACCAAAACCCTCTTCTTGATCACTTTTACCATTTACCTTGGCCTCAACTTTCTACCACACGTTCATCTATTTACTATCTACCTCCAGTAACTCCCCCAAGTCCCCAGCTCCATGATTGAGGGGTAAAAACCCTAGTTCACCCTGCTGGACAGCCATTTTCTACCAAGTCACCAGCTTCTCTTCTCTCTCACAGCATCTCCAGAGCATCCAAAGCCTCATCCGTAGTGCTTGCATCACCCTGGACCCCCCAGACACGGTGGACGCGTCCAGAGGGCGAATGGCATGCCATGTCATGCGATAAGGGCGCTCCAGAGCGTGCTATAGTGCGCCACCGCACTGTAGCTTCGCCCAATCCAGCGCAGCCGACAGCCTCGAGCTCTCCCCTCGCGCCTCCCAACGCCCCTCGACGTCCGCAACCTCCACCGGTGCTGTCCCCCTCCTCCTAAGCCCTCCAGTGGCCGTCTCCACACGCGCGCCGGCCGCCCCGCAACGTCCACTCCTCGGCTTCACACGCGCGCGTCGTCTGGAAGCCTCCCCGCTCCTCCTCTCCCCTCTACTAGGCGTAGGGCTTGTCCAGCAACGCCGCAGACACACTCCCGTCGCCTCCCGTGCGCTGTGGCATCGAGCAGAAGCTCGCCGGCGCACAGGTCCACAAGACCTCGCCGTTCCCCTATAAATAGGACCCCCCCCCCCCGAGCCCTCTACTCTGCACCAGCAGCCTCTCCTCATCCCCAGCAACACTCCAGCACCACTTGTTCCTCCCCGAAGAGCTCCAGTGCTCGGGATCGACCAGAGCTCCGCCGCGTCGGGCCACCGGCGATCTCGCAGTACAGGCCTCCTCCGCCCTTCCTTTTTCTCGATTTGGAACCACCATGCACCACTGATGCGTTCCCCTCCATTTTCCCCTTCTGCACCTGCCGGAAACGAGCTAGCCAGCAGCTTCGCGACGACCCTCCGCCGTCCCACCTCGCCGCCGACGAACCCGATCTCCCCGGCGAGCCGCACCACCACCACTACCTCCGCGACTCGTAGCTGAACCCATCCCTGCCCTCCATTGGCTTCGCCGTGGCCGGAATCGACGCCGGTGAGCTCGCCGTCGCCATGGCCGAGAGGTTGAAGATGACAGGCGGGCCCCGCCTGTCATCCTCACCGCTCCCTCTCTCCCCTCGCTGCCGCTGACCACTGGGCCCCGCCCGTCTGGTTTAAAACCCTGACGTGCGCGCGTTGGCGCCCGAGCGGCTGGGCTGGATGCCCTGGGCCGTGCACTGTGGCCGCTCTGGCCCAGTGGCACAGGGCCATTTCTTTTTATTCTTTCTGTAATTATTTCAAATAATTTTACAGAAATGAATATTAGTCCAGATGAAATAATACCAACTCCTAAAATCTTGTAATATTCCAACCTATTTAATGGTGTCACTTTCACACAAATCCATGAAACTTTTCTGTTCTGTTCAAATTTAAATTCAAATTTGAGCAATAAAACTCCTGTTCTAAAATCCTTAGATTCCATTCTGTCACTCCAAAACTCCAACTAGGAATTTTCTCCATCTTAGTTTTCCCTCTAGTAT
Source organism: Secale cereale (assembly GCA_902687465.1). Classification (NCBI taxonomy): domain Eukaryota; kingdom Viridiplantae; phylum Streptophyta; class Magnoliopsida; order Poales; family Poaceae; genus Secale; species Secale cereale. The sequence continues at coordinate 416,539,511 of LR738715.1, forward strand.
TTAACAAAAATAAGTTGACATTTTTCTGAGCACTTTGATTTTTCTGTTTTCATTGTGGTCTTATTTTCCCATTGTTATTTTGCGACGATTAGATCCCGTATTTGACGAAGTTGCTGAAGAAGGAGAAGGAGAAGGATTTGAAGACTTTGAAGACCAAGCCAATCCAGGCAAGCAGCCCTTTGACCATGATACACTTGTTCTACGGAACCCGTTTGTTTCCGATGCATGATGATAGAGTTACGGTGGTGACCTAGAGGAACCACCACATGATGCATGCTTTGCCCTTGATCTTGCTATATGCTAGATGACATGCAAATAGTTAGTAGTGATGCTTAGTGATGCAGGTGTGACATGAAACCTTTGTGGTTGAAATCTTTGCATAAATCCCATCAGGTGCCCCTAATGCCCGAGGGTGATGATGAGTTAGGTCATCACTTGAGAAAGAAGTGATGTGCCGGTAAAATCTTGTGCATGGGTGAAATAATGGATTAGATTTATGTGTGACTACCGTCCCAACCAAACATGTGCAACCATACTACCCCTTATGGGACGGGGCTTTATTGATTACTTAGGTCGATACTAGCATGGTGCCCGCATTACTAGTGACGGGGAGACTTGAGGTCTTTCCCGGGACGGGGTCGTTCTTGGATAGACGATCATGACTGTTTTTACAGGGCACCGGACACACCGTTGGTCCCTTCGGGTACGTGTGGCATTGAAATTAGGGCAAGTCTTGTGATCTACTGTTTGTACTCGAGGGTCGTGTACCAACGAGTGGACTCTATGTTAGTGTCGTCTAAGGAAAGATAATGACCGGGTGCTTCCCCCGAGTACTTGAGGTACTGCGGGATCGTGGATGACACGAAAGCTTCCCGGATCTTGTGGGTAAAGTGCGCAACCTCTGCAGAGTGTAAAACTATTCGAATAGCCGTGTCCACGGTCATGGACAGTTGGGTGGTGCTACTTAAACTATGTCCAGAAATTTTACCGCATCGGTGAAAGTGTGTGTGTGATGAGTCAAGGTGGTGACTTGACTCGATGAGTTGAATCATACTCATGTTGATATCGGTAACCTGTTTTCAAGGTTACGGGAACTCGTTGATGCATACACTTGATGGTAGAATATTTATTCTAGCCCATTGCTAGATTGCTCATTATTGTTCAGTTTGCATTGTTATTTTGAACCACATCATGGGTTGCTTGCGAGTACATTCAAAGTACTCATTTGCTTGCCACTGGTTATTTAATTGGCCAGGCATGGAGGAACAGGATTATGAGGAAGATTTCTTTGGAGACGAACATGCGAACTAGGACGCTATCCAGTCAGAATGCCTGTAGGGTTAAGGCAGATGGCATGGTTTCTACCTATCATCGAAGACTTCCGCTATCTGAGTTATTTGCTATTCAGCCCGTGAGGCTTTATCTATGTAAGACTGGGCCATAATGGCCATAATTTGTGTAAGACGATATGTATGGATGTAAGACTCTTGTTATTGAGCTTCTGTGTGTTCAGTGAGCATTGATCTCTGGGATCACTATACACGTGCACTCGGTGATCTCGACTTCTAAGTCGGGGTCCCGGCACTCCCTTTTCATGCAAGTCCACCAGTAAGATTGCTTGAGGTCTTGGTACACCTTAGAACTTCCGGGATGAATTGAGAGGAGGGAGTCATGTGCTTCGCTCATTATGAGCTTCCTGAGATCACCCTTGGGAACCACAATTCTGTCCTCAAAGAACAAGGTGTCTTTCTCATCAACGCGATAGCACTTGTATTTGGGAGTACCCTTAGCGATACCATGTTTCACTTTCTTCACCATAGCATCGTTGAGTTGGGCCTCACGGATCTGATCTTCCAAGGTAGGAGGAACTTGAAGGTTTGCAAGAAAGCCTTGCGGAACAACTTGGAGGTTGAGCTTCCTGAATGACTCACAAAGCTCAGGCTGGAATGGCTTGAGAAGGAGACAATTGCAATATGCCTTTCTGCTCAAGGCATCTGCAATGACATTGGCCTTGCCATGTGTGTACTCAATGGTTGGATCATACTCTTGGATCATCTCAACCCAACGAGTCTGGCGAAGGTCCAGGTTAGGTTGTGTGAAGATGTACTTCAAGCTCTTGTGATCGGTGAAGATGTCCACTTTTCTGCCCAACAGAAGTTGTCTCCACATGATCAAGGCATGTACCACTGCTGCTAGCTCGAGATCATGTGTGGGGTAGTTCTTCTCATTTGGCTTCAACTGATGAGAAGTGTATGCCACAATCTTCTTGTCTTGCATGAGAACACCACCAAGTCCCTGTAAAGAAGCATCACAGAAGACTTCATAGGGCTTGGACTCCTCCGGAGGACTAAGAACCGGAGTAGAAATGAGCTTCTCTTTGAGTGTTTTGAATGCCACATCACAATCAGGAGTCTAGTTGTACTTGACATTCTTCTGCAACAGGTTGGAAAGAGGCTTGGCAATCTTGGAGAAGTTCTCAACGAACCTTCTGCGATAGCTAGCAAGACAAAGGAAGCTTCGGAGTTGCTTGACGTTCTGCGGGGGTTCCCAGTTGACAATAGCTTCAACTTTCTCGGGGTTGACAGAAATACCCTCAGCAGAGATGATATGGCCAAGATATAATTCTTTATCCAGCTAGAGTTCACATTTGGAGGACTTCGCATAACACTTGTGTTCATGGAGCCTATCCAGAACCAAACGGAGGTGCTTGGCATGGTCTTCTTCATTCTTGGAGAATACCAAGATGTCATCCAGATAGACGAGAACAAATTCATTGGTGTAGGGATTGAATATGAAGTGCATCATCCTCGAGAAAGTGGGTGGAGCATTTGCGAGGCCAAAAGACATGACCGTGTATTCATAGGAGCCATAGCTTGTTCTGAATGCGGTCTTGTGAATATCTTCTTCACGGATACGAATTTGATGGTAACCCATCCGGAGATCAAGCTTTGAGAACACATTTGCTCCTTTGAGCTGCTCGAACAATTCATTGATATTGGTGAGCAGATACTTGTTCTTTATTGTATTCTTGTTCAATGGCCGGTAATCAACGCAAAGGCGTTCCGTGTCATCCTTCTTCTTGACAAATAGAACACCACAGCCCCAAGGAGAAGTACTGGGCCTGATTAGACCCATACGCTCTTGCTCATCGAGTTGTTTCTTCAGCTCCTTCAACTCATCAGGAGAAACCTTGTACGGACGCCGGCATGCTGGCTCGGTACCGGGCTCGAGTTCAATGACGAATTCAACATGACGATGCGGAGGCATGCCTGGAAGCTCTTCAGGGAAAACATCTTCATATTCATTAACCACCGGAATCTGAGAAATGGCATTAATCTCGCCCTTGTCATTGAGAGAGAATAGCCTGATTGTGTTATCTCGAGAGGCGAAGATAATCACGTCTTTGTCAGGATGAGTAAGCTTGACTTCCTTATTTGCACAATCAATGTTTGCATCATGCTTGGAGAGCCAGTCCATCCCAAGAATAAGATCAATGTCGGAGTTGCCGAGAATAACCGGAGAAACCAGAAAGCTATAGTCACCCATGTGAATAGATATATCCGGAGCATACACGCTAGAAGTCATTAGCTTCCCCGGAGAAGTAACTTGCAACTTTTTGGGTAGATTTTTGGTGGTAACATCGTGCTTAGATGCAAATGGATATGACATGAAAGAACATGATGCACCCGAATCAAACAAAACTTTATTAGGCTTAAGATTGACTGGAAGGTTACCAAGTATCACATCTGAAGAGTTCTCTGCTTGAGCTGCATTCATCAGATTCACTCTTGCTGCCTTGGGGTTGTGCTTGACAATAGCAATGCTGACAGGTGGAGGAGGTAGAAGGCGCCTTGGGTTGGGACACTTGTTAGCATAATGACCCTTCTGAGTGCACTTGTTGCAAACCACTTCTAAGAGAGGACGGTGATAAGGAGCACTTGACTTCGAAGCTTGAAAGGGATTCTTGGACTGATTGCTTGGGTGCGGTGGGTGGGAGAAACCACGGACACCAAAGTGCTTGTTGTTGTTGGGAGGGCAGAGCACTAGAGGAGGTGGAAGCGAAAACTTCTGCTGCTTTGCAACCACTTGGGAAGAAGAGGAGGAGTTGACAGCATCTCTGATCCTCTTTTTGGAAGTTTCAACCTTGATCTGGGCTGCCTCTTGCTTAAGGGCCATGCTATAGAATTGATCAAATTCATCCGGCTCAAACAAGGTGAGAGCTAGCTGGAGTTCATCCTTCAGACCACCACGGAACTGATAAATCTAGCTCTTGGAATCTGGGATGTCTTGCTTGGCATAGCGGGCAAGGTTCTAGAACTTGACATTGTATTGATAAACGGACATGGTGCCTTGCTTCAAGTTGTGGAATTTCTCACGCATGCCTTCGATGACACTAGTTGGAATGTGGTGAGAGCAGAAATCCTTATAGAAGTCAGTCCACGAGATTTCACGTCCCTCTCTGGAATCTTTGTACTGTTGCCACCAATCAGCAGCTTGATCCTTGAGTTGGAAGGCGGCAAACTTGACATAATCCTCAAGTCTCACGTTACTGCACTCGAAATGCTTTTTGATGTCTGTTATCTAGTCTCCAGCATCTAGCAGATCCACACAGTAACTGAACGCCTTCGGTTGGTTTGCCAGGAATTGGTTGAGAGTTGCAAAGTGAGGTTGGTTGAACAAATTGCCTTGGCCTTGGTTCCCATGACCACCTTGATTTGCTTGGTTGGCTTGAAAGTTCTGCATCATTTTCATAAGCATCTGGGTGTTCTGGTTTGTCGCTTGCATAATTGCTCTCCAGGCCTCAGACGGAGGAGGAGGGGAAGGAGGACGATCAGGAACTTCTTCACCCTCTGGGTTAGCATTGGGAACCTTCTTAGGAGCCATCCTGAATGACATGACAACTATTAGCCATTGATTGAAATATATAAGTTGAATCAATGGCTAGAATTTGCAACATAAGTCTTCACAAGAACATTCGAACAAAATGAACGAATGTAATCCACAGTTTAATGGTACAACAATCTTCACGAGTAGCCTCTTGGGATAACAAAAGGTAAATAAAAACAATAAGGAGCAGATAGAACAAATACAAGATAGAAGCTTTGTTTGACATATTCGTGCTGAAAGCTTATGGAACGTGTTACAAAAGGGTTTTGCAATCCCCGGATCAGCATAGCCAAGGACCCTTTAAGATGCAACTCCTGATCGGAACAAACGCCCATAAAACCACTTCACTCAATGTAGAACCCCTAACTCCATATCATGCATTTGTTGGAAGAATGCCTACGAGCTACTAGATGAACCCACCTATTAATTTCCGAAAGTTTCCAGTTATGCAATCGGGTGTTGGGGATACAGGGGAAGCACCGCGCACTCAACTCTAATCCTACATCCAGCTGTATCCATCCTTCAACACATAACCAGTTATTTCCGGAAACTGTTTACCTCGGACCTTCAAAACGCATCTGCTATACAAGCTATGGCAATACTCCCGAACTACCTCCCCAGTACTGGGTGATGTCATGGTTATCTTGCCACTAACCGCATAGAAGAGTTTTCGATGTCGGCTGTCTTAAGTATTCCAGAACTGCTGCGATAGATTTGTGACGACAACACCTCGAAGCTCAACTCCCCGGGACACTGCCACAACCCCTAAATGACAGGAGGCATCGAGAACAATCTTCTCGTCAGAAAGACATCGAAACAATCCAAACAATACTCGCGTGATCCTAAAAAAAATTAGTGAATTTTTGAGAGTAGAAGAGATAGAGTAATCGTCAGGACTCCTCACCAGAGTGAAAAAGGGATGAGGAGTAAAAAGAAATCCTACTCTCCGATATATATATAGGACTCAAAACATTTTCAAGTGTGTGCCTAGACTCAACCGTCAGCGATTCGATCAATCAGTGGGGGCTCCTAGGTCAGAGAAGGCTCTGATTACCAACTTGTAATGCCCAGTATGAGATTATACCTCCCACGTGTCGAGGCACGACTTAAAGGCATAATATCATACTGGAATGATCTCAAGAATGGTATCTTTGCACAACTCATGTAAAAGAGGGAAGAAATTGCAAAAGAGTAGTTGGCTTACACTCGCCACGTCACACAATGCATTACATAAACATTCATCATCCAAAACATCAGAGTCCGACTACGGACGAAGATCCAAATGAAAGATACCATAAATAAACAACACAAGGTCTGATCGCCCCTAGTAGAAGCCACTACTGATCGTCGGGATAAGACACGTAGTATCGCCCAGGTTCTTCATCGAACTCCCAGTACAGCTCTGTCCCATCTCCTGTGTAGTTCACCCTGGTACTTGCATCTGGCGTTGTGTAGAATCTGTGAGCCACGAAGGACTCAGCAATCCCGTTCCCGGGTAGCAAAACTATCTAAGCCTTGGGTGTGGAACAAGGCTAAAGAACAAGGTTGCAGCGGCACTAGCACTAGCTTACGTGTTTAGAGCGAGAAGAGAAGTGCCACGAGCGTCAAAGTGATCACGAAGTGATCCTATCTAAGCACGTCATTCATAACCCCACTGTGTTCACTTCCCGAACCCCTTCGGAAAATGACCGTCACGGTTACTCACGCTGGTAGTGTATTCTGAACATGGTGTCAAGTTTTCTACAATCAGATATTAACAAATTCCCATCAGCCACATAACCGCGGGCACGGCTTTCGAAAGTTCAAACCCTGCAGGGGTGTCCCAACTTAGCCCATCACAAGCTCACGATCTGCGGTGTCGCAACTCCAAGGTGGGAAGACCCGAGTATTCTCGAAATCCCGTGCTCAAGATATTCCGACTAAGGTAAAACTAATCCAGCAAGACCTCCCGGCATGCCAACACCCTGATAGTAGCCGCTCGTATCTCATCTCAGGCCACGACCGGATTGGCGATTCTACAGGATTTTACCAGCCCTTGAGATTCCTCGAGGTGGCCCCGCAGACTCCCCAGTTTGGACCAACACTCATGTGGAGCACTAGCCTGGGTTGTTGATTAAGAAAAGGGTTTACAACTCCCTATGCAAGTTTTAGTTATTAGGCAAATGTAAAACCAATGTTGGGCCATACTGGAAAAGCTTTAGCGCTAAGCGGATTATTGAGGGGGGCCCATAAACCCCAACCGTGTTAGGGACACAAAATCAAGGAACATAACACCGGTTTAAACGGTTCCTAGGGTGGCATGACTGGAAAAAAACACCAAGCAAGAGGCTTAGCCTTCCACCCATTGCCAAGTATATAGATGATTTAGTTTAGCAGATTATATATTGTGATAACCCAACAATAACTTTAACATGAAGCAAGGATCTTCAAATCTTCTCCTGCAACTAACAATGCTATAAGAGGGGCTGAGCGAAGCTTACGTAGCCAATCAAAGGTTTGCTAGGTTGGGTGGTTAGAGAGGGTCATGGCAACAATAGGAGGCTGACAAACAGACATAGGCATCGAGGCAATAAGCTAAAGAGTGAGACATCTAGCAAAGGCAAAGATAGTAATGATATTTGGGTAAGGTCATCTTGCCTCTTGAGTCGTCGGTGGGATCGTAACCTTGCTCCTCACACTCAACCTCGGTAGTAACCTCGTACTTGGTCTCGGCTCCCGGCTCTACTCAACACAAGAATACATCACGGCACAATATCAAACACGGTGCAATGCACAATCAACATGATGCAAGTATGATGTGCGTATGCACGTGGAAGCACTTGAGCCTAAGGAGAAGATGATGAAGAAGGCCTCATCTTGGAAAACTAAGCATGCCACTGGATAGAGTGGAAGATTTGGTTGAAATCAATATAAAGATCGCCGGAAACGGACACACGGTTTGCAAATGGCAAGCAAAACAATATTCACACAAAGCTGAAGTTTACAACCACATGGCATGTTTGGAGCAAGAAATAATTATGCTATAGCACTCAAACATGGATACAAAGGGCATGGACATGAAGTATACATGATAATTAACAAGCATGAACTCATAACACACCCAAAAACTTACTGGAGCACAATTAACCAAGCATGGCAAGTTGCAATAAATTTATCTAGACTTAGCCAAAATCTGGGAAGGCAAAAACATCATCATGATGCCGCCTTCGGAAGCACAAAACAACATGCATATCAACTCCACTAAGTATATAAAGATCATGGACATGTAGTAGACATAGCATACATCAAACAACTCCATTGGAGCAACTCCATAGGAGGCATGAATCAATAGCAACAAGCTTCACCAAATTGATCATGCTGATAAAAACCTCACAGGTAAAATTTATAGCAACTTGAGAGCAAGAAATAAATAAGCTACAGCAGGCCATATGTGCAAGTAAGGGCATGGATGGATAGAGCATAACATGGAAAACAAGAAATGATCATTTGACATACTAAAACATGCATGGATTTGAGTGGTGCATCTAGCAAACATGGCATCAGGTTAAACAGATTCCAGACTAAGCAGTTTTTTCACTAACTATAAAAACAACAACATTGGCATGGCATGTTTACAAGCTTGTTTAAGTCACGTCAAGGCATATCATGGAAAGTGGTTTGCACCACAGCAAAGACCATATGATTGTGCTTCTAAAACATATTGACATGTAGCATGAAGACAAACACATCAATAGCAATGAGCAAGTCAAAGCAGCATCTCACAACAAGTTTCTGCACTTAACAGCCACATGCACTTTTGCAACAAAGATTAACATGGCAATATGACACCTAACATAAATGCTACGGCAACCATCACGTAGAGCACTTCACAGTGAACATTTTGACATATCATATGCTCCATTTGGATAAACATGCACCAAGTTATCACATCTCAAACATGGCAACAAATTTACAAACAACAGTAGTTTTAGACTTATAGCACTCTAGCAACGATGATTAGGGCATCAAGATGAACTCAAACAAGCATGCCACAATGGATCACATCTGAAACAACAGCAGTTTTAGACTTATAGCACTCTTGCAATGAAGAGCACATCTCAACAAACATTTTGATATATTACACGCCCAAAGCGGATCACCACAAAAAAGTTACAGCCATGCAAAGGACGCAACAAAATATAACAGTTTAGGGACTTAGTGGAATTCTTACCCTCTGAAAAAGTCAAACGTGGATGAGGAGAAGCGGGATGGAGGGATCCGGGCGCGGAGCGGGGGCGTTTGGTTGGAGAAGTGGTGGATCTGGTCCACCTGACCGGATCCACCGGATCGGGACGGCGGCGGCCGGCCGGGGCGGCGACGAGGGCCGGCGACGGAGGTGCGGCCCGCGGCGGCGATCGGCGGCGGGGATGCCGAGGCGGCGCGGCGGTGCTGCGGGCGGCGGGGCCGGTAGCTAGTGGCGCGGCGGTGGCGGCCCGATCGGAGGAGTCCGGCGGCCGGCGACGGAGGAGAAGCCGCGGGGGCGAAGGGCGACTGGAGCGGCGACGTGGGTGG
>LR738715.1:416550183-416681462 GCA_902687465.1 Secale cereale
CGGGCGGGCCCTGGCCGGCGGGGAAATGGGGCGCGCTGCGGGCGAATGGTGTGGCGACACGTGGCGGCGGAGGCGAGGTCGGACATGTCCGTCCGGGTTGGACGTGTCCGGCGGCGGCGGGGAGGAGATTGCTAGGGTTTTTACCCGAAAATGGACGTGGGGAAGGTGTTTTATAGGCATAGGGAGCTAGGAGACTCCAAATGGGGAGCGGTTTTCGGCCACGCGATCACGATCCGACGACCGAGAGGATGGGAGTGGTTGTGCTGGGTTAGTGTGCTTTTGTGGAGGGGGTCTTGGGCCAAAAGGAAGAGGTGCTTTTAGCCCACTAGGTTAATCGTTGGAGTACCAAACGAACTCCAAACGCGATGAAACTTGACAGGCGGCCTACACGTACCAAAACAACAACGCACGACAAGCCTCACCTCATTCCGGGAACATTACATGGCCACACACGAAAGAAGGATTCGGGGGCGCCACGGGCACGTGTGTGAGTGTCAGAACTCGAAACGGACAACGAGAAGAGGCGAGTGGGACCGGGTGCAAGTGACAACACGAATGCAATGCAATGCACATGATAACATGGCATGGATGAAATTCACACACGCACATGACAAAAGGAAGAAACCCGAAATGAAAGAAGAGCCCAGAATGGAATTGTTGAAGTCAACGTTTCATATATTACCATAATTGGAAGGTGTTACATCTGGGGTGTTACAACTATGTTCTAAGATTGATGTTGCTATGACATTGCCATGCTTAATGCTTGTCACTAGGGCCCAAGTGCCATGATTTCCGATCTGAACCTATTATGTTTTCATGAATATATGTGTGTTCTTGATCCTATCTTGCACGTCGATAGTCACCTACTAAGTGTTATGATCCGGCAACCCAGAAGTGACAATAATCGGGACCACTCTTGTTGATGACCGTAGTTTGAGGAGTTCATGTATTCACTTTGTGTTAATGCTTTGGTCCGGTACTATATTAAAAGGAGGCCTTAATATCCCTTAGTTTCCACTAGGACTCCGCTGCCACGGGAGGGTAGGACAAAAGATGTCATGCAAGTTCTTTTCCATAAGCACGTGTGACTATATTCGGAATACATGCCTACATTACATTGATGAAAAAGAGCTAGTTCTGTGTCACCCTATGTTATAAATATTACACGAGGAATCGCATCCGACATAATTCTCCATCACTGATCCAATGCCTATGAGCTTTTCACATATTCCTTGTTGCTTATTTACTTTTCTGCTGCTACTGTTACAATCACTACAAAAACACTATCGCTACTTTTGCTATCGTTAGCGTTACTTCCACATTACCTTGCTACTAAATTACCTTGCTGCAGATACTAAGTTTCCAGGTGTGGTTGAATTGACAACTCAACAGCTAATACTTAAGAGTATTCTTTGGCTCCCCTTGTGACGACTCAATAAATTTGGGTGAATACTTTACCCTCGAAAACTATTGTGATCCCCTACACTTGTGGGTTATCAAGACTATTTTCTTGCGCCGTTGCCAGGGAGGATAGCTATATTCTTTAAGTCACTTGGGATTTATATCTTTTGATCACTATGAAGAATTTGAAGGACTCAAAAAACAAGATCTTTCCCTCAACTATGAGGGGAGGTAAGGAACTGCCATCTAGCTTTGCACTTGATTCACCCTCTGTTATGAGTAAATTTGCGACACCTACTCCTGCTATTGAATCTGATATGTCGTATGTTCTTGATGATGCCACTTCTGCTATGTATGATGAAACCACTTCTATGCTTGATAATACTGTGCCACTAGGTGAATTTCTAGATGAACAAATTGCTAAGGTTAGGGAGAAAGCAAATATTGAAACTGATTACATTAATGAAAGTGATGATGAAGATTCTGCCCCTAGATATGAATTGCTTGGTATTCCTGATGGTTATGTTATGGATGAAGAAACTGCTAGAGACTTTCTTGCTTGCAACGATAGATATGATCTTAAGAAATTATTAGTTAAGCTGAAAGAAAAGTCTTTGAATGCTAGAATGAAATATGACCCTGCTTTTGCTACTTCACCTATCTTTGTTACTGATAAGGATTATGATTTCTCTGTTGATCCTGAGTTAATTACTTTGGTTAAATCTAATCCTTTCCATGGCTATGAATCTGAAACTGTTGTGGCACATCTTACTAAGTTGAATGACATATCCACCCTGTTTACCAACAAGGAAAAGATTTGTTATTACTATATCCTTAAGTTATTTCCGTTCTCGTTAAAGGGTGATGCTAAGACATGGTTTAATTCTCTTGATCCTGGTTGTGTGCGTAGTCCCCAGGATATGATTTATTATTTCTCTGCTAAATATTTTCCTGCTCATAAGAAACAAGCTGCCTTACGAGAAATATATAATTTTGTGCAAATTGAAGAAGAGAGTCTCCCACAAGCTTGGGGGAGGCTTCTCCAATTACTTAATGCTTTGCCTGATCATCGTCTTCAGAGGAATGAAATACTTGATGTCTTTTATAATGGACTAACCGATGCTTCCAGATACCACCTAGGTAGTTGTGCTGGTTGTGTTTTCAGGGAAAGAACAGATGATCAAGCTGAATTACTATTGAATAATATGTTGATCAATGAAAATAATTGGACACTTCCTGAACCAGCCCCTAAGGCAACTCCGAAGAAAAGGGGACTTCTATTTCTCAATCCTGAAGATATGCAAGATGCAAAGAAATCTATGAAAGAAAAAGGTATTAAAGCTGAAGATGTTAAGAATTTACCTCCTATTGAAGAAATACATGGTTTAGATAACCCAACACAGGTAGTAAAGGTAAATTCTCTTTATAGATTCGATGAAGGTGATATTCCTTGTTATAAGTCTGCTAGCCAATGCTTAGATGAGTTTGACAATTTTATTGTGAAGCAAGAAAACTTCCAAGCTTATGTTAGTAGACAATTGCAACGTAATGCTTATATGATTGAACGCTTACGTTATTATATGTCTAGAGTTAAAGGTGAATTGAAACTCATTAGTAAACATGCTTCTATGGTTACCACTCAAGTAGAACAAGTACTTAAAGCACAAAATGACTTGCTCAATGAATTAAATAGTAAGAAAAATGATAATGCTATTAGAGTTGTGACTAGAGGTGGTAAAATGACTCAGGAACCTCTGTATCCTGAAGGCCATCCTATGAGAATTGAGCAAGATTCTGAGAGAGCTAATGTAGATGCACCTAGTTCTTCTAAGAAGAAGAAAAAGAAAAATGATAGGACTTTGCATCCTTCTAGTGAACTTGTAGCTGACACACCTGAGAATCCCAATGATATCTCTGTTTGTGATGCTGAGACATAATCTGGTAATGAACATGAACCTAGTGATTATGTTAATGATGATCTTCATGATGATGCTCAACCTAGCAATGATAATGATGTAGAGATTGAACCTGCTGTTGATCTTGATAACCCATAATCAAAGAATCAACATTATGATAAGAGAGATTTTGTTGCTAGGAAGCACGGTAAGGAAAGAGAACCATGGGTTCAGAAACCCATGCCTTTTCCTCCTAAACTATCCAAGAAAAAGGATGATGAGGATTTTGAGCGCTTTGCTGAAATGATTAGACAAATCCTTATGATAAGTATATGAAAGATATTATTACCAATAAAAGAAAGATACCTGAAGTTGAAATTTCCACCATTCTGGCTAATTACACTTTTAAGGGTGGAATACCTAAGAAACTAGGAGATCCAGGAGTACCTACTATACCTTGCTCCATTAAGAGAAACTATGATAAAACTGCTTTATGTCATCTTGGAGCCGGTGTTAGTTTTATGCCTCTGTCTTTATATCATAGGCTTGACTTGAGTAAGTTGACACCTACTGAAATATCTTTGCATATGGCCGATAAATCAATTGCTATACCTGTCGGTATTTGTGAGGATGTGCCTGTTGTGGTTGCAAATGTTACTATTCTAACAGACTTTGTTATCCTTGATATTCCCGAGGACGATAGTATGTCTATTATCCTTGGTAGACCATTTTTGAATACTGCAGGGGCTGTTATTGATTACAACAAAGGCAATGTCACTTTTCATGTCAATGGTAATGAGCATACGATACACTTTCTGAGGAAACTACCTCAGGTCCACAGTATCAATTCTATTGGAAAATATTCAACTATTACTATTGGAGGTTTTGAATTTCCTCTTCCTACTGTCAAGAAGAAATATGACATTCTTATTGTTGGGGACATGCATATCCCCATTGAGGTAACCTAGTGTTATTCGAAAATTCTCTGATTCCATGTTATTCGGAAAGAGTTTATTAACAAGACTTGATCAACCTTGTTAATGGATTCCTTTTGATGAGCATGAGATGTGTGAATTTAGATAGCACAACTTTCTGTACCCTCCTTTTAGTTTCTGTTAATTAGATTAAATAAAGAAAAAAATAGTATTTTCTATCTGTTTCTAGAGTTATCCGTGCAATAAAAAATACCCCAAAAATAAAAGTTCTCCAAATGCCCCGAAAATGAAGTATGATTTTTTCTAGAATATTTGAGAATATTTGGCACAGACAACACAGCAGGGGGAGCCAGCACCTGGCCACAAGGGTCTAGGGCGCGCCCACCCTCACTGGGCATGCCCCCTACCTCCTGGGCCCCACGTGCCCCCCTCCACTTATTCCTGCACCCACACACTCCTTCTTCCTCCCAAAAAAATCACTATCCAGCTCAAGCACGAGTTCTAGCTCATCTTGCTGCCATTTTCGATCACCTTGCTCGAAGCTCCATTCACAAAACTATTTTGGAAGTTGTTCCTTGGTATGTGACTCCTCGTTTGATCCAATTAGTTTTAGTTCTAGTGCTTTATCTTTTGCAAATTTTTGCTGCTGTAGTGACCTTGTTCTTGAGCTTGCGTGTTAAATTTCTTTGGTCCCAAGTAGTTCTAATGCATGATATAGTCTCTAGGAACTTCTAGGAGTAGTTGCTATCAATCTTGTTGAGTTTGGTTTACTTTTATTTTGAGTTACTAAAAACTTTAGAAAAATGCAGAGGAAAATCTTCCAAGGTGGTTCCTCAAGGAAGCAAGGACCAAGGCTCGCGATACGTGAGCCAGACGATGAATTATCGAGGGAAGCTCAAGTGTAGTCTTGTGAATGGCCGTCAGAAGAGTTCATGATTCGGGCAGGCATTAAGGAGGAGTTTGACGCATGTGTGCGTAATGCTGACCTCGAGGGCTTCATGCTAGATAAGTGCCATCAGTACCATTACTTAACTGATTCCTTTGTGAGAAGGTTTAAATTTACATCTTCACATAATTCTCACATTGTCCTGTTTGATCTATATGATAAATCTTACACCATGGACCTAGAAGATTTTAATGATGCTTGTAAACTCCCGCAGTGGGGCAATATTAGTGAACCTCGCAAATATGAATATAAAGACATCCTTGCTAGTATCACTGTGGGGGAATCTAGAGAGATCACACAAGCTACCATAGGGAGCATTCACTTTCCTTCTATACATTATTTTGCTCTCTTTATTGGTAGATACATCAACGGTAAGGATGAGGCTTGCCATATGTGCGTCCCGGATCTTAGTGTTCTCAAGAGTGCTGTGTTAGGAGATAGACAATATAACTTGGGAGCCATTGTTGCACGTAGGTTACATAATAATGGTTTAAATGGAGATTTATTTGGTGGGATTTATGCCACTCGCATAGCCAATCGTCTTGGTGTGCTTATACATGAAAATGATGCACTATAACCACCTGCTTATTTAGATTATAATGTTATGGTTAGCCATTGGTTTGTAGAGAGGGATGAACTATCCCTCTAGTATCGACTAATCTTTGACAGGCGTCACACTGTCCATATTGCTCTCCCTGCTCATACCTTCTTTGACTTTCAGGCAAAAGGTAGATATACTATAACCTGGAGGAGGCAAATGAGTATCAGGAGACGACCAGAGCAACTCGTCTCCAGGATGCAGCTCGCCTGGAAGTAGCCGCTGCATCTCAGTACAACCCCAACTACGACTTTGGATATTCATCAGGCCAATATTGGCCATAGACCGACTTAGGCGAAAGCCTAAGCTTGGGGGAGTACGTATTTCTCACCGACATTACATCATGTTCACACACTTATTCCAGTAGTCGGTGCTCACACTCTTTCATTGTACTATCCATGCTAGTTTCAATTCTATTCTTAGTCTTTTTCTTGTGTGTTAGAAAAACCTTAAAAAAATATTTGTAGATTTTAGCTAGTTTACTTTTCATGCCTGTAGTAGTAGTTATTAAAAAGAAAACCCAAAAAGATTTCTCATTCTTCTTTTGCTTGTTTGGAGCTTTCCCGTGTAAATAGTTTCTTTTATTTTCTTTGGGGGTCAAGAGGAGAAGACCATGATTGAAAATGCTTAGTGGCTCTCATATACTTTATTGTTAAATTTACCTTGAGCCATATTACTTTGTCTTCTCTCTTGTATTAAATGCTTGCAGATTCCAGCTTAGTCCAATACATGTGCACTATTATTGTTATCCACACCATTCGGTCGTGCGAGTGAAAAGCAATAATGACGATATATGATGAACTAATTGAGATGAGAAAAGCTGGGATGAACTCGACCTCTCTTGTTTTTGTAAATATGATATTTCATCGTTCCTGATTCAGCCTATTATGAATGAAACATGCTTCTAGTGACCATTAGAGATCATTGCTGCTCATGCCATGCTTAATTAGCTAGGAGTTTATAATGGTCTATCTTGCATGCCAACAATATATTAAAATGGTTGTGATGTGCTATGATAGGGTGTATCCTCCTTTGAATGATTCAAGTGGTCTGACTTGGCACATGTTCACGCATGTAGTTGAAACAAAATCAACATAGCCTCCACGATATTTATGTTCATGGTGATTTATATCCTACTCATGCTTGCACTCATTGTTGATTAATTTTGATGCATGCTCATGACTGTTGTCGCCCTCTAAGCTGGCCGCTTCCCAGTCTCTTTCTAGCCTTGACATGTACTAAGCGGGAATAGTGCTTGTGCATCCACTTCCAGAAACCCCAAAGTTATTCCATATGAGTCCACCATACCTTCCTATATGCGGTATCTACCTGCCATTCCAAGTAAATTTGTATGTGCCAAACTCTAAAACCTTCAAATGAAATTCTGTTTTGTATGCTCGAACAACTCATGTATCAACTCGGGCTGTCTATATCTTCCATGCTAGGTGGGTTATTCTCACAATGAGTGGACTCCGCTCATCGTTCATGAGAAAATGGCTAGTAACCGGGATGCCCAGTCCCATGCTCAAATCATAATAATTAAACAAAACTCCCCCAGGGTTGTTGCTGGTTTGGACGGTACCCGTTGTTTCGGGCTAGCCATGGAGTGTGCTTGTTGGTGGTTGGGGGAGTGTAAACTTTACCATTCTATTTGGGAACCACCTATAATGTGTGTAACATGGAAGATATCGAGATTCTTGGTTGTTATGTGGACAATGAGAGTATACCGCTCAAAATATTATTCATCTCTATTTCAAAATCAAGCTCTAGCACCTCTACAAATCCCTTCTTCCCTCTGCGAAGAGCCTATCTACTTACTTTTATGCTAAGTCATCATCCTCTTATTAAAGAACACCAGTTGGAGAGCACCGCTGTCATTTGCATGCATTGCTAGTAATTTGCATTGAGTATGATTGTGACTGGATCTCTTTTACCAGAATTACAATGTCTAGTCAGTCCTTGATCTTTAAAGATGCTCTGCATTTATGTTTTGCGGTCTTAGAAAGGGCTAGCGAGATACCATCTTGTTATATCATATTATGATTGTTTTGAGGAAGTGTTGTCATCCGAGGTTTATTATTATTGCATGCTAGTTGATTATGCCATTGATATGAGTAGACATGTGACCTGAAAGTTATTGTGAATGTGGTTAGTTCATGATCTTTGCTGAAAACTGGAATGTTGGCTTTACATATTTACAACAACAAGAGCTAACAGAGTTTCTCAAAGTTTTTCTTTATCACTTTCAGTTTATCAGCTGAATTGCTTTAGGACAAGCAAAGGTTTAAGCTTGGGGGAGTTGATATGTCTCCAACGTATCCAGTTTTCCAAACACTTTGGCCCTTGTTTTGGACTCTAACTTGCATGATTTGAATGGAACTAACACGGACTCACTTTGTTTTTAGCAGAACCGCCATGGTGTTATTTTTGTGCAAAAATAGAAGTTCTCGAAATGACCTGAAATTCAATGGAGAATTATTTTCGAATATATAAAAAATATCTGCGGAAAGAACCAGACCAGGGGGCCCACACCCTGTCCATGAGGGGGGTGCACCCCCTACCTCGTGGGCCCTCTGTTGCTCCACCGACGTCTACCCCGACTCCATATATTCACTTTTGGGGACAGAAAAATCAGAGAGGAAGAATTATCGTGTTTTACGATACAGAGCCACCACCAATCCCTAATCTCTCTCGGGAGGGCTGATCTGGTGTCCATTTGGGGCTCCGGAGAGTGGATATAGTCGCCATCGTCATCATCAACCTTCCTCCATCACCAATTCCATGATGCTCAGTGCCATGTGTGAGTAATCCCATCATAGGCTTGCTGGACGGTGATGGGTTGGATAAGATTTACCATGTAATCAAGTTAGTTTTGTTAGGGTTTGATCCCTGGTATCTACTATGTTCTAAGATTGATGTTGCTATGACTTTGCCATGCTTAATGCTTGTCACTAGGGCCTGAGTGCCATGATTTCAGATCTGAACCTATTATGTTTTCATGAATATATATGTGTTCTTGATCCTATCTTGCAAGTCAATAGTCACCTACTTTGTGTTATGATCCGGCAACCCCGAAGTGACAATAATCCGGACCACTCCCGGTGATGACCGTAGTTTGAGGAGTTCATGTATTCACTATGTGTTAATGCTTTGGTCCGGTACTCTATTCAAAGGAGGCCTTAATATCCCTTAGTTTCCACTAGGACTCCGCTGCCATGGGAGGGTAGGACAAAGACGTCATGCAAGTTTTTTCCATAAGCACGTATGACTATATTCGAAATACATGCCTACATTACATTGATGAACTGGAGCTAGTTCTATGTCACCCTATGTTATAACTATTACATGAGGAATCGCATCTGACATAATTCTCCATCACCGATCCAACGCCTACGAGCTTTTCACATATTGCTTGTTGCTTATTTACTTTTCCACTGCTACTGTTACAATCACTATGAAAACACTATTGCTACTTTCGTTACCGTTACAGTTACTTCCATATTACCTTGATACTAAATTACCTTGCTGTCGATACTAAGTTCCAGGTGTGGTTGA
Source organism: Secale cereale (assembly GCA_902687465.1). Classification (NCBI taxonomy): domain Eukaryota; kingdom Viridiplantae; phylum Streptophyta; class Magnoliopsida; order Poales; family Poaceae; genus Secale; species Secale cereale. The sequence continues at coordinate 416,559,514 of LR738715.1, forward strand.
ATTGACAACTCAGCTACTAATAATTTAGAGTATTCTTTGGCTCCCCTTGTGTCGAATCAATAAATTTGGGTTGAATACTTTACCCTCGAAAACTGTTGTGATCCCCTACACTTGTGGGTTATCAAGGGGCTGGGGAGTAAAAAGAGTTCCTACTCTCCGATATAACTAGAGTCTGAAAACCAGTATTCTTCTGGACTCGACAACGGCCAAACTACGATCAATCAAGGGGCCTCCTATGGTCGAACCTGGCTCTGATACCAACTTGTAACGCCCTAGACACACCCGCCGGTGGTCGTTACTCCTGGCGAGAACTAGACTGGCACCATAGATCAGTGCTAGTCTTTTCTGCGCACTTTTTCCTCACTTGTGTGCACCCGGGAGCAACTTCCCGGTTGGTCACCCATCCTAAAACTACTCCAAGCTAAGCACGCTTAACTTTGGAGTTCTGTCCGAATGGGCTCCAGGAAAAGAAAGAATTCCTTATTGATATGAGTAGTCTATCATCCCTATTAAGCCAGGATATCACATAACCACAGTGGCAAATCAGTCTTTCTAGGCTGATTAGATAGAAAAGAGTGCTACCATACCTAACTATGCAGGCTGAGAGAGCGCATTAAATGCGCCGCACAGTGTCACATCAAAGATCGCCCGGCAGGCCTTGCTGGCCTGTTTTGCCAGCTTCACCCCTGCTTGCTTGACACGTCACAGGACGGGTGTCGTTTGCAGGTTCTTCTTGTAGGAAATGGCTACCATGTGGCAGGGGGCTGCCACTGAGCCATTTAGGAGCTTGACACCGCACTGATTGACGATGGACGTCAATGTGAAGTGGTGGTTTGCCTCCGTGAGCCCCAGGCAGGCCTGCCGGGGCGATGTTGGATATTTGTTTCCGGAGCGATCCCACCCCACTAGGCTCGCATGCCCAACAAGGAGGGCTCTTCCTCTAGTGGTTTCTTGGCTCGTCAGTTGGTCTTGGTTGTCTTGATCCCTTTGACCAGCTTTCTTGTTCTTTGAAGGACTGATTGCTTCGAGTCTTTATCTAGTGCTGGTGTGGTGAACTTGTTCCTGGGCCCGTTGGTCATCATCCGGGCACTAGTCAGGGGAAAACACACACCCCTGTTTGTGTACCCTGACACTGGCACATGTGCGCAAGGAGCACGCGGCCGTCGCGTTGTGGCCGCTCGACGACTTGACAGCTGACCTCGTCACGCGCTGGCACCGGGGCCTCATTCCGCACATCACGCCTAGGGTTGCCCTTGACGTCGCGTCACAGTGAGGTGGGGGCACGTCGTGTGATACCTCTCTCGCGAGCGACGGGGTGGGACGAAGCGAAATGGAAGAGGCCGGAGCCTCACCCACAGGGCTGACGAGCTTGGTAATGCAGCCTAATCAGTCGTTGTAGGCCTGCGCAGCGGGACAATAGCGCAGCAGCTCCCGCGCCATGAGGAGCGCTGTCGAATTCAGGGCTTGATACGTCTCCAACGTATCTATAATTATTGATTGTTCCATGCTATTATATATTCTGTTTTGGATGTTTAATGGGCTTTATTATGCACTTCTATATTATTTTTGGGACTAACCTAGTAACCCAAGGCCCAGTGCAGATTGCTGTTTTTTTGCCTATTTCAGTGTTTCATAGAAAACTTGGAGTCCAAACGGAATGAAACCTTTGGGAGAGTTATTTTTGGAACCGTATCTACCTAGAAGACTTGGAGTACACGCTAGGGAACGAGAGAGGCGGCCACGAGGGGGCAGGGTGCACCTAGGGGGGGCAAGGGCGCCCCACAACCTCATGGGCCCCCTCTGGCTCCCCATTGCCCTCCTTCCTCCTATATATATCCACGTAACCTGAAAACATCGAGGCAATAGAGAAAACCCTAATTTCACCGCTGCAACCTTCTATTCCCTTGAGGTCCCATCTTGGGGTCTGTCCCGGAGCTCCGCCGGAGGGGGTGTCGATCACAGAGTGCTTCTACATCAACACCATAGCCTCACCAATGAGTTGTGATTAGTTTACCACAGACCTTCGGGTCCATATTTATTAGCTAGATGGCTTCTTCTCTCTCTTTCGATCTCAATACAAAGTTCTCCTCGATCTTCGAGGAGATCTATTCGATGTAATCTTTTTGTGGTGTGTTTGTCAAGATCCGGTGAATTATGGGTTTATGATGAAGATTATCTATGAACAATATTTGATTCATTTTTGAAATGTTTTATGTATGATTATAATATCCTTGTAAGTCTCTTCGAATTATTGGTTTGGGTTGGCCTACTAGATCTATAGTTCTTGCAACGGGAGAGGTGCTTGGCTTTGGGTTCAATCTTGCGGTGTCCTTTCCCAGTGACAGTAGGGGCAGCAAGGCACGTATTGTATTGTTGCCATGGAGGACAAAGAGATGGGGTCTATATCATATTGCTTGACTTTATCCCTCTACATCATGTCATCTTGCTTAAAGTGTTACTCTGTTCTTATGAACTTAATACTCTAGATGCATGCTGGATAGCGGTCGATGTGTGGAGTAATAGTAGTAGATGCAGAATCATTTCGATCTACTTGTTACGGAAGTGATGCCTATATATAATGATCATGCCTAGATATTCTCATAACTATGCGCTTTTCTATCAATTGCTCGACAATAATTTGTTCACCCACCGTAGAATTCTGCTATCATGAGAGAAGCCACTAGTGAAACCTATGGCCCTCGGGTCTATTCTCATCATATTAATCTTCCATCTACTTTACTTTGCTTTCTTTACTTTCTATTATTATACCAAAAATATTATCGTATCCTATCTATCAGATCTCACTTTCGTAAGTGACCGTGAAGGGATTGACAACCCCTTATCGCGTTGGCTGCGTTGTTCTTATTTGTTTGTCCAGGTGCGAGGGACTCGCGCGTGGTCTCCTACTGGATTGATACCTTGGTTCTCAAAAACTGAGGGAAATACTTATGCTACTGTGCTGCATCACCCTTTCCTATTCGAGGGAATACAACTTAGGCTTGAGAAGTAGCAAGAAGAATTTCTAGCGCCGTTGCCGACGAGATCTACGCAAAAGTCATATACCAAGTACCTATCACAAACACTTATCCCTCGCATTACATTATTTGCCATTTGCCTCTCCCCAACTTCACCCTTGCCGTTTTATTCGCCCTTCTTTTTCCGTGTGTTTACCGTTCGCTTGCCTCTTGTTTGCTTGATTTTTGGATTGCCTGCTTGTCACTATGGCTCAAGATAGTACCAAATTGTGTGACTTCTCTAATACCAACAATAATGATTTTATCAGCTTGCCTGTTGCTCCAATTACCGATGTTGATTCTGGTGAGATCAATGCTGCTCTTGTGAATCTTGTCATGAAAGACCAATTTTCTGGCCTTCCTAGTGAAGATGCCGCTACCCATCTAAACAACTTTGTTAATTTGTGTGATATGCAAAAGAAGAGGGATACGGATAATGATATTGTTAAACTGAAGCTATTTCCGTTTTCACTTAGAGATCGTGCTAAAACCTGGTTTTCCTCTTTGCCTAGAAATAGTATTGATTCATGGAATAATTGCAAAGATGCCTTTATCTCTAAGTATTTTCCTCACGCTAAGATTATCTCTCTTAGAAATGATATTATGAATTTTATGAAACTAGATCATGAGCATGTTGCACAAGCTTGTGAGAGAATGAAATTAATGATACGTAATTGCCCTACACATGGTTTGAACTTATGGATGATTGTACAAATCTTTTATGCTGGCTTGAATTTTTCTTCTAGAAATCTTTTAGATTCGGCCGCGGGGGCCACTTTCATGGAAACCACCTTAGGAGAAGCTACCAGACTCCTAGATAATATTCTGGTTAACTACTCTCAATGGCACACCGAAAGATCTACTAGCAAAAAAGTGCATGCTATTGAAGAGATTGGTGTTTTGAGTGGAAACATGGATGAACTTATGAAATTATTTGCCACTAAGAGTGCTTCTTCCGATCCTAATGATATGCCTTTATCCACGTTGATTGAAAATAATAATGAATCTTTGGATGTGAATTTTCTTGGTAGGAATAATTTTGGTAACAATTCTTATAGAGGAAACTTTAATCCTATGCCTTTTCCTAGTAATTCCTCTAATTATTATGGCAATTCCTACAATAACTCTTATGGAAATTTTGGTAAGATGCCCTCTGAATTTGAAACTAGTGTTAAAGAGTTTATGAATTTGCAAAAGTATTTCAAAGCTTTGCTTGAAGAAAAATTGCTTAAGATTGATGAGTTGGCTAGAAACGTGGATATAATTACTCTTGATGTTGATTCTTTGAAACTTAGATCTATTCCACCTAAGCATGATATCAATGAGTCTCTCAAAGCCATGAGAATTTCCATTGATGAGTGGAAAGAAAGAACCGTTAGGATGCGTGCTAAAAGAGATTGCTTTATGAAAGCGTGTTCTTCCAGTTATCATGAAAATAAAGATGAAGATCTGAAACTGATTGATAACTACTGGAATCTGGCACTTTGCCATCTGCCATGGCAGATGGCAAAGGCATGGTCGGCGGATGGCAAAGGCTTTGCCATCAGCCAGCAGATGGCAAACAGTTTGTCTGAATTCCAGTGGGCAAAGGCTTCTTTGCCATCTGCTGGCTGATGGCAAAGAGCCTGTGCCTTTGCCATCAGCTGGCAGATGGCAAAGCCTCTTAACGGGGTTAGCCCCGTTAGAAGGATAACGGCATACTTTGCCATCAACCAGCAGATGGCAAAGGCTGCAGGCTCTTTGCCATCTGCCAGCAGATGGCAAAGGATGCAGGCTCTTTGCCATCTGCTGGCTGATGGCAAAGGCTGCAGGCTCTTTGCCATCTGCCAGCAGATGGCAAAGGCTGCATACTTTGCCATCAGCCAGCTGATGGCAAAATGCTTTGCCATCTGCCAGCAGATGGCAAAGTGTCTATATTGCCCCATTTATTTTTGTTTTTCTTATATCAATTCACTTTCACAGAAAATCAAACACAAATATATTTATATGACCAATATAGCATATTCAACACATATTACCAATAGTCATGAACACACACACACACATATATATATATATATATATATATATATATATATATATATATATATATATATATATATATATATATATATATATATATATATATATATATATATATATATATATATATCCAACACATGTTACCAATAGTAGCAAGTTTCATCCGTACATATACATAGTTTTATCAATATTACACAGTTTCATCCATAGGTAGCAAGTTTCACAAGGTCAAAACAAAAACTAAATACAAGCAGTCCATCAACCCAAGCTTCCGTGATCTTAAGCAAATCTGTAAAATGGGAAAGAAGAAAGTTAGAAGAAGAAGACTAGAAGAAGACGAAAAAGCAATTTGGCTCCTGGGTCCAGATGCTCCTGATATCTAGACCATGAACTCTCCTCGTGATACGTGACATGCTATGTATTCTGGGCTGTATTCCCGAGCATGGGTCAATTATTCAACAGTGCAATGGCCCCACACTGCTGTCATTTAATGCACCCACGTCCATCTCAAGAGTTGTAGCACCATTAGGACGTTACGGCGCAAGCCATCCATGTCTCCACACAGCTCCCACTTACCCCGTCGTCCCAACATGAGCAATCCTGTCAAGGGTCTGGCTACCAACTCTAACCCTGCAATTTGCAGCAGATATCAGGGACAATGAACTGCACTTCGTAATTGATGATGCAATGCGGACACACTCCTATTCTGAGTAAAACACTACAATTTAAAATATGAATGTTTTCAGTCAGTAATTGCAAACAAGCCTTGCAGCCTATACTTTATGATACAACGTGCATGCACTACAGGTTCTGAAGACACAAGTTGTTATTCTGAAATTTCAAAATGTGCATGTTTCGGTTCAGAAACTTCACACGTTTTTTTTTCTGAAGACACAAGCTGTTATTCTGACATTTCAAAATGTGCAAGAAATTTCTAAATCTCTAATGTCTGGAACTACTCATGGTTCAGGCAATAGACTGCTTGCTGACAGAAAATGTTCTAATGTTATGGACATTGCTCACATGGATGGACTTCTAAAGTTTATAGCTAAGGACCTTATCCATGCAAAGATTCTAACAATCTTTTTTTGACAGTTGAAGACCGAGTTGGCGCAGAACTATGGCAACCATGTGGTGCTAAAAAGGGCATGTAAGCTATGTGTGTCATCACGTCACCGTGTCGCCAATAAGTTGCCTAATGCATCAGAGGCTCGTGTTAGACTTGGCAATCATCTCTCGATATTTTTTCTATCGAATTGTTGTACTGCGAAATTTGCATTGCTTCTAAGTAAGGATTAACCTTCACCTCAGTCCGTGCATTGTAACTTTGTAATATTTTTAAGGTTAAACTTATGATGAATGCATGCCCCAGTTTAGAGTGGAGACAACTATTGTAAACATCTTTGCTTCAAGTTTTTTTTTGCCGGTGAATGTTTGGTACAAGATTGGACAACATAATCTGATTAGTTGTTCATTAACCCAAACATATGCATAAGTAAGAAACAAATTCAATGTAGCCAATGACATAAAAGTTTAAACATGTATGGGATGAGAATTCAACTCAATTAAAAAACACAGTTGCATATTTTTTTCACTCTTCTCCATTCAATTTTGTTATGGATGTGATTAGGTTTTAATGAGTTGGGAGTATGTCTTTCCGAATATGAATTCCTGGAAATAATGGAGCCCAATTTTTTTTTCTTTTTCGAGAATATCCCAAGTTAACTACAGTGTGATAATCTGAGTTAAATTCCTTTTTTCAGTTCATGTACATAGGTTCCAGTCTATCTTGGTATTAGAAGTTTAATTTTTCTACAGTAATATACATTTTAATCAGTAGTAATTACATATATAGGGTGGCAGATAATATGTACGAGGCATGTGCATGGTCAGAAATTAATGTTTTTTTATAATAGTGTATTAGTGTTTCAGTAAATATCATATTGATTCAAAATTCAGTTTGGACACGGTACATACCAAATTATTTCTATTTGGTTTCAGTATATGCCACATTTACCAAAATTGACCTGGATTCGAGATAGAGTCAACCATATTTTACTTTATTCTATATGTTCAAAAAGTATTTGAGCATTTTAATTTTAGGAAGTATCTAATATAATCAAAGTGAGCATGTTCAGAGCAATACAGAACCAAAGGGATGCACAAAAGTGCAACCATCAAGGCATGTACAGAAGATCGATGACAAGACTATTTCCTCTATGAATTTTACAATTTGCACAATATGCGCTCAAGATTAAGCTTTTGTATTTTCCCTTGAGAAAAGAAGGAACAAGAAAGGTAGATAATGTAAAAAAAAATGGTATCTGATGTCTGCGTTGGTATCTATTCTCTTTTGAAAAGTATAAAAAGTCAAATTGTTTTTCTATTCTTGATTCTGTGAGGCTCTCTCATTGCCTATCTAATGGTAAATAGACAAATTTCCCTAGAGACGTGCAGAATAGGTGAAAGATGAACAGACAATAAAAAATCAATATTGTGAAGGCATTACTTACCATCATCAGAAATCAAAAGTATTTTGATGTCTTATCTAAATGGAGAAAAGATTAGTATATGCTTCATGTCATATTCTATTATTTGATATACATTTTTCCTTTTTAGTACATAAAGACAAGGGTAATGTTAAGACAAGATGAAACTTTTCCACCAAAAAATGTCATACATTTAAATTTCTTACTCCTGATGAATAAACTTAGCTAAAAAATAATATAGGCCAAGTTAAAGTACTAGCTTACCAAACTAGCCCGTGCGAATGCACGGGTTGACGACTAGTCATATCTAACTGCTCGCCGACAACTTCATCTCTGACTGCAGCGGCAAACGAGGTGTACCCATCGTCAGCTGCGTAGAGCAATCCAATCATGGCTGGGCACTCACACCAGCAGGATCTGCTGTTTTCGGATATTCGCTTCCCCTGCATTTCGAACAGGCACTACATTGTTAAGCGGCAGAACATCATATGCACCAACAGGAAATTGAGTTACCACTTCAGATTTTTAAAGAACACTTACAGAGCATCCATAGACAACTTCCTGCATACACTTTGTCTTCTCGACATTAAGCCTACTTTTCCCATATCTGATGTCGAAACCATGCTTCCGTGAATAAAGATTGTAAAGAATCTTTGGTTTCTCCCACAGAGTCCGATCTTAGCCCAATAGCAGCATGCTCACCCAACTTATCTCCATAAACCTGAACCATTTGCTCCAGTGCACCAATTCTCCCCGGACACAGCGTCCGGTCCTATGATTTCAGTGGAGCGGAGTGTGCCGTCCCTGCTGGGACAAGGTGTCCTGTAATTTCAGCAGAGCGGAGAGTTAGCATATTCCATAAAATGTACTGCATAAACTTAATCAAGCTCTGCAATCACATGATGAGATCTTGTGTTCCTAATCTACGTCATATACTACCTCCAAAAATTTGGTCGGCAATTAACATACATGTTCATACATTATCTGTGACCTACGATCTAATTTCTAAATGATCAATATTTCTAGCTCTGTTGGATCGATAGCCTCTTAATTTTAACCCTGAAAATTCCGTCAGCAGTGACACACTTGGTCAGAGATCGTGTGTAAACTGACTAATCTTCAGTCAAATGATAAATCTACTGCTTCATGCCCGATCGGTGGCTCTTTTACTGAAACATTGAAAACTATGTGTGCACTTGACATACATGTGTCTATGATCGTGTTTAAAGTTGAATATGCCACTGCATGTTCGCTCCATGGCCTCACTGTAATTACATACATTCAGTTTTCAGTCAGAATCACACAACTTGAATTAAATGTACCTGAATTCAAGCAATTCAGAATAGGTTTTCTTGGTCAATCATCATTGCTATGCAAGAAAATGGTTGCATCAAATTACCTTTTGTCCAGCCAGCGGCTTGCGGGTCCATTTTCTCCATCACTTGAGCCGACATTGTGTCGTCACTTTCCAACTCATGAATCACAGCGAGTCAAATGTTAAACCTATGTGCAAGCTCAACTACGTGGTCTCCCAACTTGTCTCCGAAGAGTATGCTCCAGCGCGCCAACTCTCTCTGCACATGGTGTCCTATCTGGCTGATGTTTGCCTACTCTTACTCTATGCCCAGCAATAAACAAGTCACAAACAAAAATAAGTCACAAACAAAAATTAAAAGCGGGCGGAGGGCAGGCCCCCTGGAAGCTCCCTCGAAATCCTTGGCCGTGGAGGGAGAGGCCTCCGCCGGCGTCGCGGGGAGCCCGACGTGTGCACGCGCGCGGAGGCTAGGGTTTCGGCCGGGGCTCCGCGGCGCGCGGCCTCCGCGTCGAGGCAGGGCGTCGGGGAGGAGAGCGGTGGAACGGGCCGGCGGGGGACGGACGCGGGTGGATGGGGCCGGCGGAAGGCGGGGAATTTGGGCGGGCGCGGTGCGTGGGGAGCGGTGGCTGGTCGGTCGCTGAGGGACGGGAGGGCGTCGGGGGCGGGCGGCGGAGGGAGGAGGCCCGCCAGAAGGAGGCGCGGGGGGAGGAGGCCCGCCGGAAGGAGGCGCGGCGGGGGAGCGGCGGCGCTGGAGGAACCCTAGCGCGAGAGCTTTTTTTTTCTTTTTGGTGCGAGAGAGAGAGAGGGGAGGGGACCGATGGGATGCTTCGGGAGAGGGGAGAAGGGCCGGCTCGTTTTGTGGATGGAGTGGCAATATCGGCGTAAATACAGGCTTGTTTCAGGAGCTAATAAGTCACACCAGCGATATTTGTTGTAATCAGGACTTCTTCCCCGGTTTTTTTAGTCCTCCCACCCGTGTGTGTGTGTCTGGTTTTGTGAAGGAAATGTGTGCACCCGCAAAAAACGTGAAAGAAGTTATGTATTCTTTTTTCGGTCGGAGCTGCTCAAATTAAGAAGTTGTTAAAAAAGAACCAGAGGCGTCAGTGCTCATGCTCTTGCCCGAATGTGTGCATGATATACTATCTCCTTTTTTTTTTACCTGAAAAAAACCCATCTCTTTGCCATCTGCTGGCAGATGGCAAAGATTCTTTGCCATCTGCTGGCAGATGGCAAAGAGGTGGGCCTGGTACGCCGTCACCCACTTAACGGCAACATGAGTTGGCTACCTCTTTGCCATCTGCTGGCAGATGGCAAAGATTGTTTGCCATCTGCTGGCAGATGGCAAAGAATTGGCTGATGGCAACCATGTTCTTTGCCATCTGTCAGTTCTTTGCCATCTGTTTTTTATAAGCAGATGGCAAAGAAGTTCTTTGCCATCAGCTGGCAGATGGCAAAGAGCTGGCTGATGGCAAAAACCCAGATTCCAGTAGTGGATGTGTCTCCTTAGATCCTTGTTTTCTAGTATGAATCTTGATAAATATGAGACTGGAGATGAGTCTACATTAATTAAAAGGCGTCCCATTGATTCGGAGTTTTTAGATCTTGATGCTAAAATTGTTAAAAGTGGGATTGAAGAGATTAAAACTTTGCATAGCGATGAACCCACTATTTTGGATTTCAAGGGATTCAATTATGATAATTTCTCTTTAATAGATTGTATTTCCTTGTTGCAATCCGTGATAAATTCTCCGCATGCTTATAGTCAAAATAAGGCTTTTACCAAACACATAGTTGATGCTTTGATGCAATCTTATGAAGAAAAACTTGAATTAGAAGTTTCTATCCCTAGAAAGCTTTATGATGAGTGGGAGCCTACTATAAAAATTGAAATTAAAGATCATGAATGTTTTGCTTTGTGTGATTTGGGTGCAAGTGTTTCTACAATTCCAAAGGCTTTGTGTGATATCTTAGGATTCCATGAACTTGATGATTGTTCTTTAAATTTGCATCTTGCGGATTCTACCATTAAGAAACCTATGGGAAGGATTAATGATGTTCTTATTGTCACCAATAGGAATTATATGCCCGTAGATTTCATCGTTTTGATATAGATTGCAATCCTTAATGTCCTATTATTCTTGGTAGACCTTTCCTTAGAACGATTGGTGCAATTATTGATATGAAGGAAGGAAATTTTAGATTCCAATTTCCATTAAGGAAAGGCATGGAACACTTTCCTAGAAAGAAAATAAAATTACCATATGAATCTATGATGAGAGCCACTTATGGATTGCCTTCCAAGGATGGCAATACCTAGATCTATCTTGTATCGTGCCTAGCTAGGGGCGTAAAACGATAGCGCTTGTTGGGAGGCAACCCAATTTTAGGTTTTTTGTTTTTGTTGCTGTTAGGAAATAAATATTGCATCTAGCCTCTGATTATATGTGGTTTCTTGTTTTGTTTAGTTTTTGTGTCAAGTAGAACCTTTGGTAAGACTAGTGTGAAGTTTATTTGATCTTGCTGTGAAAAACAGAATCATTAGCGCTAGCTAAAGTAGACTTCAGATTTTACTGGAGCGTGCTTTTTAGTTGATTATTTTTGCTGCTGATTGGTAGAAAAATTGCGCAAAGTTACCAATTTAGTTTGAATTTTTTGGAGTTCCAGAAGTAGGCGAACCCTGCAGATTACTACAGAATGTTCTGTTTTTGACAGATTCTGTTTTTTGTGTGTTGTTTGCTTATTTCGATGCATCTATGAGTAATATTGGAGGATATGAACCATAGGGAACTTGGAGTACAGTAGGTTTAACACCAACATAAACAAAGAATGAATTCCTTGTTGTACCTTTGAGTAGTGGTTTGCTTTCTCCTACTAACGGAGCTCACGAGAATTTTGTCTATGTTTTGTGTTGTGAAGTTTTCAAGTTTTGAGTATTGCTTTGATAGACTATGGAACAAGGAGTAGAAAAGGCCTAAGCTTGGGGATTCCCATGGCGCCCCAATTAAAATCAAGATAATCAAAAGCCTAAGCTTGGGGATGCCCCGGGAAGGCATCCCCTCTTTCGTCTTCATCCATCGGTAACTATACTTGGAGCTATATTTTTATTCGCAACATGCTATGTGTTTTGCTTGGAGCGTCTTGTATAATTTGATTCTTTGCTTGTTAGTTTGCCACAATCATCTTTGCTAGACACACCTATTTGAGAGAGTTAAATATGGCCTAGAAAATCAAATTACCTTATTAATCCATTATGAGAGCCACTTATGGATTGCCAACCAAAGATGGCAATACCTAGATCTATTCTTGTATCGTGCCTAGCTAGGGCCGTTAAATGACAGCGCTTGTTGGGAGGCATCCCAATTTTTTTTCTTTGTTTTTGCTTCTGTTTAGGAATAAATATTGCATCTAGCTTTTGTTTACATGTGGTTCTGTGTTTTAATTAGCGTTTGTACCAAGTAGAACCTTAGGGAAGACTTGTGTGAAGTTTATGTGATCATGTTGTAAAAAAATAGAAACTTTAGCGCTCACGAGATTGGCTGTAATGTTTTACTGGAGAGTTCTTTTTAGTTGATTCTTTTTGCAGTAGAATAATAGACAAATTCCTCACGTTTACCAATTTATTTCAATTTTTTTAGAGTTACAGAATTATTTGAGAGTTACAGATTACTACAGACTGTTCTGTTTTTGACAAATTCTGTTTTTCGTGTGTTGTTTGCTTATTTTGATGAATCTATGAGTAGTATCGGGGGGTATGAATCATGGAGAAGTTGGAATACAGTAGGTTTAACACCAATACAAACAAACAATTAGTTCATTACAGAACCTTTGAGTGGTGGTTTGTTTTCTTATACTAACGGTGCTCACGAGATTTTTGGCTAAGTTTTGTGTTCTGAAGTTTTCATGTTTTGCGTATGGCTTTGATGGACCATGGAACAAAGAGTGGCAAGAGCCTAAGCTTGGGGATGCCCACGTCATCCCAAGGTAAAATTCAAGGACAACCAAAATCCTAAGCTTGGGGATGCCCCGGGAAGGCATGCTCTCTTTTGTCTTCATCTATCGATAACTTTACTCGGGACTATATTTTTATTCAGCACATGATATGTGTTTTGCTTGGAGCGTCATGTATGATTGGAGTCTTTGCTTTTTAGTTTGCCACAATAAATGGTTTATAATTTATTAGAATACTCTATGCACTTCACTTATATCTTTTGAGCTAAATAGTTTTGCTCTAGTGCTTCACTTAAATCTTTTAGAGCACTGTGCTGGTTTTATTTTGTAGAAATTATTGATATCTCATGCTTCACTTATATCCTTGTGAGAGTCTTTTAGAATAGCATGGTAATGTGCTTTGGTTCTAAAACTAGTCCTAATATGATAGGCATCCAAGATGAGTATAGTAAAAACTTTCATACAAGTGCAATGAATGATAGGAGAAGTTTGATACTTGATGATTGTTTTGAGATATGAGGATGATGATATTATAGTCATGCTAGTGGAGTAATTGTGAATTTGAGAAACACTTGTGTTAAAGTTTGTGATTCCCGTAGCATGCACGTACGGTGAACCATTATGTGACGAAGTTGGAGCATGATTTATTTATTGAGTGTCATCCTTTGTGTGGAGGTCGGGATCTCGCGATGGTTAACTCCTACCAACCCTTGCCCTAGGTGCATGCGTTGAATACTTTGTTTGGATAACTCATAAATTTTTTCAATAAGTATATGAGTTCTTTATGACTAATTTGTGTCCATGGATTATACGCACTCTCACCCTTCGACCATTGCTAGCCTCTATTGTACCGCGCAACGCCGGTACCATAGACCCACCTTATACCTTCCTCAAAACAGTCACCATACCTACCTATCATGGCATTTCCATAGCCATTCCGAGATATATTGCCATGCAACTTTCCATCGTTCCTTTCATATGACTTGCTTCATCATCATTCACATAGAGTCATATTTTGTTCTAGCTTCGAGTTGTAATCTTTGAGTTGTAAGTCAATAAAAGTGTGACGATCTTCATTATTAGAGCATTGTCCCATGTGAGGAAAGGCCAAAAAAGAGATGGCCCAAAAAAATAGAGAGGGGCTAATAAAAAAAAGAAAGCCCCTCCAAAAAATGAGAGAAAAGAGAGAAGGGACAATGCTACCATCCTTTTCCACACTCGTGCTTCAAAGTAGCACCATGATCTTCATTACAGGGAGTCTCTTGTTTTGTCACTTTCATATACTGGTGGGAATTTTCATTATAGAACTTGGCTTGTATATTCCAACGATGGGCTTCCTCAAATGTCCTAGGTCTTCATGAGCAAGCAAGTTGGATGCACACCCACTTAGTTTATTTTGATGAGCTTTCATACACTTATAGCTCTAGTGCATCCGTTGCATGGCAATCCCTACTCACTCACATTGATATCTATTGATGGGCATCTCCATAGCCCATTAATATGCCTAGTTGATGTGAGACTATCTTCCTCTTTTGTCTTCTCCACAACCACAATTCTATTCCACCTATAGTGCTATATCCATGGCTCACGCTCATGTATTGCGTTAAAGTTGAAAGGTTTTTTTAGTATGAAACAATTGCTTGGCTGAAACCGGGGTTGTGCATGATTTAAATATTTTGTGTGATGAAGAGGGAGCATAGCCAGACTATATGATTTTGTAGGGATAACTTTCTTTGGCCATGTTATTTTGAGAAGACATGATTGCTTTGTTAGTATGCTTGAAGTATTATTATTCTTATGTCAATATAGACTTTTGTCTTGAATCTTTCGGATCTGAACATTCATGTCACAATAAAGAAATTACATTGAAAATAATGTTGGTTAGCATTCCACATCAAAAATTATGTTTTTATCACTTACCTACTCGAGGACGAGCAGTATTAAGCTTGGGGATGCTTGATACGTCTCCAACGTATCTATAATTTTTTATTGTTCCATGCTATTATATATTCTTTTTTGGATGTTTAATGGGCTTTATTATACACTTTTATATTATTTTTGGGACTAACCTACTAACCCAAGGCCCAGGTTGTTTTTATGCCTATTTTAGTGTCTCGCAGAAAAGGAATATCAAATGGAGTGCAAACGAAATGAAACCTTCGGGAGAGTTATTTTTGGAACCGTATCTACCCAGAAGACTTGGAGTACACGCGAGGGAACGAGAGAGGCGACCATGAGGGGGTAGTGCGCACCCAGGGGGGCAGGCGGGCCCCCACCATCGTGGGCCCCCTCTGGCTCCCCCGGTGCCATCCTTTCTCCTATATATATCCACGTACCCTGAAAACATCGAGGCAACAGAGAAAACCCTAATTCCACCACTGCAACCTTCTGTTAACGTGAGATCCCATCTTGGGGCCTGTTCCAGAGCTCCACCGGAGGGGGGATCGATCACGGAGTGCTTCTACATCAACACCATAGCCTCACCAATAAGTTGTGAGTAGTTTACCACAGACCTTTAGGTCCATAGTTATTAGCTAGATGGCTCCTTCTCTCTCTTTGGATCTCAATACAAAGTTCTCCTCGATCTTCGAGGAGATCTATTCGATGTAATCATTTGGCGGTGTGTTTGTTGAGATACGATGAATTGTGGGTTTATGATCAAGATTATCTATGAACAATATTTGATTCTTTTCTGAAATCTTTTATGTATGATTATAATATCGTTGCAAGTCTCTTCGAATTATTGGTTTGGTTTGGCCTACTAGATCTATAGTTCTTGCAATAGGAGAAGTGCTTGGCTTCGGGTTCAATCTTGCGGTGTCCTTTCCAAGTGACAGTAGGGGTAGCAAGGCACGCATTGTATTGTTGCCATCGAGAATAAAAAGATGGGGTTTATATCATATTGCTTGAGTTTATCCATCTACATCATATCATCGTGCTTAAAGAGTTACTCTGTTCTTATGAACCTAATATTCTAGATGCATGATGGATAGCGGTCGATGTGTGGAGTAATAGTAGTGGATGCAGAATCGTTTCGGTCTACTTGTTACGGACGTGATGCCTATATATAATGATCATGCCTAGATATTCTCATAACTATGCGCTTTTCTATCAATTGCTCGACAGTAATTTGTTCACCCATCGTAGAATTCAGCCACTAGTGAAACCTATGGCCCCCGGGTCTATTCTCATCATATTAATCTTCCATATACTTTACTTTGCTTTCTTTACTTTCTGTTCTTATACAAAAAATACCAAAAATATTATCCTATCCTATCTATCAGATCTCATTTTCGTAAGTGATCGTGAAGGGATTGGCAACCCCTTATCGCGTTGGCTGCGAAGTTCTTATTTGTTTGTGCAGGTACGAGGGACTCACGCATGGTCTCCTACTCGAATGATAACTTGGTTCTCAAAAACCGAGGAAAATACTTACGCTACTATGCTGCATCACCCTTTCCTCTTCGAGGGAATACAATGTAAGCTCGAGAAGTAGCAGGGCTCCACAAAACCCTACTTAGATTCGAACACTTGGGTGTGTGCGAAGAAACTACTTCCCCTATCTGCCTACTCGCCGTCTCTACGAACTAACTCGATGAACAAGAAGGAAAATGACACGGGGCAGTTTACCCAGGTTCAGGCCATCTAGCGGTGAGTGGCCCTACGCCCGCAATGTGGTGGATTGCCTCGAGGTGGGCTGAGGAAGAACTAGTGCAGTGGTGAAACAACCTCAGGAGGTGTGTTCTTGCGTGTGGGGGTGCTTGTTGAACCTATCCCCCTCCCCCCTCTTCCCTAGTCATGGCTAAGCTATCTATACCTATACTAATTCTAGACTCCCAAGAAATTCCCATGTTAATCAGATTTTATGAGTTGTTGATTTGGTGGGACCGAGTTATTACGGTAGAGATCCACCCATGTATGATTTTTTCTCTCAAAAATTCCCTTAATTCTACCTGAAAAAATAGTTAAAAACCATATAAACGTTTCTATTGTATTTTTTTCAGGGTACGTTTCTATTGTGTTACTATATTACGAGCAAAGGACTCTCCTTCCTTTCTTGCAGCATGTGACTTAGCTGTCCTCTCTCACCCCTTTACCTAAAAAAATCAAATCATAATCTCATTCATATCTATTTCTGATTCCATGATGCCTCTGATGGGCGATGGCGGGGAGGACATGGATCGAGCATCTGCAGTGTTGACATAGACGTTTCCACCTCTCGAACCCTCCTCCCATTCCCACCTCGCCCAAAGAAAAATTCGGCTCCTCGGCTCAAAGGGTGCCCCTGCAGCTGCAATTCGAGGGTGAGATGGGATCCAATGGTAGGCTGGAAGAAGAACATCATGACCTTCAAGTCCTAATTGGTATATCACAGTAAGCAAGGTTGGTGCATCCCTTGTGTTGTCCACAAAGTTTAATGAGAATATAAATTAATCAGGATTTTAATTGATAAATATATTTAGGATTGTCTTATTAACATACTTGGGCACTTCTGCATGGTTCTTTGTCGCCCCTCTCTTACGGCAAGAACTACCACAATCAACTAGCAGTTTGGTTGAAACGAACCATCCTCTTTTTTAGAAAGTCTGGTGTCAGTTTGTCGGGGTTGAACCATATGATTTACCGAGAATAATAATTGAAAAAAAATGCCCTTTATTACTTTTTCATAAAGTACAAGTTATGGACGACGAGCAGCTGAGAGTTGGTGTCAATCCATTAGTATTTGAGAACGGTTATCATTTAATTATTGTGTTTTTTAGAAAAGGCTATTCCACACACAAGTGAAATATTAATGGTTTGAATTGGTGGAAAGCTCCATGGATCTGATTTAGGTTTTGGGCAGCAAACGTACGGTACTTCTGATGGAGTTGTGTTGAAACTATAGACTGAGAGTCCTTCGATCTATCAGGTGTTTATATGAGTGCCATAACAGTGGCGCAAGAACCAATGGATTGGTTAGTAATTTTATCATCCTTGATTACCATTGTTTTGCTAATCTGGGTACTATAGGTTTGATTAAATTTGGTCACATCATTCATCTTATTTTGAAGCATGTACATGTGCATCAGGTACATTTTTTATTGCCCAAATATACAAATCAATGACTCTTCTGGCTGAGTCCTTCATATGAGAGGCTATTTCATCGTTTGATCATATAGGCTATTATTTAGGGTTGGAAACTACAGCTGTTGTTCATATTTTTTTATTAGTGATAAAAATACGTCCATGTTAGGAATTTACTTTCTTTCACAAATTTGTTAGCCTATACAGACCTAGCAAGGTCTTCTGCATGAATAGTACTATGCAGGTCTTCAACACGACAGTCTTTCCTTCCTTCAAACTGATTGAAGTGTTTTCCTTTTTTGGCTGGTTGATTCAACTATTTGCCTTAACTGCACCAAATTCGTTCAGGATTGTTTCCAGTCATATATCTCCTCCCTGCCTTAATACACATGTTCCTTGCTAGCTAAGGGGAAATGAACCTCAACATGTAGACCACCTTCCATTTGGTTGTTGTTGATCGTCATTGTTTTGGGGTTACGATGCAGCCACGGAAACATTGGAAAAATAACTAACACAAATGGACAAAACAAGCAATTAATTTCATGATTGTCTCATTTATATGTCACATACGTAGTTCATGTTGCTTAGATACTACATACCAAAGAAGAGCTGATGAAAGTTTAATACTTTTTTTTCAAGTTACACATTTAATAATATTAACCCTTTTGTGTTCCTTTAATTTGTATTAAGTTCTGCTTTCGTTATTCCTAGAATTTATGGTCTAAAGAAAAGGCATCTAATATGTGCATAATGCAATTATCAGTTAGAATGGTTACTGGAAATTGAAGGTCGGCATAATTAGGTTATGAGATTCCCTTAGGGTCAACAACAACTATGTTATATCATCCTTGACATGATACTACTTGAAAAAAGAGGTCTGATTTTTGGTTAAAATATTTGTATATTCATCATAAATAGGGAACTATGGTATATAAAAGTTTTTCGAAATTTTGAAGCTTCTGCATAAGTCACCAAACTATTTCAGGGCGCTATGATACATGTCATGGTAATGACATATGGTGTTCAGGATAATTTTTTTGTCATACCCATTGTCGGTGTCAAAACCGGTGGATCTCGGGTAGGGGTCCCGAACTATGCGTCTAAGGATCGATGGTAATAGGAGACTAGGGACACAATGTTTAACCAGGTTCAGGCCCTCTCGATTGAGGTAATACCCTACTTCCTACTATATTAATCTGGATGAATAAGATTACAATAGTTGATCTACCTCGAGATCGTAATGGCTAAACCCTAAAGCCTAGACTATGAGGATGTTATGATTCTCTGGCCTCTACGGCCTAAACCCTCCAGTTTATATATGCACCGGAGGGCATAGGGTTTGTACATAACCAACTTGCAGAGGAAGGAAAGATTACACACGAACCTAAAACATGACATTATACGAATAAAGGAGTTCTATCCGGATACGAGAGATGATCTTAAGGAATGATCTTCACAACCCACCAGTCCGGCCCGCCCTGAGTTTATTCGGCCACACGGGGACCCCTCAATCCAGGACTCCCTCAGTAGCCCCTGAACCTGCCTTCAATGACAATGAGTTCGGTTTCCGTATTCTCTTCGGCGTTGTAAGGCGAGTTCCTTCTTCCGAATATATCTTGTGCAAAACGTGTATTGTGTTCGGCTCTGCATGGTTAGTACATCCCTTAGCCTCGAAGTCAAGGCATCGAAAGAAAATGAATAATGTGTCTTTACTGACAAATTTTTGGTGAAGCATTGCGTCGATCCCACTAATATATCAGACCGTTTTACTTGGTCCTAGTTTCGCGTTTCGAGGCATACCCCCCCCCCCTCTGGCACGTCCTATCAATGCAGAGATCATGCCCGCTTATTAGGGGATCCTTATCAACGTGACGTGAGCATCCAAACCGCGCATTACACACGACCACTTTGGGAACCTGTGAGATTTACGGCTAAAGTGGGGAGACGTTCTGTATTCACAACATTATAAAATTATACCAATCCCTTTCATCAGCCCCATGCTTTCCTCAAGCTCGAGTTCTCCAATCTTCCTAGCCCCAACGCCCTCATCTCTTTCACCCGTAGTTCTCCGTTCCTCAACCATCGCTTCCTTCCCAGCAATGGCTGGATCCGGCGCCAGGGGCAAGTGAGAGGCCTCTACGGTTACTAAGAAAGCCGTGGAGGATCTTCGGAGCGCAGACTATCTCGCTGCTGATATTGCGCACCGAGTCCTAGCCAAGGGCCAGGTGGTTCACGTCCCCGAGGCGGGTGAGAGAGTCGTGTTTTTCTCGCACTTTGTTAGGGGGCTAGGGTTTCCGCTTCACCCCTTTGTTCGTGGTTTGCTATTTTTCTACGGGATAGATTTCCACGATCTAGCCCCGAACTCAATTCTCCATATCTCCGCTTTTATAGTGGTGTGTGAAGCTTTCCTCCGCATCCCCCCACACTTTATCCTATGGCTCAAAATCTTCAACGTGAAGCCGAAGGTGGTGGATGGGGAACATGAGGAGTGCGAGGGCGCTGTGATAAGCAAGCTCCCGGATACAACTTGGCAAAAAGGGTCGTTCGTGGAGATGAACAAGGTCTGGCAGCAGGAGTGGTTCCATATCACTGAACCCCGCAACGCCAAATGGGTGGCGGAACCTGCTTTCAGATCTGGACCCCCGGAGAGGTTAACCTCCTGGACCGATAAGAGTCCTAACTGGGGGGTCTCAGGTGGAGGTGACGGCACTCCAAGGCCGTGTGTCCGGCATGATTTCAAAGGGCTACCAGCTCACGACCGTGGTCCAGATAATGCTGGCCCGGCTTGTCCTTCCTTTCCAAAGTCGGGACTCCTCCCTATGGGAGTTTGATCCGGCAGGAGATCGGCCCCTGAAGCATCTCTTCTGCTTTTCACACAAAGAGATCTGGAAGAATCTCTTCAAGAGCCAGAAGGAGTGGCCGAAGGAAACGAGGACGCGGGCTATAGTTCCACGTTTCACCGCTCAAGAGGTAATAAAAAATTCTACCGAACATATATCCCCTTTCTTATTTAATGATAATAGGAATTGGAGTTTTTCTGTAATATACAGGGCTGGACGAAGAAGGCAATCCGGATTAAGTGTCCGACGCCTTTGCCAGAAGTCCGAGAGACACCTCGACTGATGGCAACGCGGGTCCCGGCACCTTACAAGGTGCCAGCCAAGAAGCCCAAGAAGAATAGCATGGAGGCCAAGGGCGGCCCCCACCCTGCGGACGGGAAGTCCGAGGAGATCAACATCCTATCCTCCGAAGAGGAGGACGTTGACAAAGAAGAAGAAGAAGAAGAAGAAGAAGAAGAAGAAGAAGAAGAAGAAGAAGAAGAAGAAGAAGAAGAAGAAGAAGAAGAGCCCCCTGCGCAAGGCAGGGGGAAGAAAGAGGGCCGCTGCCGCTGATGCGGGCTAGGCCGCACCCCGAAGGAGGCTGAACCTCCCCATTCGTGGCTTTGTTGTGAAGCTCAGGGAGAAGCCCCCAATCGAAACGTAAGTTTGTCTAGATATATTAATTGTTCCACATTGTTTGATTAGCATTTTAATGCTTACTTAGTATTTCTTACCTGCTGACCTACAACCCTCCCCGAGCACACCTCGACGCCTCCTTATCGGAGGGGAACTCTCTAGCGCCTGGAGAGACGAAGAGTGACCCGCTGGTCCGAGGTCCATCGCCCGTGACTGGCGGGGACACCGAAGTGTCCTCCCAACGTGTGTCTTCCTCTCAAGGGGATGGGGGTGGGGAAGTGACAAGGCGACCGAGGGTAACACCTCGGGTGCCGCTGACCATGGGGAAACAATCCCCATGGAGACCAAAGAAGTGGGCCCATACAGTCCGGGGCCCTGCCGAATACTGATCTGGAGCCTAGCATGGCTCCGGGGTCCGAAGACCAGACCCCCAAGGCGGGGGAGGATACGATGGTACCCGGGGTCAATCCGGAGGTACCGGACCCCCTGGAGGGAGCACTACAGAGTGCTTCCGTCGTGGACAAGCACCACACCATGACGGGTGCGGTGAAGAAGATTCGGTCCGTCAAAGGCGGACTGAATGAAGCTTTAACAGCCTGTTATAGGCTTTGACGTAAGCAATGTAATGTTCTTGATGGAACTTTATTTGTTTTATATGCACATATATAGCCAGTAGCGCCTGATGCTTTGTGTGATTCTGAACAGAATCGGACGAAGTATCCATAGTATAGCATGTTATAGAGCTTAACTGTATGCTTCTGTATTTGAACAGGCTACACTAGTTGCGGCAACTAAACGAGATGCAGAAGTTGCCGAACTAAATGGGAAGCTTTTGTTGGCCAACGTGGACCTCGACCGCGTTAACGAGCGTTTAGATGAAACGCAAGGTATGCATATTAAAAAATTAAGATGTTAAGAAGACTAAGTAATTGGGTATGAGTATAAACTCTTTATGATATTCTGTATTACACAGTTGGTGCCACAGAGCTCGAGGCCCTCAAGGGCGAGCTCGCGAAGGCCAAGAAGGAGGTCGAGGCGAGCAAGGCAATCGCTGTCAAAGCGGTTGCCGATCTAGAGGCCGAAAAGGCCATGTGCCAGCAATAGGTGGCTCGGGTGTCTGAAGTCGAGGATGAACTCTAAGATGCTATTCGCAACTGCGAGGCGTTGGAGTTGAAGGCTTCGGAACAAGCATCCGAGCTTAATGTAGCAGTTAAGGCTGCCCGAGATGCGCGAAGCAAGTCGCGTAGCGCCTATGAAGAAATCAAGAAGGCACGGGAGATAGCATCTAGTAAGACCTTTCTCTTACAGAGCATCTTTGGAGGGCGGAATTATCTTGGGCTGACACGGTTATGGAGTTCTCCAGGCGTGTTTGCTGATCTTCCGAGGAGCAGTGCTGACGCCGCCACATACTTCCGAGCCCAGGAGGGGAACGACACGGAGAAACTGTTTTGGTCGTAGTTCTATGCGCCAAACCATCCGGTGCCCCTCAACGACCAGATGAAGCAGCTGGTCGAGCTGCACAATATGGCACGTTTGGCCATGAAGGACTTGATAGTCCGACTATGGCTCACTAATCCAATCCAAAGTAGCTACTTCAGATTGGTGAAGCGGTTCGTCGAAGCGCGTCCGCAGGTCGACGCGTTGAAGCGTTCGACCTACATAGTGGGTGCTCGGATGGCCTTCGCTCGGGTAAAAGTGCACTGGGCTAAGATGAAGGCACATGATATAGCTACTGCTAGCCCGCCCGCAGGCAAGGAGAACCACAAGCCGGAGAAATACTTTGAGGACTTCATAGAAGGCACTCGCCTTGTAGAAGGCCAGTTCTCAAAAGATGTTATCTTTGAGTAATTGTATCCGGTTGTAAAGACCTGATCTTATTAAGCGATGTATATAACTTTTGCACTATTATAATGTGAGCGACTTTTACCTCCTGTGTGGCTATTTATTTAAATCTAAAAGTTTATAGTCGTCGGCTTCAGCCCACATGTAAATAGTACTGGGGTGTCCGGTCATATGCGTAGACACTCTTTATCCAACGTCTTGGTCCGTGTAGGAGGTGTATGTAGAGCGAACCAGGCAATCAGACTATGCGGCATTATTGCTTTCACTTAGCCATAGGAGTTTGACAAGTGGGGCTAGATACTAGGCCCTGGTGCGGATATGGTATTTCCGAATTAAGGTATCCATCTGCACGCGGATGGGCAAAAAAAACCAACCCTTCATATAACACGGGGTAGACCTCCATCGATCATAGTATGTCACTAAGTCATCGGATCGCGGACCGGGT
Organism: Secale cereale; assembly: GCA_902687465.1. Classification (NCBI taxonomy): domain Eukaryota; kingdom Viridiplantae; phylum Streptophyta; class Magnoliopsida; order Poales; family Poaceae; genus Secale; species Secale cereale. The sequence goes on from LR738715.1 coordinate 416,583,108, forward strand.
TCTCACATATCATGACAGTCAGTTTTCGGCTTTCTCTACTGAGGTACTTGACCGGACGAGCCAGAAGTACAATCGCAGTAGTTCTCCCTTTACACCCTAGACGAACAATCGGGAACGTAGGGGTAAGCACAGGAGCCAGGCAACCCAAGTATTGACCCAAGACATGATTCAATACTGATGCTTGTAGAGCAAATATCCAGGACGCCGAACACTCCTTATTGGTGTTAAGACTTTTCAACATGTACCGGGCTGAATACAGCCCCTGGTAATGGACCCTGTTGACAGGGTACATGTGGCAATCTGACACGGGGAGAGAACATATGTGGTGAGAGAATAAAACTCCAAACATAATATGAACCAAGCTGTTTCTATAATATCCCGTTATAGTATGGCGAGCCGTAAGTTTACAGATAATGCCGATAACTTTCTTGGACATTTTACATGCCAGAAAAGTATAGGACAAAAAGAGAAAAAAGGTTTACACATGGTCTTAACCAAAAAAGCAACCTTAGCGCGGGTCCCTACTGCACGTCTGCGCCGTTTCCTCCTTTGTGATGTGTCCTTGAATGGGGGAGTGTGCTGGCCATTTGTGAAAAAGAGAAAAATGAAAAAATCGGGAAAAGAAAAGAAATCCAGTGTGGCCATAAATAGAAAGGGTTCATTTAGTGAACCTTGAAAGATAATTTTAGAGTCCAAATATGGTCGAGCCGAACTATGGACTATGTTTATGTAGTGTGCCCATAGCGCCACCCAAGGGATTTTGATGGCATAATTATGTACACGAGGCACATATGCTATCACCTTATGGGGTGCTCGATGGGGGCATAACTGCTAATCCAGCTCAGGTTCATCTGAGCTGCCGCACTGAGGCGTATGCCGGACACGTTTAGCTGTGTCCGCGGTTTTAACGACCGATAGGTTGTCCGGCTTGAATAGGCCGTTTTGGACTTCGGCTGCTAAGGCCGCAGTGTCCTCCTCCGTGCCGAGAGAGAGCTCCATATTTCCATTGACCATGATGACGCCACATGGTCCAGGAATTTTAAGCTTTAGATAAGCATAATGCGGGACTGCATTAAAGCGGGCGAAGGCCGTTCTTCCGAGTAGTGCATGATAGACACTTTGGAACGGAGCTATGTCGAAGATTAGCTCTTTGCTTGGAAAGTTATAGGGAGAGCCGATTACGACCTCCAATGTTAAACAACCTCTGTAGCAGGCTTCTACGCCCGATATCACTCCTTTAAAGGTCATGCAGCTTGGCTTGATTCTTGACGGGTCGATCCCCATCTTGCGGACAGTGTCCTGACATATCAGATTGATACTGCTACCGCCGTCCATAAGGACTCGAATGAGATGATATCCGTCGATTATTGGGTCGAGCACTAGGGCAGCTGAACCCCCATGACGGATACTAGTCGGATGATCCCTGCGATCAAAAGTGATAGGACAGGTCGACCATGGGTTGAATTTGGGGGCAACAGGTTCGGCAGCGTAGACATCTCGGAGTGCGCGCTTGCGCTCCCTCTTTGGGATATGAGTGGCATAGATCATGTTCACTGTTTTGATCTCTGGTGGAAATTTCTTCTGTCCCCCTGTGTTCGGTTGGCGAGGTTCATCCTCGTCTTCGCTCTGAGGTCCCTTTCCCTTGTGTTCGGCATTAAGCTTGCCGACCTTCTTGAATACCCAACAATTACGGTTGGTATGGTTTGCAGGTTTTTCTGGGGTGCCATGGATCTTGCAGGGCCTATATAATATTTTGTCCAGGCTAGATGGACCATCTTTGTTGCCTTTGAATGGCTTCTTCCGTTGATCGGGTCTGGAGCCGCTGAATCCAGCGTTTACCGTTGTATCATCTGGGCTTCTAGCATTATTCCGACGTTTGTTTTTATTACGTCGTGGTTTCCCATTGCCATCCCTGACTTCAGATGTTCCAGGGTCGCTGGTGCTGCTACGAGCTAGCCAGCTGTCCTCGCCCGCGCAAAAGCGGGTCATGAGTGTAGTTAGGGCTGCCATTGTCCTCGGCTTTTCCTGGCCGAGGTGTCTAGTTAGCCATTCTTCCTGGACACTGTGTTTGAAGGCCGCTAAGGCTTCGGTGTCCGGACAGTTGACGACTTGGTTTTTCTTAGTGAGAAACTGGTTCCAAAGATCGCGGGCTGACTCCCCAGGTTGTTGGATGATGTGACTTAGATCGTCAGCATCCGGGGGCCGGACATAGGTCCCTTGAAAATTAGCCCAAAAAGCATCCTCAAGTTCTTCCCAACTTCCAATGGAGTTCTCTGGGAGGCTGTTTAGCCAGTGCCGAGCTGGTCCTTTGAACTTGAGGGGTAAGTATTTGATGGTGTGGAGATCATCTCCGCGAGCCATGTGGATGTGAAGAATGAAGTATTCTATCCAAACGGCAGGATCCGTCGTTCAATCATATGCCTCAATATTTACTAGTTTAAACCCTTCTGGAAAGTCGTGATCCAGCACCTCATCGGTGAAGCACAGAGGGTGTGTGGCACCCCTGTATTTTGCTATGTCATGGCATATGTCTGACAGTTGTGATGTTCTGTATGGACCACGAACTGGTGCATTGCCGGCGTAATTGGCTTGATAGCCATTGTCTCGTCCGGGAGCACGGTCCCTGGATCCATAGATGGATCTGGTCTAGCCAACCTTTTTGTTCAGGTCCTCACGCAGATCGTGTTTCTCGGCCTGAGTCGTATCCTCCTTTCCTTTACGGGGTGGGGGTGCGGGCTTGTGCACGCCGTTGCTAGCCACTCTGTCCCGTCCACGAGATGGTCGATCTGGTTTGTCGGCGGTGTTATTCTTCGGTGGTATAGGCGTAGTGGCTTCGTCGTCGAATTCGGGCAGCAGTTTACGCTTAGGATAGCCTTTGGTTAGGCGATTGTAGCCATATTTTTACTCAACGTCTAGCACTTCGTTCCATCTATCATTGAGCATGTCCTGTGCGGCTCGAAGACGTCTCTGCTGCTTTTTCAGGTTCCTTGCAGTGGCAATAAGCCTCCGATGGAAGCGCTTTTGTTCTAAGGGTTCTTTGGGGATGATGTATTCATTGTCACCCAGGCTAACCTCCTCTTCGGAGACATGTTCATAATTACTGTCTTCGGCATCGCTGTCATCGGACAGCGGTTTTGGACTATGTTCGCCGTCCTCTTGATCTTCCTGCTCCATCATTGGGTCTGCGGGGTCTTTGGCTTGCTCCGGACTGTCACCGTCGTTAGTGGCAGTGTTGCTATCTTTCCCTTTACGGGATTTAGTTCGGCGCTTAGACCGCCGACGTTTGGGAGGTTCATCGAGAGGCTTGTCCATTGCAGGATCGTTTTCGTCGTCGCCCTCCTTCTCCTTAGGTGTATCCACCATATACACATAGTATGAAGACGTAGCTGTCCATCGCCCGATTACGGGCCGGTTTTGGTCTAGATCTGCTTTGGCTTCGAGGTCCATCCCTTCGAAGTCTTCGGAAGCGTAGTCAAGTAGATCAGTTAGATATTCGACCGTGGCTAGCAAGTGGGTCGGTGGTGGGAAGCAAAATTCTCCATCATCAGCCTCCAGTTCGAACCGGATATAATTCGGCTGTGATTCCCTAGCTAAGGAGAGAGATTTTAACGAGTTTAGCACATCGCCAAAAGGTGAGTGTCGGAAGATATCTACAACACTGAATTTGGCCATAGACGCTTGATCGAGCTTGAAGGGCGCAGATGCGCATGGTTCGAAACCTACAGTCGTAGACGTGTCCGGAGTTCCGGTAACACATATCCCACTCAGAGTTTGGTCCGTGTGCAGCTCCAGCGCCGTTGAGTCTGCGGCTTCCTCGGTGGGGTTGAGCTTCCCTTCCTCGGGTGACGCAATCTATTCCGGATCTAGGGCCAGAACGGTTACATGTGCTATTTCTTGGTCCGATGATAGAGTTAGGTCATGTTCATCATTGTAGCAGGGAGAGGTTGCCGTCGGCTCGAATCCGTTGAATATCAAGTCTCCGCGGATATCAGCAACGTAGTTCAATCTTCCAAACCTGACCTGGCGGACATGGGCATAGCTCTCAACCTGTTCGAGGTGGCCTTTTGTGTTGGCACGGACCATGAAGCCGCCGAACACAAAAATCAGGCCGGGAGAGAAAGTTCCCTCGATGGTGCCGTCATGGTTGACGAAGCGATCCATCAGTCCTTCGGTCGACGACATAGTGGAACTCTCAATGAAAGCACCAATGTCGGTGTCAAAACCGGTGGATCTCGGGTAGGGGGTCCCGAACTATGCACTAAGGATCGATGGTAACAGGAGATCGGGGACATGATGTTTACCTAGGTTCAGGCCCTCTCGATCGAGGTAATACCCTAATTCCTGCTATATTAATCTGGATGAATATGATTACAAGAGTTGATCTACCTCGAGATCGTAATGGCTAAACCCTAAAGCCTAGCCTATGAGGATGTTATGATTCTCTGACCTCTATGGCCTAAACCCTGCAATCTATATATGTCCCGGAGGGCTTAGGGTTTGTACATAACGAACTTTTAGAGGAAGGAAAGATTACACCCGAACCTAAAACCTTCCATTATACGAATACATGAGTCATATCCAGATACGAGAGACGATCTTCAACAATGATCTTCCCAGCCCACCAGTCCGGCCCACCACGAGTTTATTCGGCCACACGGGTACCCCTCAATCCAGGACTCCCTCACCCATCAGTACTTCTGTACATTCAAAGTTTGCATTGTTTACGAGACGATTTATTATATCTAGGGATACTATGATTATACAAGTTAATCCATTTTTTCATGCTTCTTTGTAATACACTATAATTCTTTGAGGGCACTGTGATACATGCCAAGGCAATGAAGCAAATGGTTAATAAGTTCATGAATTTGTCTATCATGCCCATCCGTTGTTCTGTGTATGCAAAATTGTTATGCTCGCAAGATGACATTGTGGAGAAAATAAAGATTGGAGCCCACACACAAGGTACAATTCAAAGCATACGTTCTATTACAAAACATCATTGCAAGTAATAACTAAAATTATATATGAATCAGTATATATATGTTGGTTTTATATTTTTGTATTGTGTGCTAATTTAATCTATAATGGATATGAAAAGAACTATACTATGAAGCATCAATTAAATCAATTAACACATTAGGGCAGTAGTACTACATAATGGCAAATGCAGAAAAAATAACAAAAACAAGGTAATCACTTATATGGTGCCGAGTGTGAAAAGTAATCTGAACAGACCCAAGGTTACTTTGATAATATATTACTATATAGGAAGAAATTCATACTATACTGGCCCATATATTATATGCCACATTATTTGTACGTACAAACTTAAGTTAGAGCTATGTTGAGTGCAACAACTTGCACCATGTTTGAGACAGAAGGAAAAACTTAAGAAATCTCCTAGATTCTTGATATATACATATTGTGGCATCAATGAGAATGCAAAAGAAATCCAAAATATATATGGATTGAGATTGGCATTTCAATATTGATTGGATGACAATAACCTCAAGTTTGGTTACAAAGATTACACTGTGTATAGAATCTTTTTCATAGATTATGAAAAAAAAATGTTAGTAATATATATGTAGTTGTTGAACAAGTGCCTTTCTTATTATGTTGCTCTATATTTTTTACTCTCTATTGCAAGCGGAATATATCAATATATATACATATAATTTTATGGTGACTAAAACATATTCTACATGTTACCGATTATATATTAATTGTGAAGGACGCCAAACTGACTAGGGCCAGGAATGCATGTTGTATTGTAGAATTGATGAAGAATTACAAACTAAGAGTAGTGAAGAAAAAGATGAATTCCAATTCAAGGAACCATCTAATGAAGAGAAAGCATAAAAGTACTCACAGATGTGTCTCCAATGATAAAATTCTAGAATGCAATATTTATGTTGCACATTCAGAAAATGAAGGAACTAAGAAGTATTCAAAGATCAACGAAAGGAGTACTGACACAAGGTTTAAAGAAAAAAGTCCTCTATTTTGAACGCTATAAAGCCCGGTCAAACCACCTGCATTATTAAAGATAAAAAGTAATGCGTCAAAAAGGAGGAGATCAAAAAATATCCAAATGGGCAAATAGATGGCGAATAAGAATGTGTTGCTACATCATTAGAGCAGCCAAAATGGAAGCTACATGAAAAACGAAAGAGTTACCGACCATTCTAAATATCCTACCCCGTGCGAATGCATGGGTTGATGACTAGTATTTATAGTGGCCTTGGTCCTCTTCCCCCAAAATGTAGGCGGGAAGGGATCCCACAACAGCCAAATTTAAAGGGAGACAACTAGTACATTTTATCCTAACTAAAGGCGGTCTTCGCCTGCAAAGCATCTGCTCCTGACGCCACGGTGGGCTCGGTGATGACCTCCGTCCTGCCGTCCTGGCGATCCTGGTCTTTTTGCATGGAAATTGAAACCTTTGGCTTATTCCTCAGGACTCCGCGCCTGCGATTGCCTCTTTAGCACCAACGAGGAAACTTGCTGTCCTGCGCCCGCTGGCGCCCGCCCGGCCTTGGTCGTCATGGCTTGCGTCTTCTGAGCCACACGAGGTGGGGGCTTGCATAGAGATCTCCGCTCCTCGGGGAGCCAGCCCAGTGAGACTGCTCCTTCCGGAGGTCTTGGTGTCGTCTGCCTCGCGAGGTTTGGCGCCTCGCGAAGGTCTTGTGTGTTGATGCTGAACATGGGCCCTACCAGGCCAGTGAAGGAGCCACTTCATGGGCCGCAGGCAGGAAAGTCTGGGTACCGTGGTTCCCAGAACGACGAAAGTAGCACTCGGGCCCAAGGCGCGCTCGGGCTTAGCTTTGAGGCGAAGCCAAAGGGCAATGGCAAAGTGCCGCGGGCCACAACCGCCTGCGGACCTGATTGATGCATGGCGCTTGGATGGGACGTGGGCATCTCCACTTCCCCACGTTACCTCGGCAATCGTCCTAGACTAACAAAAAGGCTGGCACTTGCTCCTCTTCTTGGACGACACCTTTGCTGGGCTCGTCCCCCCTTTCTCCAGTTTCTTCCTCGCCATCCTCAATCACTACCGGATCAACGCCCTTCATCTCCTTCCTAGCTCCACCTTCCTCCAGTCGATCCTTGCCTTCTATTGTGTGGAATTCATCGGGGTGATGCCCTCTGTTGCGTTGTTATGCCACTTCTCCTACCTTTGGGGCGGTACTGGCCAGTGCTCCGGGAGCCTCTGCTTCGTTGCGGTCCACCCCGGCAACGTGATCTCCAAGTCCAAGAAGAAGGTGGATGACTTCCGGTGCAAGTGGGTCTTCGTGGATGCCAAGCATTCTCATGTTTGTCTAGAGGTGACAATTGTGCCGCCGGATAAGCTGGCCCGGTGGGCTCATGAAAAGCCCACTGACCCCCGGGCGGAGCAGTTGTTTGAGACGATGACGATGGAGCTCACAACGAGGAAGCTGACGAGGGCCTTGCTTGTCAAGGAGTTCATGAGGCAGCGTCTGGCTCCACTCCAGGTGCGCTCGCGCCCCTTGTGGAGTCTCCAGGGCAAGGATGACAAGCTCCGCCTACACCCAGAGGCCTTGACTGACGAGGAACTGGGCAAGGTCGTGCGCGTCCGGCTAGAGAAGGACCATGGTGACCTTCCACACGGCTACGTCCCGCTGTTCAGCCGTGACAACGGGGCAGGCGTAGTCTCCGCCATGCTTTTCTTAACGAGCGAGGGTTGGTGCCGCCGACGAGCCCCCAAGATCCTCCTCCTACGGTGCCGGTGTCCTCCAGCGAGAGCTCCGATGAGGATGGGCGGGACGACTCGAGGCGACGCTGGAGAAGACGGTGGAGACCTCTCCTCCACGGCAAAGCGAGCTCCTTTGTGACTTCTCTGATGACGATGACGCCGGCGAGCACTTGGTGGACGGATCGTCACGCTCCACCGGGGTGACCTCCAGGTCCGGGGTCACCCCCTTGAAGAGGATGAAGCGTGGGGCCCCGAAGAAGGGCAGGGCGGACCTGCTTTTCCGAGGCGATGCTTCCTCCTTGCTGCTGATCGCTCATGCCGCAGGGTCCGCTGCCACGCACCCGCCCTCCCTCAAGGGCACAGCGAATCTTGTGGCCGAGAAGCTTGGGGCCGCCTCACTCCTCTCCAAGAAGAGGACATACATCGCTATCAACCAGTAAGTATCTTACCTTATTTCTGCTTCCACTTTGGGTACTATACACAAGGCGTCCTCCTCATGATCGCCAGGGTGCTTCCATCGGCAAAGAAGAGGAAGGAGGAGGCCAGGCCTTCTAAGGCTGCGCCACTTGCTGCTGCTATTGCGACTCCGGTGCGGAAGGAAGCGGCCCCCTTGCGCTTGCTCGCACCTTGTGACGCCTCTCGAGGCTTGGACACCCAAGCTCAGGAGGTGGACACAAGTGTGGCCAGGTTAACTCTGGAGGCCCCAGCCCCCAGTGACCTTGCTGGGGGGTGCAAAGGCTCAGGAGCCCCCTGTCGTCCAGGTTCCTGCTACACCACCGACTCAGGCACCAACGCGAGTGGGCCATGACTCTGCCACCATGCCCCGCACCTTGGAGGATGCCTTCACTCCACTGAAACAGCTTTGGGTCGATCTTCGTGATGGTGACCGCCGCATGGCGACGTGACATCTGGGGCTGATCTCGGAGTGGCTCCAGGCCGACTCATCCATCGGGGTAGACTGGAGCGAGGCTGAGGCCACCTCTGATGAGATCAAGAAGGAGGCTAGCATGGTCGTGGCTGAGCGCGATGTGGCACGGGCTGACGCAAAGGCTGCCGAGGAACACTACCGCGTGGTGGAGGCCGAGCTGAAGAACCTCACCGACAAGCGTGCTGATAACGCCCGCCATCTTGAGGAGCAGGAGAAGGAGTTGAAGGTCCGAAAGGCGGCGCTTGACAACCGCAACGCCGAACTAGAGCAGGCAGCCAAAGAACAGGCTATGGAGCACAGCCGCATGTAGATGTTGGAGAAGGAGGTGGAAGCAGCCCGGAGGTCCCTTGCCGAGGCTGAGAAGGCGGCCACCGTTAAGCGTGATGCCTTTGTCTCCCTCGAGAAGAGGCTCCGCACTTCCCTGCGACCCCTTTACGCGACGGGGTATAAGAAGCCGCTGGCAACACCGGAGAAGGTCCCCGACGGACTGCTCGCCACGTCGCTTGAGGGCGTCATCCCCGGGTTGGGCACATTGGTGGAGGCGGAGGCTCGTGCCTTTTCCACCTCGGTCATGACGCACATCTACCACCACCTCTACCTCCGAGACCCCAACTTCGACTTTGGCGCCCTGCTTGAGCCCGCTGCTCCCGAGCCTCAAGATGTCACGCCCGAGGTCCTGAAAGAGCAGGTGGAGGCCCTACTGCAGCCGTTCCGTCCGGTGGACTCCGCAACCTTGGCAGCGGGAGCCGATGCAGGAGACGGTGGCAATGTTGTTGACGACGAGTCACCCTAGGCGGGCGATGGTGGCGTCCAGGGCTGAAGAAGAGGACGAGGGCGTCGCTGCTTCCTATTTTATCCCTCCAACGTTTATGGTGCCTCATGGAGGCGTAAGAACTTATGCTTTAGACCTTTGAGAGACAATATGTTTTGTAATAATTTGCTACGGTTTCGCTATCTTCCTTTCTGCTTGCTTAAGTGTTCTGCATCGCCAGGGCCCAGTCCCGCGCATACCTCATCCACCGTTGGGGCGTCCGGATCACCCAGGACAAGACAAAGGGGCGAGGGGCTACGTGGCCAGTTAGTCCCCTGGGTCATGATGCCTAGGGGTTCCCCTTGATGTTCGAACAGCCCTCAGGAAGGAGATGTGGGTGTAGGTTCTAGCATTCCGCGTCGGTAGGGCCCGACCCTATGCATACCTCAGCCGCCGTTGGGGCGTCCGGATCACCAGGACGATGCCGAGGGGTGAGGGTTTACATGGCTAGTTAGGCCCCTGGGTCACGATGCCCAGGGGTCCCCCTTGACGTACGAACAAACCTCCGTTCATGTTTCTCACCGGGCTTTCGCTCGGGAGGCGTGCTACTTCTCGAGCTTGTGTTGTATTCCCTCGTAGAAAAAAGGGTGATGCAGAAGAGTAGCGTAAGTATTTCCCTTGGTTTTTGAGAACCAAGGTATCAATCCAGCAGGAGACCACGCGCAAGTCCCTCGCACCCGCACAAATAAATAAGAACTTCGTAGCCAATTCGATAAGGGGTTGTCAATCCCTTCATGGTCACTTACTAAAGTGAGCTCTGATAGATAGGATAGGATAATATTTTTGGTATTTTTGGTATAAGAACAGAAATTAAAGAAAGCAAAGTAAAGTAGATGGAAGATTAATATGATGAGAATAGACCCGGGGGCCATAGGTTTCACTAGTGGCTTCTCTCATGATAGCAGAGTTCTACGATGGGTGAACAAATTACTGTCGAGCAATTGATAGAAAAGTGCATAGTTATGAGAATATCTAGGCATGATCATTATATATAGGCATCATGTCCGTAACAAGTAGACCAAAAAGATTCTGCATCTACTACTATTACTCCACACATCGACCGCTATCCAGCATGCATCTAGAGTATTAAGTTCATAAGAACAGAGTAACGCTTTAAGCAAGATGACATGATGTAGAGGGATAAACTCCAGCAATATGATATAAACCCCATCTTTTTACCCTCGATGGCAACAATACAATACATGCCTTGCTGCCCCTACTATCACTGGGAAAGCACACCGCAAGATTGAACCCAAAGCCAAGCACTTCTCCCATTGCACGAACTATAGATCTAGTAGGCCAAACCAAACTAATAATTCGAAGATACTCGAAAGGATATTATAATCATACATAAAAGATTTCAGGAAAGAATGAAATATTTTTCATAGATAATCTTGATCATAAACCCACAATTCATAGGATCTCGACAAACACACCACAAAAAGATTACATCGAATAGATCTCCTCGAAGATCGAGGAGAACTTTGTATTGAGATCCAAAGAGAGAGAAGAAGCCATCTAGCTAATAACTATGGACCCAAAGGTCTATCGTAAACTACTCACAACTAATTGGTGAGGCTATGGTGTTGATGTAGAAGCACTCCGTGATCGATCCCCCTCCGGCGGAGCTCCGGAACAGGCCCTAAGATGGGATCTCACGGGAATAGAAGGTTATGGCAGTGGAATTAGGGTTTCCTATGTTGCCTCGATGTTTTCAGGGTACGTGGATATATATAGGAGGAAGGAAGGCACCGGGGGAGCAAGAGGTGGCCCACGAGGGTGGGGGCGCGCCTGCCCCCCTGGGCCCAGCCTGCCCCCTCGTGGTCGCCTCTCTCGTTCCCTAGCGTGTACTCCAAGTCTTCTGGGTAAATATGGTTCCAAAAATAACTCTCCCGAAGGTTTCATTCCGTTTGGACTCCGTTTGATATTCCTTTTCTGCGAAACACTGAAATAGGCAAAATAAACAGCAATCTGCATTGGGCCTTGGGTTAGTAGGTTAGTCCAAAAAATAATATAAAGTGTATAATAAAGCCCATTAAACATCCAAAACAGAATATATAATAGCATGGAACAATAAAAAATTATAGATACGTTGGAGACGTATCAAGCCCTGAATCCGACAGCGGTCCTCATGGCGCGGGAGCTGCTACGCTATTGTCCCACTGAGCACGCCTACGACGACTGGCTAGGCTGCATCACCAAGCTCGTTAGCCCTGCAAGTGAGGCTCCGGCGCCTACCATTTCACTTCATCCCACCCCGTCGCTCGCAGGAGATGTGTCACACGACGCGCCCCCACCCCGCTCTGACGCGACGTCAAGGGCAACCCTAGATGTGATGTGCGGAATGAGGCCCCGGTGCCTGCGCGTGACGAGGCCAGCTGTCAGGTCGTCGAGCGGCCACAACGCGACGGCCGCGTGGTCCTTGCGCAGCTGCGCTAGTGTTGGGGTACGCAAACATGGGTGTGTGTTTCCCCTGACTAGTGCCCGGACGACGAGCCAACGGGCCCAGGAACAAGTTCATCACACCAACACCAGATAAATACTCGAAGCAATCAGTCCTTCAAAGAATAAGAAAGCTGGTCGAAGAGATCAAGACAACCAAGACCAACTGACGAGGCAAGAAACCACTAGAAGAAGAGCCCTCCTTGCTGGGCATGCGAGCCTAGAGGGGTGGGATCGCCCCAGAAACAAATATCCAACATCGCCCCGACAGGCATACCTGGGGCTCACGGAGGCAAACCACCACCTCACATTGACGTCCATCATCAATCAGTGCGGTGTCAAGCTCCTAAATGGCTCAGTGGCAGCCCCCTACCACATGGTAGCCATTTCCTACAAAAAGAACCTGCAAACGACACCCGTCCCGTGACAAGTCAAGCAAGCAGACATGAAGCTGGCAAAACAGGCCAGCAAGGCCTGCCGGGCGAGCCTTTATGTGACACTATGCGGCACATTTAATGCGCTCTCTCAGCCTGCAGAGTTAGGTATGGTAGCTCTCCTTGCTATCTAATCAGCCTAGAAAGACTGATTTTCCACTATGGTGATGTGATATCCTGGCTTAATATTGATGATAGACTACTCATATCAATAAGGAATTCTTTCTTTTTCGGGAGCCCACTCAGACAGAACTCCAATGTTAAGCGTGCTTAGCATTGAGTAGTTTCAGGATGGGTGACCGACCGGGAAGTTGCTCCCGGGTGCACACAACTGAGGAAAAAGTGCTCATAATAGACTAGTATTGAACTGTGGGGCCAGTCTAGATTTCGCCAGGAGTAGCAACCACCGGCGGGTGTGTCCAGGGCGTTACAAGTTGGTATCAGAGCCAAGTTCGACCATAGGAGCCCCCTTGATTGATCGTAGTTTGGCCGTTGTTGAGTCTAGAAGAATACTGATTTTCGGAGTCTAATTATATCAGAGAGTAGGAACTCTTTTTACTCCCCAGCCCCTTGATAACCCACAAGTGTAGGGGATCGCAACAGTTTTCGAGGGTATATTCAACCCAAATTTATTTATTCGACACAAGGGGAGCCAAAGAATACTCTTAAGTATTAACAGCTGAGTTTTCAATTCAACCACACCTGGAAACTTAGTATATGCGGTTGCTGCGGCCGTGAGGCCACCCTCAGTTGTTTATTCACCAGCGTGGAGCATGGTGCTTCCGCTCTTGCGCGGGCATAGCCGCTCCTCGACAGTGTCGTCAGCCAGCGCGGAGCATGTGGTTTCCACTGTTGCTTGGGTGGGGGCTCCCTTTGAGTGGAACCCACGGGGCGTGTACAGCCCCATCCTAACACGTGGCTTGCACGACAGGACTGACGGAGGTGTGTATGGGCACTCGTGAGCCAGCACGGGACTCACGAGGCCCTACCTCAAGGCCGATTGCGCCTGAATTTCACTTGGAACACTTGTGTGGGTCCTGCAAGATGGTTAGGAAACCTGCGCTGAGTGAGTCTCCTGAGGATATCGCATGAGAAGGCCAAACACCAACGACCCCAGGAGGTGATGTGAACGGGACCGGCCCGCTATATAGAGCTCAACCGGTGGGTTTGTCAACGCTGCAGGGACAAACCCGAGCATAGCCGCCCTGCCCAGTCTTCTCATGCCATGGTCCTGAAGAAAGACAACCGGCACGCGGCTCCTGAGGTGGCGAGGCATGGAGTCGCGCGCCCTGACACATCCACTCCTGATTAGCTCATGCGAGATCAAGGAACCAAGGGCCATGGGAGGTGATGTGCACGGGAGCTGGCCCATGAGCCGGAGCTTAGCCACTTAGATTTAGCAATGCTGCAGGGATATAACCGAGCACAGACCCCGTGAAAGTCCTTTATCATGAGGCGGTCGACGACGGGTTTGCGAGGGCGCACGACGTTCATGGCAACGAACCACCGAACTACCGGACGAACCAACGCACTCGCAGCCCCCTACTCTCATCGGTAGAGGGAGCGGTGCTTGGTGGCGTAGGGGGACGCTCGCGTCGCATTTCCCTTGCCTCCTGAAGATCCTTGATCGCCTTGGTGATGAACTCCCGAGCAACTGGTGCCTCGCGCCTTGTGCTCTCTTTGCGGAAGCACGCGCGGAAGCGCGCGCTGAAACACACCTCCACATGGTGACCGAGCGCCTCCCTCATGACATAGGCCAGGCAGAGGCCCTCGAGAAGAGAGCCCTCAAGTCTAGCCTGAGAGGGGCACCGGGCGCGCCTTCCTATGGGGAGAGGGGAAGGCGTCGTCCGTGGGCGCAGGTCCTGAGGTACGACTGTCGGGCGTCCCATGCTCCTGAGGCCCTAGGGTGAGCTGCTGCTTCTTGTTCTTTGGACAACCTCAGCTGGGTAGGCAAATCCCTCATCATCTGAGTTCTCAACTGCCACAACTTGGTAGGCGCGCTTGAGGGAGCACAACACATCCTTCTTATTGCAGGCGGCTGTGTTGATGCCGTCACTTCTTGGCATCTTGAGGACGTTGTAGCAATGGTGGGTCGTTGCCATGAACTTGGCCAAGGATGGCATTGTATTGGAGACGGATGTGGGCGACGTCGAAGTTGATGAGCTTGGTGTGGAAGTTCTCATGGTCGCCGAAGGTGACAGGAAGGCGGGCGGGCCCTATTGGGGTGGTGGAGCCGTCGGTCACTCCTCAGAAGGGCCTGGTAGGCTGAAGCTGGTCATATGGCACTTGGAGCGTGTCGAAGGTCTCAACGGAGAGGACATTGAGTCCTACGCAGCCATCGATGAGTGTCTTGGTGACAAGCACGTTGCTGATGGTAGGCGAGTAGAGCAGCGGGAGGGAGCCTGCCGCAGCCGCGCACTTAAGCTGGTCCGCTGAGTCGAAGGTAACAGTGTACTTGGACTAGTTGAGCAGACGCATTGCCTCGAGCTTGGGAAGGACTACGTTCAGCACATGAACAAACTGCTTGAAGACAAAGTGAGATGCTGGGCCTGAGTGCCACCCAGGATGCAAGCGATGGCACGAGGCTCTTGGAAGCCCCCATCCCCATCATCTTGGTGGCGGCCGTCGTTCCTTCTTGGGTGATGGTGGCAGTGGAGGAAGGCCAGCGTTGCCCCGAGGGCGGTCCTCACGAGGCTGGTCTCTCTAAGGAACCTCACGAGGCTGGTCCCTCCAAGGGCCCTCATGAGGCTGGCCCTGCTAGTGGTCCTCATGAGGCTGATCGCGCTAGCCTTGGTGAGAGTCACGGTTCTCCCAGAGTCCTCCACCATGTCTGCCTCCAAGGACGTAGCCTCGGTCGCCGCGCTCGGGGCGACGACCGAGGTGCCCGTCGTGTATGGCCCTAAGCTCCGGGTAGTCGTTGCTATTGTGGCTATGCACATTGCGGAAGACGCAGAACGGGCGGCTGCCTTTGGAAGACTCATGGTAGTTACACCCACGCTTCATCTCAGGCTCATCCGCGGGCACAGCTTGTCCCTTGCGCTTGGCTTCCTTGATCTTGGCCTTCTTGTCTTCCGGGTCAGCCGCGGAGAGCTCGATGAGCGAGAGATGACCCTCTTCTGCCCTTGCACACTTGACTGCCATGTTGAACATTTTTAGAGCCGAGCATAGGTGCTCATGAATGGCGAGCTCCTCCTTCATCCTGACGTCCCAAACGCTGTCAGTGAACGCAGAGATGATGGCCTTGTCTGACACCTTGGGAATCTTGATGCGGCCGTTGGTAAAACGTTGGATGTACTTGCGCAAGGTTTCCCCTATCTGCTGCTTGATACACCGCAGGTCGCCTGCCACAGAGGAGCGGTCATGAGTCCCTTCGAAGTTGGAGATGAACCATTCATGCAGCTCCTCCCAGGAGGAAATCGACTCCATCGGGAGGTTCAGGAGCCATGAACGCGCATCGTCCTTGAGAGCCATGGGGAACCAATTTGCCATAACCTTCTCGTCGCAACTATCCGCCTCGATGCTTAGCTCGTAGAGCTGCAGGAACTCAATGGGGTCGGGTGTTCCATCGTAGCGAGGGCAGGTCTGGCTTGAACTTGCCGGGCCATACGACAGACGCAACTCCGGGGTGAACACCCGGCAGCCTACCGCGCCTCCTGGTACCCGTCGTTGAGGTGGAGCTTGATCAGGTTGTTCACATGCCAGTGCGGGAGGTGGCGCGTGACCTTGACAAGGCGGCCCTGGGAGTGCACGTGCCTAGACTTCGGGCCGCTGCAACACCTGGCAGGTTTCTTCATCGCGCGCGGGTGCCCTACTGGGCTGGTCATGCTAAGGAGCCTCACGCCTTGGCTCGGGGACGGCGTCTTGCTGGAGAGGAGGAGGAGGCACTCCATGGGCCACCTCGCCCGCTTGAGGTGGTGGAGGAGGCAGCAAGCGGGATGATGCTGGAGCTTCTCCCGCGGTGCTGACGAGCTCAGCGATGCGGTCCAGCTAGTCTTCGTAGAGGTCGTCGGCCGGGCGGTAGCGCAGGAGCTGACGCGCCATAAGTAGCGCAGCCTGTGAGTTCGCCGGTCCACGACGGGCGTGGGAGGACGAATCAGTCACTGGTGTCAGTTGCGAGGTTGAAGTGCGGCCGTCGTGTCGCACGGAGAGTGGGACCGACGAATCTTGCTGCTCGCGAGAAGCAGGGCCGGTGGCAGCGTCTGCCGCCAGTGATGGAGAACGGCAAGGGATGCCGTCGCTTGGAGGGGCTGTTTGGGTGACGCGGGCGGCGAGAACAGCCCGACGCTCAGCACGGACTCGACAAGCGTCAACCATGGGGACGGCAAGGCGATGGTGAACTGTTCGGAAGAAGAGAGACTCCGACACACCCTACCTGGCATGCCAAATGTCAGATTCAGGGCTCCGCAAAACCCTTGTGTGATTCGAACACTAGGGTGCGTGTAAAGAACTCAACTTCCCCTATCTGCCTACTCGCGATCTCTACGAACTAGCTCGATGAACAAGAAGCAAAATGATACGGGGTAGTTTAACTAGGTTCAGGCCATCTTGCGGTGAGTGGCCCTACTCCTGCAATATCGTCGATTGCCTTGAGGTGGGCTGAGGAAGAACTAGTACAGTGGTGGACACTACAAAAAAAGACACATCCGTGACATTTTGGGCTGAACGAAATTTTTGTCTCTCATTCTTATGACACTCCTATGACGATAATTGTGACAAAACCCGGTATCATCATAGATGTGGTGGGCTCCTACTTCAATGATAGAAAATCATGATAGAAAATGGGCTTTTTGTCATGGGCGGGCCAGAGAGGCAGCTGCATGACGTTCTTTGGGCCGTCCATGACGGAAAAAACCATGGTAGAAGCGAGGGCGAGGAAAATATCAAGGAGTTCCCGATTACGATGGGTGGTCGAGGGCGAGCGATGCACGGAGGGATTGCGCGTTTCTCTCGTACACGTACGTGCGTGTGTGCGAGGTATTGGGCTCTAACTGTCCGAGCAACTGAACCCGAGTGATTGCATTGCATGCTACACATTACTGAACCCGAGCGATCGATTGATCTGGCTTTTAACTGAACCTGATCGAGCAATTCCTTCACTACTACTGTTATTTGAAGCCGATTGAACCTGCTGCCTCTTGATGAACAGTGAGTGTTGCTGGGGGTTGGATGAACAGGACCCCGTGGTTGTAGCTAGAGGTCGTTGCCGCTGGATGAACAGGACCCCGATCGAGGCTGTTGGGGTGGATGAACAGGACCCGATGGAGGGCTGGGTGAACAGTAGCCAGTGGAGGGCTGGATGAACAGTAGCCGGTGGAGGGGTGGTAGAACAGTAGCCGGTGGAGGGGTGGTAGAACAGTAGCCGGTGGAGGGGTGGTGGAGGCTGGATGAAGAGGAGCCCATGGAGGCAGGAAGGAGACGCCGTGGATGAACAGTCGCAGGTGGAGGATTGAGGAGGTCTACGGTGGATGAACAGTAGCCCATGGAGGCTGCAGCGAGGTAGTAGACGGTGGGTGAACAGTAGCCCGTGGAGTCCCGTTTTGCGGTATGCCACACCCCTCTCGATAAATAGGAGCCCCGTTTCAGTAGTAGGAGGTCGAAGAGAAGTCTGTTTCCACCGTTTTGCTGTATGCCACACCCCCCGATAAACAGGACCCCATTTTGACCATAGGAGCACGAACACAAGTCCGTTTCCTCCGTTCTGCGGTACACCACACCCCTCCTGATGAACAGGACCCTATTTTGACCGTACGCGCTCGAACAGAAGGTTGTTTTCCTCCGTTTTGCGGTACGACAGACCCCATTCTGGCTGTTCAGTCCAAGCCGGTTGGCTCCCGTTGAACATGACGCGTTCCAACCTAGTGGCTTCGCTCCCGATGATGCATGACGTTGTTTCTCCGTTCCGACGCAGCCGCGTGGCTGCCGATGAACAGGACAACGTTGCTGCCGACCGTTGCCTCTCCATGTACATGTGCCATGGCCGTACGTATGCGCGAGTAGCTAGGCGTTCGAGACCCCACCCGAATGGACGTATGTGGCTGTATTTGTTGGCATCTGGTCGTACGTACGTGTACCCGATTTAGAATGGACTACCTGAACTACTACTACATGTGTCGATGCTAGCTCGGCCATGGTTCATCGTTGCAGAGAGACCGATGGACCAGTATGTACGTACACGTTCGTAACCAGAATGACAACGCTACGTACGCTTCGACCAGGTGGGTCCCGACTGTCAGGGAGGATAAGGAGGCACTTCCTTACGTGCGAAGTTATTGATTGTGGGTCCCAGTGGTCAGGGGGGAGAGTCATTTTTCCCATAATATGGACGCACTTCCTTGTGTGCGAAGATGTAGATGGTGGGTCCTAGCTGTCAGAGGGGAAACATTTTTTCGAGGCCCCTCCGGTAGGTCCCGCTGTGACTGGAGGAATCATTATTTTGCGCGTAATAAGGAGGCACTTCCTTGCTTCTGCCATGGACCCAGCTGTCAGCCTCTCCACATATAGTCCTCTTCCGATGGAAGTCGTTCCTTGACCACGTTGACCACGCCGCATGGAGAGCACCAAGGAGATGGACGACGGCGAGGCCAAAGATGGGAACGACCTGGAGTCATGGAACAAGTGGCACTGGAGTCCCTGCCAGACGGGAGTATGAGGGACTGGCTTGGCTGCCTTCGCTAGAGAATAATAGAAGGTGTGGGTGAGTACAAGTATGACCAAGCCACCACTGGGAGTAGGGTGGGGTGGCAAGGCCTGCGCGACAGCACAGCCGGCCACGGGAGGCAGGAGCAGGCGGCACGACCGGCGCTGGTTTGGGCGGCTGGAGAAAGAAACCCAGAGGTTGAAGAAGCACTACGAGCGTTGGATGGACATCGTACGATCACTGCTGCTAGAATCGTTCAAATCGACTAAGGTGACAAAGCCCTCCGTCCACGTCAGTAGGCCCACAAGTCAGCCTCCAACTATGGTGGGTCCCATATAGCAGGGGGAGTATTCATTTTTTGTGCGTCATAAGGAGGCACTTCCTTCCATGTGAAGATATAGCTGGTGGGTCCGAGCTCTCAGCAGGAGGAACTTTTTTTTCGTGAAATACAGAGGCCCTTCCGGTGGGTCCCTGCTGTTAGGTGGAGGAATCATTATTTTGCGCGTAATAAGGAGGCACTTCCTTGTGTGCGGCCGTGGACCCAGCTATCAGCCTCTCCACGTACAATCCTCTTCCGATGGATGTCGTCTGTTGACCACATTGACCATGCCGCGCCGAGATCACCAGTGTGGTGGATGACTGCGAGGCCTAGGAAGGGAATGACCCCGAGCTGGGGAAGACTCGGTAGTTGTTACCCACGCGGTGGGGAGTACGATGATTTACTGGTTCGGCTGCAGTCGCTGGAAAATAACAGGAGGTGTGGGTGATCATAGGAATTGCCTCGCCAGCGATGGAGTAGGGTGGGGCGGTGCGGCCTGTGCGGCAGCACCACTGGGCACAGGAGGCGGGAGCAGGCAGTCCCATTGGCGCTGGTTTGGGCGGCTGGAGCAAGAAGACCGGATATTGAAGAAGCCTCACAGCTGTTAGATGGACATCCAACGGCCACTACTAATAGAATCATGTGTTGACTATAAGTTGACAAAGCCTTGCGTACGCGTCAACCTAGTAGACCCACAAGTCAGCCTCCAAATCTGTCCAAAACAGCATACACCCCGAAATTTCTAGCCAGGTTCAAATTTATTTAAAAACTAAACATACCTTAATTTAAATCGAATAAAATTTTATCCACACAAAACCAATGAAATTTAAATTATCAAAATCCGAAAGAAAAAAGTATTTTGGAACTAATTGCCTGTTTGTTGTATTTTTTATTTTACAGCCCATTTATTATTACATATAGCCCATTTTCTGGGCAAGCTCAAATGCATCCCTCCTCGTCTTGAAAGATTTCCGGCACAGCTGGGCGTAGTAAAGCAAGTAGGCCTACATTGGTTATTCTACAAAAAACAAAATAGCCGGGCTAGCCATTTTTTGAAAGGAAAAAACTTTGGGCTGGTCATGTGGTAAACATATGAAATAAAATCCTGGGATAGACGGGCCACAGATCCCGCACAACCCAGTTGATACTGTTCTCCGTCCCAGAAAATACTACGCACGCTGCTGGGTCCCGGGTGTCTACCCCTCCTTGTGCAGTTATGTGACACACCGAGACCGATGCGCCAGGTGTCTTCCTCCTCTTCGTTGATGTTGCCATGTTATTTGGTTGCGTGTTGCATTTTTCCATGTCATCATGTGCATGTCATCAGCATGTTTTCAAAACTTGCATCCATCCGTAGATGTCGAGTCCCCTCGTCCTTTCCGTTGTCCGTTCTGAGCCCAGACACAC
The DNA here is from genome assembly GCA_902687465.1 of Secale cereale. Taxonomy (NCBI): domain Eukaryota; kingdom Viridiplantae; phylum Streptophyta; class Magnoliopsida; order Poales; family Poaceae; genus Secale; species Secale cereale. Next base: position 416,603,806 of record LR738715.1, read on the forward strand.
TCGCACGCGCCCGCGGCACCTCCAAAATATTTATTTTATAAGTGTCCGGAAAATGTTCTCGGAATGGGTCGAAACTTGGTGCATGGTATTATTATAGTGTAGATAGTCCACCTGTCAAATTACGTCTCATTTGGAGGACATTTGTTAGCCCAACAGATAAGTATAGCAACACCGTTGCCCATTAATTCGTCGGACGTTTTCGGTCTCCGGAAACTGCCGTTGGGCCTCTCTCTCTTCTCTCCTCGCAGCCCACACCCCCTCTACACAGCCCACTAGGCCCAGCCTAACCCTTCCCTTGCTCCGGACCACATGATCGCGATCGGATGGTTCAAAGACCCCTCCAAACCCCCCAAACCTAGCCCTCATAACTATGAATGGATACCCCTTAGTCCATTTTAGGCATCCCTAGCCCCTAGACCTAATCTAACCCTCTTCCCACCTGCAGCCGCCGTCTTCTCCTCAATTTCCACGTTGGCAAACCCCTCCCCGCCACTGGGCCAGCCTCCAACCGCCGGCGCCGCCACATGGCGCGCCCCCGTTGGTCCAGCCACCACCCGGCCATGCTCCAGCCAACAGGAGGCCGCCACTTGTCCCCACATAGCCTCCCCTCCGCCGCGGCCCTGCGGGCCCAGGTGCGGCCCGCCCGACCCGAGCCGCCACCGCCCAGGCCCGCGCGCAGCGCCCGCCTCCCTGGCTCCCTCGTCCGCGCGTCCCCGCCGCTTCCCTCGTCAGGCGCCCTGCCACGCCTCCCTGCACCGGTGACCGGCCAGATCCAGCGAGGCCCGGCCAGATCCGCGCTGCCCCTCGCCGTCTTCACCTTCGGCCGCCGCTCCACCGGCCCCACATCACTGCGCCGGCCCGATCCAAAGGAGGACGCTGCGCCCAGCTTCCTGCCTCGCTGACTGGTGGGCCCGCGCGTCCGTGCCGATGGACATGTCCGCCCGGACCCGGACGATGTCCGCCCGACCCCCCTGAGGTAGTTTTTTTCTAAGTCCCCAGAAAACCTATCATATCTGTGCATGTTTGAGTGGCAATAATTTTGTGCATGTGTGTCCAATTTGAGCATATAATATATCAAAATGTTCATCTCAACATATGTACATGATAGTTGCATTTGCAAACATATTAGGATGCATATTGCCATATTAATCTCTATTGCAAGAGTGCTAAGTGATGTTAACTGCTGAAAATTGTATAACTTGATGATTTCTCTTTTTCATATCTTTTTGTGTGATTTTTGTTTGAGCATCGTGTCAACATGTTTTAGGAGCAAAATCATGTCATCTTTGCTTTGGTGCAATCCAATTTTCATGTTATGCCTTGTGGTGAGTGAAACAAGCTATATAATGCTTCCGTCAGCCTGTTATCAGTAAGTTCAGTTTTGCCATGTTAATAGTTAGTGTTCCATGCATCCTATGACCATGTTCATGCCATGAGTAGTTGCATAAACATGTCTTCTTGCTGTTGGTTATATTCACATGCCATGGTATGCTTTGAGATGAGTTGCACAAGCTTGCAAACATGCCTACTTGTCGTTGTTGCTGCCATGTTCAGATTATTTTACTAAGTCTGTGAAACTATTATTATATGCAATCTTGCCATGATGTTTTGAGCATGTTCTAGTGGTGGAAGTAGCTCCGTGATCATGTTTGTAGTGCTTGACATGCACATGCTTGACATGCACTTTGATGCCATGAAATGTTCCTATAGCATGTTGTTTTGATGATTGCAAGGTGCTTAGTTGATGTTTTGGGACAGAATGTTGTTATATCTTGTTTCGTGTGTACGTGATGAACCATTGCTCCGTTTTGGGCATGCTCTATATGAAACTTGATTGGTTTTGCATATAGATGCATCATGTCATGTTACATCCATGTTTTGAGTGTTGTGCGTGATGTTTGAATGCATTTTGCATCAATGCCATGCTTGACTTGTTTTTGCTCATATCTTCTAGGCTGTAGCTCCGAATTAAACGAACTTTACATGTAACTTGACTAGAATTTCGTGTAGATCATCATGGTGCATGTTCACTTGCTATTTAACAACTCTAACTTGAGGTTTGTTCAGATCAGGACCAACTTCGAAATTTACATATGAGGACTTACCGGAATTATTATGTGTTGTTTACGGCCTCATTTAAACTTGCTTTGTGTGATGTTCTAGTTTGCATCATCTCTTGCCATGAGTAGCATCATGTAGCCTTTTCATGCATCATACTTGGTTGAGCATCATGTCTTGTTATGTGTTGGGTGTTTATCGTGTTGCTTGCTTCTTCTCGTTAGTGCTTGTTTCGTTGCGGTCGTGAGGATTCGCTCGACTACGCTTAGTTCGTCTTTGTGGCTTATTCTCATGGAGTCGTTCTTCTTCCTAACGGGATCTCAAGCAAGATGACCGTCACCTTGGATCTCATTACTATCATTGCTATGCTAGTTGTCTCGATGCTATCGCTATATGTCTTGTTGCCTATCTATTTGTTGTTAGCCTCTCTTTGTTGCCATGAAACATCTAACCTTTGAGACCATCCCAGCAAACCGTTGTATGGCTATGTTACCGCTTGCTAGTTGCAGGTGAAGATGAAGATTTCTCCATGTTGAAGATGAAGATTTCTCCATGTTGGAACTTGGATATTTTGGGAATATCACAATATCTATTACTATAATTAACACACCTATATACTTGGCAATGGGTGGACGGCTTGGCCTTTTGCTCAGTGTTTTGTTCCACTCATGCCGCCTTAAGAACAGATAAACCGGTGTTATGTTCCTTGATTTTGTGTTCCTAACGCGGTTGGGCATATGGGGACCCCTTGACAGTTCGCTTTGAATAAAACTCCTCCAGCAAGGCCCAACTTTGGTTTTAATTTGCAACATAATAAAACTTAATCAATTAATTAATTTGCATAGGGGGGTCGCGTCCCCAGGGATTCTTTTCAACATACAGGGGGGCCAGTGCTGATGGTGTTGGTCCCAAACGGGTAGCCCGCGGGGCCGCCTCAGGGAAACTCGAGGTATCTGGATCTATCATAGGTTGTCCCATCCGGTCATAGCCTGAGACCAGATACACGCGGCTACTATCAGGGTGTCATCACACTGGGAGGTCTTGCTGGACTTGTTTTACCATTGTCGAAATGTCTTGTGCACCGGGATTCCGAGTTTGATCGGGTTGTCCCTTAGAAAAGGGGTTTTACCTCTGCTGAGCATGAGAGCTTGTGATGGGCTAAGTTAGGACACCCCTGCTGGGTTATGATCTTTCAAAAGCCGTTCCCACGGTTTTGTGGCAGATTGGAATTTGTTAATGTCCAGTTGTAGAAAACTTGACAGAGGATCCGAAATAAAATACACCAACCGCGTGAGTAACCGTGACCGTCTCTTTTCACTTTGAGAAGATAACACAGTGGGGTTATGTTTGACTCGTAGGCAGTTCAGGATCACTTAGTGATCATTACTAGTTTGCGACCGTTTGCGTAGATGCTCATCTTATTCTTGTACTCGTAAGTTAGCCACCAAATAATGCTTAGCCGCTGCTGCAACCTCACCACTTAACCTCTCCATACCCATTACGCTTTGCTAGTCTTTATATCCATGGTTATGGGATAGCTGAGTTCTCGTGGCTCATATATACTACAAGACCAGTTGCAGGTGCAGGTTTCCGATGAATTGACGTGAGAGCGATGTTTACTTGAGTTGGAGTTCTTTCTTCTTCTTCGTCATTCTTGGGATAGGTTCCTGCTCGGCTGCCTGGGATAGCAAGACGGATGTCGTTGTGCTTTTCATGTTTTCATCCGTAGTGGGATGTCTTGTGTATAATGTGTTGTATTCATGTGAAGTTGTATGACATATATGTATCCCCCATCTATGTATGTAATGGTTCGATGTAATGATATCCATCTTGCTAAGCGCCCGAAATGTGGTTGTGCCCCAATCATGAGTTCACCACGTGATCGGGATAGAATCGCATCTTGGACGTGACAAGTTGGTATCAGAGCCTCAACCGACCATAGGAGCCCCCTTGATTGACCATAGTTTCGTCGTTGTCGAGTCTAGCAAAAACTATTTTGGAGTCTAGTTATATCGGAGAGTAGGAATTCTTTTACTCCTCAGCCCCTTCGTCGCTCTTGTGACGAATCTTGACATATGTGTTTTGAATTACTGCTCTTCCCCTTCAATTTTTTTAGGATCACGTAGTTAGTTTTCTGATCATTGTGAGGCCAGCTCTTGTCATCCGGTGCACTTTTCTTCGAGTTGATTTGATCATCTTCATGTTTTGAAGTTCAATCCTCAGTTCTTTCAGTCCGGTGTTATTTTCCCTTCCGAAGTTGTCTTTCTTTTTCCCACCCGCCCACCCTTTTTCTTCTCGGAGCCGGAGTCCTTAATTGAGTATCCGTTCTACTCGTATGATGCCTTTGCATTCTTTCCTTCATTATTTCAACTGGTGAATTCTCGTCTAGTACGTCATTCTTCATTTCTTTTCTTTTCCGGGGGTTCCAGTTCAATTAGTATTCAGTGATGTTCATATTCTTTCCCTCCGCTCAAATGTTTCCCCTTGCTCATTCGACTCTCGCCATTTAATCATTTTGGAGTGCCGAAGACATCTCTGGATATTCGCTTGTGTTCCAAATTAATTCGATGTTGTCACCTCCTTCGATTCTTTCAATCGTTCTGGTGCATCATTTCTCTTTCAAACAGTCCTTCCCAACAGTGGTTTTTCTTCAGTGGGCTCATAACCCACATGTCTTTTCCCAGGATCTTACCTGACTCTTTTGTTTTTCGGAGTATTCCCAAATTCTTTTCAAGTGTGACATAAGTCTGGATTCCATCAGTCATGTGCCTTTCGAAGTTCGTTTCTAAATTCTTTTATTCATTGGTTCAACCTTTCCTCTTTTCATTTGTCTGGAGCATCTCAACAATTTTGGTGGTGTTCCTCGTCATCATTTGAATACCGGAGAAGAGTTTCTCTCCAATCCTTGACCGTTATCTCGAAGATTCGTCATTCTAGCTTCATGTTATCCTCTTAATTTGTCCCATTTGTCATAAAATCTTTTCATTACCCATCCGTAGCATTTCATGAATTCTTTCCAATGTGATTCTTCGAAGGCCATGATTCAGAAGATTTCTTCGTTCTTAGTTTTCAACTTCATCCTCCAACTATTCTCAATTGATGTCTCTTCGTTCGTCTCCATATTCTTCCGGTGCTCCATTCATGTGTTCTATAATGAGCTCGTGATCTCTTCATTCTTTTCGTCGTTCATATTCTAATTCTTCCAGGCGATCCATTCTCTTGTATTCACTCGATTTGAATTCCTTACAATGGATTATTCTCCTTCATCACTCGGTTTCAATTCTAACGGTGGTTCGCTCAAGAGTTCTTCTCATGTTATCATATCAATTCATCCGTTCTTTCCAATCCTATCGGTGTTTCATGAAGACTTTCTAAAGTACGGCGTTGCATCCCTCTTTAATCAATTTCAACGCGAATAAGTGTTATGCTAATCCATTGCTTCTCATCAATTTAATTGGTGGAGGATAAGCATAACATAATTATTATTTTTTAAGTTGATTAATTCCGTCCTTCAGAGTTTGTTCTTGATGAATAAATTCTAGTCCCAAGTGTTTTCATCTTTTCTTTTCCGGAGTTCAAAGCTTCCTCGGACATCTCGTCGGTACCTCTGTCTAAATCATTGCATGGCTTAAATCTTATTCTTTTCATCCTTCATTTCTATCTCATCATCCTTTTGCTACCGAGCTCTTCATGGTGGTTCTTCATGATTTAATTCATTCTCAAGTGTTCTTCAAATTTCTTGTGGAGCAGCTCAGGCTTATTCTTCGTGCACCTCGAGATGCAAATAATTCTATGTCGAGGTATTGGATCGACACCTATGGGATCACAAGAATCCCTACTACGGTTGCGGTGCGCGGGGTTGAGAGAAGAGCGGATCCAACAGTTAGCACACGGTTCGTTACCCAGGTTCGGGCCGCAAAGATGCGTAAAACCCTACTCCTGCTTTGGTGGATTATATGTTTGTGTTCTTCAGCTAGCTATGGGGCATGAGGGGCTCCAAAAAGCCGGATCGTGAGGAGTTCTAAATAGCCGAATCCTCCTCTTGGTCGCCTCGGGCCTCCTTTTACAGGGAAAAGGGGTCGCCATAGTGGCACACAGGAGGTGGAAAGGGTACAGTGATGCGAGGTTATCCCTCGCATTACATGACAAGGCGCATTTAATGCACCTAGCTTAGGTGTCCTTGCTTTATCGGGGACGGGGGAGACATCCATCTTGTCCATCGCCGCTCCTTCTTGTGTCGACACGCGCCCTGACCAGCGATGCCTGAGATGCCATGTAGGCAGGCAGGCAGCTGAGGTGGCACAATGGTGGGTCTCCACGAAGATCTGCATGTCGCCACGCAGGTGCCTGCCCAGCTAGTTGGGTTGGAAGCTGCGTGGGGCGGTGGAAGCTTAGCTGGCGTGGGCCTGATGGTGGCCCTGCGGGTGTCTTCAGCAAGGGCCTTGCCGGGGCCCCGACAAGGGTCTTGCCGCGGCGCCTACTGTCATCCCCGGCAAGGTGCTTGCCGGAGGTTTTGTGGTCTTCCTTGGCTAGGATCCCGCCAAGGGTCGCCGTCTTCTCAGTGTGTATCTGATCTTGAATGTCTTCACAAAGATCTGCATGCCACTACGGGGATATCTCCCGAATCCTTGCCCCATGGGGGCAGTGGACTCAAGGGTGAATCACCCCGTAGGCGTGGGGCGAGTTGCCGCGGCAAGGGTCTCGCCGGGGCTCATAAAGCCGGCCCCGGCAAGGATCTTGCCGGGGCTGCTAAAACTGGTCCCCGGCAAGGATCTTGCCGGGGGAAGCCGCTTTGTCCCTTTGCTCTTTGTGGTCTTGTTCTCTTGGGCTTTAGTTCCATCGAGCTTCGGTCTTACCCTGGCTCACCTCCCTTGCCATGCTTGGTGTGGTGGTGCCCGTGGCTCAGACTGCCCGTGCACAGTCATAGGGGTACAAAAAGTGTACCCCTCTTTTTGTACACCAACAGGAGCCCCCGGGCCTGGGCCACACATAAGCGCGACGCGTTGTTGGGCTAGGCCCAGAACGGTGCGCGGGCAGGCGGGGCGGTTTTCACCGTGGTAATATTTTCCGCGCACTGCGCCTCCCACGACCCGCGCGCGCAGCGCGGGGTGGAGGGGCGCGCGTGACGTGGGCGGCATGCGCGGGGCGGTTTCCGCAGTCATGCGTCACGTCGCAGTAAAGAGGCGGCCTCGCGCCTTCCCCATAGACGGGAGGAGGCGTGGAGGCGCAGTCCGTTTACTGAATGGGGCCGAGGCGCGGTCTTCAAGGCGTCCACTCCCCACAATCACGGGGTGGGGAGAGCTCTCCTCACCCGTCCCCTCGGTTTTGCACGTCTGCCACATGCCTCCCATGCACTTGGGGTGGCGCATGGTGGAGGTGGGAAACCGGGCCGTTGCTGGTTCGGGCGACGGGTCGGTCCTGGCTCCCTGCGCCTTCCGTGTCTTGATTGGCCGATCGGGCGGTCGAGCCCCAAGCCCGTCCCTTTATAAAGAGCGGGGGGGAGGGACGGCGTCTCGCACTCTTCCATCTTCTTTCTCCTTCGGCTTCTGCTCCTCTCTTCTGTTCGCCATGGAGAGAGGAAATCCCGGCCCTTCAACGGTGGCGGCGAGGGTCGCCGCTCGACAACGCGTCCCTCCTTCTCCTGCACATTTGGTGGCAGAGCCGGCCACGAGGGGAAGGGGGAGGGGGCGAGGCCGGGGCGCTCGGGGAAGAGGAGGACGGGGCGGCCCGCCGACCTCGCCCCCGCCAGCAGCTCCTCCTCCAGTGGAGGGCCATGTTGGGGATGACCCTTGCGAGTTCTTCGTCAGGTTGCGGCGGCCGCCGCGCCGTCGTCTTCGTCTCCCGACCCCATTTGCGCGGGAGATGGAGCTGGATCCGCCGGAGTCGCTGCGGCTGCACATGAGGGGCTGCGGGATCAGTGGCACGCGAGTCCGCGTCGACTTCCCCGCTCCTCATGTGATGTATCTTCGTTAGGGATGGAAGACGTTTGCTCGTATCCACAGCCTGACGGATGGGCTCACTCACCATTTTAAGTTGATGGAGGGTGGCCTTCTCTCCGTCAAGGTCTTCGGGCACTTTGGAACTCGTGCAAGGTGCTGCGTGGAGAGCTCCTTCGATGACGAAGACTCCTCCTCGAGCGAGGGGGACGAGGAGGACAGCGGCAGCGACGACGAGGGCGGTGGGCGGCAGGATGACGGGTCCGACCAGGTGTCGGGCGCTGCTCCCGGTGGCACCGGCGACCCCATCATCCGCGTCGCCGGCTCCTTGAACTTCTCGGGGTCATCCCCTTGGTGGATGGCGTAGGGAGGCTGTGGAAGAGGAAGAGGAAGAGGCGGGCGGCAAGGTCGTCAGGTCGGAGTACGCGGGCACCGACGCCTTCGACGCGTACTGACGTCCTGCCGCCTCGTCTTCGAGCTTTGCTTCTGGCGCCGCCATCACCCTCCAGCCTCTGGGCGGCCACCAAGATGTTTTCTTGGTGTCTTCTGCCACCTGTAGCTCGCCTAGGCGCTCCTTTTGCCCTTTTCGCCTCCTTGACCAACCTCCTGAGGAGAGGAACAAGAAAGGCATTACGGGCATCTTATCCCTTTTTAGTTTGTAAGCCTTCGGGCATCTGTTAAATTTAAAACTTGTAATCCCCTTGTTCATGTTTTTCATTCCCTATGGACTGTACCTGAGTCGAATGTTTTTAATGAAAAAGGGATGTTTGCCAGGTCATTTGTTCGTAGGTAGAACCCACAACAGGGAACAAGTCCCTGATATCTCTAAGATAAACATTTTCTCGCCTGGCATCAGGCCTTGCCGTCTCCCCACTCCACTCGACCTTTCTCACGCCTTTGGCGGAGGCAGGGATGAAGTGGGTTTAGGATCCTTGCTTCATCTTTTCGCCGCCGCGACTATGACCAAACTTGGCCCTAGGAAGGAGTCCTAGGGCCTAGAGTTATGGGAGCACGGTAGTTTTACGGAAAAAACAAGGTTTCACATACCTCAGCCCATAATGGAATACATGACAAGGGATGAAGAACTTATCTGAAGCTGCATCCCCCGGCAACCCTGGTTTGCCGTGAGTGAATCTTTGCTCTTGCAGCCCCCCGGCAACACTGGCTTGCCGGGGCCTCGATGCTGGTCTGTTCCTTTTTCTTCTCCCTAAGTGGTTTCGGCAAGGATATCTGTGTGTCATGTGAACCAAAGAGGATAAAAGGAAGAGAAAGGGATGCAAACTCGACCTCTAAGCTAGGGGTTAGCCGCCGCTAAGCACTATCAACCCTAACCAAGGACGAGACTCGACTCAGCATGCATGCTATAACTTAGGGCGCCAGCGCTTCATTTATTTATGCTCAGGGTCTGCGCCTAGCTTTGTACAAAGGGTTACATGCCTTGTCGGCAAGGCTTGTACAAAAGGTGGCTTGCCGGGGGGCCCGGCAAACTGCGCCTTATGGGTAAAACTTGTGAAGATGCTCAATGTTCCAGGAATTGCTCACCAGAACGGCATTTTCGGTCTCCAGGCGGACTGCGCCAGGCCTGGTGACTCGTATTACCCGATAAGGGCCTTCCCACTTCGGTGTCAACTTGTTAGTATTCTTGGCCGATTGAACGCGTCGATGAACAAGGTCGCCTTCCTCAAAGCTTCGGGCATGGACCTTGCGGCTATGGTAGCGGCGTAAGGCCTGCTGGTAGCGTGCTGCTCTCACAGCCGCCCGAAGACGATCTTCCTCAAGGAGCGTTGCGTCATCTTTCCGCAGTTGCTCTTGCTCAAGCTCATCTTAAGCAAGCACTCGAGGTGACCCCTATATGAGTTCAGTGGGGAGAACTGCCTCTGCCCCGTATACCAGGGCAAAGGGTGTCTGGCCGGTGGCTCGATTTGGCGTCGTTCTAATCGACCAACGAACCGTCGGCAATTCATCAATCCAGCGCCTCCCGCTCTTGTGCTGCCTGTCAAAGGTCTTTGTCCTTAATCCTCGCAGCACTTCAGCGTTTGCCCTCTCAGCTTGACCATTTCATGCCGTTCGGTCTCTTTCTGTACAGAACATCGTCGACGAACTGGTACATAGCAAACCGACGAGCTACTTTTTCCGCTTCTTCCTGCTCCTCAGGAAGTTCCCCTGTCTGGAGAAATCGGACGGTATGTTGTGCCCACGCTAGAGCCTGGGGCTCGACGGCGAGGACTAACGGCATTTCCTCCGCCATGGGAGTGGCTGTCTCGATGGCAAGAGCTCGATGCTCCGCCGGAGCCAGCTGTCCCGTGGCAGGCTCAGTGTCCCTGGCAACATCCTTGCTGGCGGCTCCGGGGAGCTCGGCGGGAAAGTACTTGCCGGGCCCTGATTTCCTTCTCTTGTTTTGCTCTGTTGATGGATCAACGGATGGCTGAGAAAGCTGAAGCACAAAGGTACCTGGTTCCACAGGTAACTTGAGGGCAGCGCGCTTTGACAGGTAATCGACGATGTCGTTCTCCGCTTGGGGAACGTGCTCCGCCTGTATACCATCAAAGTGCTCCTCCAGCTTTCTCACTTCATCAACGTAGGCCTTCATCAATGGGCTCTGGTAATCTTTGTTGACTTGCTTGACGACAAGCTGCGAATCGCCCCTGACAATGAGTTTCTTGATTCCGAGGTCTGTCGCGATCCTAAGACCAGCAAGCAGCCCCTCATACTCAGTAGTATTATTCGTTGATACCTCCCTGGGGAAGTGCATCTGGACCACGTACTTGAGGTGCTCTCAAGTGGGCGCGACCAGCAGTACGCCAGCCCCGGCGCCCTGCAAGGAGAAAGCTCCATCAAAGTACATGATCTAGTTGCAACTCGCCTCTTTGCCGGGGAGAGCAGTTTCCTGGACTTCTTCCTCGGGCGTCGCGGTCCATTCTGCAACGAACTCCACCAGGACTCGGCTTTGAATCGTCGAGGTACTTTCAAACTTGAGGCCAAAGCTGGACAGCTCCAGTGCCCACTCTACAATCCTTCCCGTTGCATCTGGATTGTGCAATATCCGTTGTAGTGGGAGGCGAGTGACGACAGTGATCTCGTGCGCCTGGAAGTAGTGACGCAGCTTCCTCGAGGCCATAAGAAGTCCGAAGAGCAATTTCTGCACACCGGAGTATCTTGATCTAGCCCCCTGCAAGAGGGAGCTAACAAAGTAGACCGGGTGCGGCATCATTTTCTTCCTTGGCTGCACTCCAACCGGCCATGTCGTCTCAGCACCAATGGCATCAGGCTCTGTCGCCGCTATCACCTCTTCATCAATTTCTCTCTGCGCCACTAGTGCGGCGCTGACCACCTGGTTTGTTGCCGCTAAGTATAGCAGCAACGGTTCTTGTGGCCTAGGCGCAACTAGTACTGCCGTGGAGGAAAGAAACCTCTTCAAGTCTTGTAATGCTGCTTCAGCTTCTGGCGTCCATTCCATTGGGCCCGCCTTTTTCAAAATCTTGAAAAAGGGAAGGACGTGCTCGGCAGACTTGGAAATGAATCTGCTCATGGCGGCAATGCATCCAGCAAGCCAACGCCCATCCTTGACCTGTTTGGGTGCTTCAATCTGCTCTATAGCTTTGATCTTGTCCGGATTGGCCTCTATCCCACGCTGCGACACAAAGAAACCGAGAAGCTTGCCGGACAGGACGCCGAAGACGCACTTCTCAGGGTTCAGCTTGAGGTTGATCTTGCGTAGGTTCACAAATGTTTCTTGTAAATCCGGTATAAGGGTTGCCCTGTTCTTGGTTTTGACCACTATATCATCCATATAAGCCTCCATATTTCTATGGAGCTGGGGTTCAAAACCAATCTGGACTACCCTTGCAAACATCGAGCCAGCACTCGCGGAGGGTCTGGCTTCATCTTTGGAACTGGCGGTGTGTGGCCCGTTACCAGGCGCACAAACATCGCCACCTCCCATACTCCAGCTGCTGGGACGGAGTTGGTGTTCACGAGCAGCGCCCCGGGTCCTCTCCGCGACCGGTCCGCTGCTCGCCCGCGTCGGGACGGGCTGTCCGGCTTTCGACTGGCCAACCGCCACCGTCGTCTTCTTCTTGGGCGCCATGACGATGAAGAAGCGTCGAACTGACTGCTAAAGTCGGTTCTCACAACTGCGCCCATTACCTGGCGCGCCAAAGATGTCGGGGTATTGGATCGACACCTATGGGATCACAAGAATCCCTACTACGGTTGCGAGGTGCGGGGTTGAGAGAAGAGCGGATCCAACAGTTAGCACACAGTTCATTTACCCAGGTTCGGGCCGCAAAGATGCGTAAAACCATACTCCTGCTTTGGTGGATTATATGTTTGTGTTCTTCAGCTAGCTATGGGGCGTGAGGGGCTCCAAAAAGCCGGATCATGAGGAGTTCTAAAAAACCGAATCCTCCTTCTGGTCGCCTCGGGCCTCCTTTTATAGGGAAAAGGGGTCGCCACAATGGCACACAGGAGGTGGAAAGTGTACAGTGATGCGAGGTTATCCCTCGCATTACATGACAAGGCGCATTTAATGTGCCTAGCTTAGGTGTCCTTGCTTTATCGGGGACGGGGGAGACATCCATCTTGTCCGTCGCCGCTCCTTCTTGTGTCAACACGCGCACTGGCCAGCGATGCCTGAGATGCCATGTAGGCAGGCAGGCAGCTGAGGTGGCGAAATGGTGGGTCTCCATGAAGATCTGCATGTCACCATGTAGGTGCCTGCCCAGCTGGTTGGGTTGGCAGCTGCGTGGTGCGGTGGAAGCTTAGCTGGCGTGGGCGTGATGGTGGCCATGTGGGTGTCTTCGGCAAGGGCCTTGCCGGGGCCCCGGCAAGGGTCTTGCCGCGGCGCCTGCTGTCATCCCCGGCAAGGTGCTTGCCGGAGGTCTTGTGGTCTTCCTTGGCTAGGATCCCCCAAGGGTCGCCGTCTTCTCAATGTGTATCTGATCTTGAATTTCTTCACAAAGATCTGCATGCCACTACGGGGATATCTCCTGAATCCTTGCCCCATGGGGGCAGTGGACTCAAAGGTGAATCGCTCCGTAGGCGTGCGGCGAGCCGCGGAAAGGGTCTCGCCGGGGCTGCTAAAGCCGGCCCCGGCAAGAATCTTGCCGGGGCTGCTAAAACTGTCCCCCAACACGGATCTTGCCGGGGGAAGCTGCTTCGTCCCTTTGCTCTTTGTGTTCTTGTTCTCTTGGGCTTCAGTTCCATCGAGCTTTGGTCTTACCCTGGCTCACCTCCCTTGCCATGCTTGGTGTGGTGGTGCCCATGGCTCACACTGCCCGTGCACAGTCATAGGGGTACAAAAAGTGTACCCCTCTTTTTGTACACCGACATTCTATGTATTAGTTTGAAGTGGAGTTTTGCATTTCTTCCTTTATCTCATCTATTCAATCTTTCGGTTGTGGAAAATTAACCTCAAGTTTTGAGATGTTTGCCATAAGCCCGCACCAAGCTTATTTTGTTGTTGATTTTCTCAACAACTCTGTTCAAGCCTTTCTATTGAAGATGCTCTTTCAATTCATTTTTGGTAGAAGTTGTCACCTTCTTCTCCATTCTTTTTCGTTCCATTCTTACAATTTTCCGGAGGCAATTTCTTGTTCATCTTGTCATGATTCACTACATCTTGTCAAGATCTTGTCCTATTCCTCCCATGTTCAACTCGAGTTCTATCCAAATTCTTCATTATTGTTCCTTGGCTATCTTTTCATATAGGTGCAATTTCAATTTTTTTTGGTTCATTAAGCTCTTGTTTCATGGATTTCAACCTCTTTGGTTCACGTCGTATTCCTTGTTCCTCTTGTCCAACGAAGTCTATGTAACTTCATTCTTCTCCGTTGTATTATTTAAGGTTATTCAACCTCTCAAGGTTCCTTGGTTTCACTCTTTTGTTTAAGAAGAACATGTGCTCTTCCTTTTCCTCATCCGTCTCGTTCCTAATAACTCGGGACGAGATCTCTTGTTAGTAGGGGAGTGTTGTGACACCCCGAGACAGATGCGCGAGGTGTCTTCCTCCTATTCGCTGTAGTTGCCATATGTCATTTGCTTGCGTGTTGCATTTTGCCATGTCATCATGTGCATGTCATTAGCATGTTTTCAAAACTTGCATCCGTCCGTGGATGCCGAGCCCCCTCGTCCTTTCCATTGTCCGTTCTGAGCCCAGACAAACTCGCACGCGCCCGCGGCACCTCCGAAATATTTATTTTATAAGTGGCTGGAAAATGTTCTCGGAATGGGTCGAAACTTGGTGTGCGGTCTTATTATAGTGTAGATAGTCCGCCTATCAAATTTTGTCGCATTTGGAGCTCGTTTGATAGGCCAACGGATAACTATTGCGGCACCATTGCCCGTTAATTCGTCGGACGTTTTCGGTCTCCGGAAACTGCTGTCGGGCCTCTCTCTCTTCTCTCCTCGCAGCCCACACCCCCTCTACAGAGCACACTAGGCCCAGTCTAACCCTTCCCTCCGCTCGAGACCGCGTGATCACGATCAGATGGTCCGAAGACCCCTCCAAACCTCGCAAACCTAGCTCTCCTACTTATAAATGGACACCACTTAGTCCATTTTAGGCATCCTTAGCCCCTAGACCTAATCCAACCCTCCTCCCACCTGCTTCCGCCATCTTCTCCTCAATTTCCGCGCTGGCGAACCCCTCCCCGCCACTTGGCCAGCCGCCAGCTGCCGGCCCCCCGTTGGTCCAGCCGCCACCCGGCCGCGTTCCAACCAACGGGAGGCCGCCACTTGTCTCCGCACAGCCTCCCCGCCGCCATGGCCCGGCCTGAGCTGCCACCTCCCAGGTCCGCGCGCAGAGCCCGCCTCCCTGGCTCCCTCGTCCGCGCATCCCCGCCGCTTCCCTCGTCAGGCGCCCGAGCTCGACCTCGCTGCCGGCGAGCTGCCGAGGAGCTCCACCGGCGCCCACCCCGACCAATGCCGAACCGGATCCCGTCCGAGGTCGGCGCCGCCGCGCCCCAGCGCTCTTTCGCTCCGCGCCGCTCCCCTCCTTGCCACGCCTACCCGCACCGGAGACCGGCCGAATCCAGCGAGGTCCGTCCTGATCCGCGGGGCCCCCTCGCCGTCTTCACCTCCAACCGACGCCCCGTTGTCCCCGCATCGCTGCGCCAGCCCGATCTAGGGGAGGACGCCGCGCCAAGTTGCCTGCCTCGCTGACTGGTTGGCCCGCGCGTCCGCGCCGAGGGACATGTCCGCCCGACCCCCCCCCCCCCCCAGGTGGGTTTTTTCTAAGTCCCTAGAAAAACTATCATATGAGTGCATGTTTGAGCGGCTATAACTTTGTGCATGTGTGTCCAATTTGAGCATATAATATATCAAAATGTTCGTCTCACAGTGCTCTACATGATGGTTGCATTTTCATACATATTAGGATGCATATTACCATATTAATCTCTGTTGCAAGACTGCTAAGTGATGCTAACTGCTTAAAATTGATATAACTTGCTGATTTGTCTTTTTCATATCTTTTATGTGATTTTTGTTTGAGCATCATGTCGACATGTTTTAGGAGCAAAATCATATCATATTTGCTGTGGTGAAATCCACTTTTCATGTTATGCCTTTTGCTGAGTGAAACAAGCTTGGAAAGTGACCTACTCATTGTTGCTGTTTTTCTTACACATGTTGAAACTATTATATTGTGATGCCATGTTTACTTGATACTACAGTCATATTCATGCATGTTTTGGTAATGATTATGTCTTGAAGTCCATGTTATGCTCTATCCATCCATGCCCTTGTTCACAATTATAGGTTGCTGTAGCTTGTCTCTTTCTTGCTCTCAAGTTGCTATATAATGTTTCTGTCAGCCTGTTATCAGTAAGTTCAGTTTTGCCATGTGAATAGTTAGTGTTCTATGCATTCTATGACCATGTTCATGCCATGAGTAGCTGCATAAACATGTCTTCTTGCTCTTGGTTATATTCACATGCCATGATGTGCTTTGAGATGAGTTGCACAAGCTTACAAACATGCCTACTTGTCGTTGTTCCTGCCATGTTCAGTTTATTTAACTAACTCTGTGAAACTGTTATTATTTGCAATCTTTCCATGATGTTTTGAGCATGTTCTAGTGGTATTCGGCAGTGGCTCAGTGATCATGTTGTACTGCTTGACATGCACATGCTTGCCATGCTCTTTGATGCCATGAAATGTACCTGTAGCATATTGTTTTAATGATTGCAAAGTGCTCAGTTGCTGTTTTGGGACGGAATGTTGTTATATCTTGTTTCGTGTGTATGTGTTGGACCGTTGCTCCGTTTTGGGCATGCTCTATATGAAACTTGATTGGTTTTGTATCTAGGCGCATCATGTCATGTTACATCCATGTTTTGAGTGTTGTGCTTGATGTTTGAATGCGTTTTGCACCAATGCCATGCTTGACTTGTTTTGCTCATTTCTTCTAGGCCCTAGCTCTGAATTAAATGAAATTTATATGTAACTTGACTTGAATTTCCTGTAGATCATCATGGTGCATGATAACATTCTGTTTAACAACTATAACTTAAGGTTTGTTCAGATCTGGACCAACTTCAAAATTTGCATATGAGGACTTACCGGAATTATTATATGTTGTTTTTGGCCTCATTTAAACTTGCTTTGTGTGATGTTCTTGTTTGCATCATCTCTTGCCATGAGTAGCATCATGTAGCCTTACCATGCATCATAATTGGTTGAGCATCATGTCTTGTTATGTGTTGGGTGTTTACCGTGTTGCTTGATTCTTCTCGTTAGTGCTTGTTTCGTTGCGATCGTGTCACACCCTGATTTTCATGCCACATTGCTTCAGCTGATAATCATGCTAAAATATGGTTTAACAAAAACTTTTGAGTGTTTTTGACCTTGCTTGATTGGTTTTCTGTTTGCTGTTTGCTAGTGCTCTAAAAATCAAATAAATCCTCCAACTCTTATACTTCATCTCCTTGATCGAAAACCTTTTCCCAATGATCATGCCATGTGTATAGACCAGTATAGTATTTTCTTATAAAAATATTTTGGCCAAATAGTATTTTCTAAAAGTTTTCCAAAAACCCCTGAATTGAGGTTTGTACTGCAAGTACCTTATGTGGGGTGTGAAAAATCTTTCAAAAAGTATATTTGAATCCTATTAGCTATAGGACTCCCATAAACCACAAAATTATAATTTTAAAAGTTATTTTTATATTTTATTTAAATGCTTTTTCTTTAGGCCAGAAATGGTCTTTAATAGGTTAAAATTATTTAATATTTCAAAAATATTTGCCAAAATTCAGGGAAACTCATAGGACATATATTGTCCATATATAAGATTTTCAACACATGGTCATGTTCAAAATATTAGGCAAATCCTTCCAAAACCCTTTCTGGATATTTCAAGCTTTTGAAATATTTACAAAGGAAATATTCTCCAGAAATTCCAGGGAAATTCCATCATGTCAAATATGACATATGTGATGATCGTACAAAGCCTGATGCCTTGAAGATCAAGGAAACATCATCTAATCCCCTCAAAACCATATCTGCCCATTTTGGAGTTTGAGCAACTTTACATTGCCAAACTTGTCCAAATGCTCTCAAAGTTGGTGCACATGCTAAAATGGTTTAATTATGCAACTAGACCAAATGGCACAAGTATTGGAGAAACATAACTTGATCTAAGTGCCCCAAAACCCTTTCTAACCAGATCCAAATTTGAACAACTCTACACTGAAAACTTTCTACTTGGGGCCTCAAATTTTGTGGTCATGCTCACAAACCCAAATGATGACACTACACCAAGTGGTGCATCAAGGGGAGATGATTTGCTTGACCTAATCTTGGGAATTCCATTTCTGTTGATTTCTAGGGTTTACCAAAGTTGCATTGGCAACTTGGCCCAAATAATCTCAAACTTGGTGAATTACCCTATTTCTATATGTCATTTGATCCTGTTAAGTATCATGTCAATTGAAGATCATTTGCTTGCACAAAACATCATCAAACACCTTCTGGGACTTTGCCAAAATCACCTTTTGATCCACTTCCACCACTCCCCCTTGCCTCAAGTTTTTACCACAACTGCTCCTAGTCACCCTCTACCTCCAGGAACCCTTTCCCCTCCTCAGATCAATGATTGAGGGGGGGGGGGGTAAAATCCCATTTACTCTTCTAGACAACAGCATTCTCCTCCTTTCTCACCTCCCTCCTCACTCCAGTGGCCCTCCATGGCATCCAAGCCACAACCCACTTCTTTACTCTTCCCTTGACCCCCTAGACACCATTGGGCAAAGTGGACGCGTCCAGAGCGGTGCGGAAACGGCCATGCCGGCCATACGGGCGCTCTGGAGCGCGCTACAGTGTGCTCCCGCACTGTAGCCGCGTCCTGCCCGAGGCACCCGACAGCCTAGGGCATTGGGATCGTGTCCCCGAGGCCACCTCGACGTCCGGGACACGGCAGCTTGTCGGCCCCCTTCTTCCTCTCTCTCTCTCCGGCCCCTGCTCGCACGCGCACCGTGGTCACCGAGAGCTCCAATGAGCACGCTCGCACGCGCGCTGCCCTGGCGCATCCCCGCTCCTTCTCTCTCTTTCTCTAGGCGTAGACCACCCTTGCGAACGCCCCCAACACGCCCACGCGTGGCCCTATGACCCGTGGCAACGACAACATGCTCACCGGCGCACGAGACATCGGTGGACCGTCGCCCGCCTATTTAAAGGCCACCCCGTGCCTCTCGTCGCTCCTTTGCTCTATCTCTCTCCCTTGCACCCCCCTGGACCAGCCCAATCCTCTCCTGCGCCCTCCATGCGCTCCCCTGGCCGGAGTTTCCCCGCCGATCGTCGCTCTAATTTGAGCGCCTCGGCCCATCTCTTTCCCTCCTAGACACCTCAGCGCCCTCTCACAACCACCGCCGAACCATACCAGTCTCCATTCCCTCCCATATCTCGCCGGGTCGCCGTTCCCATCCTCGCCGTCGCCAGTCTCTGCCATGGCCAATGCTCCACCCGACTCTGGCACTCCCCGCATCCAACACGACCACATCCGGGCACGGCGTGGAATGGGGCATCCGCACAGATGACCGGCCTGGCCCCGGGCGCAGCGGAGCGGCCGGAATCATCGCTGGCAAGCGCGCCGTCTGTTCTCTGCTCCTGCCCATCGGGAGGAAGAAGGAGGAGGCGGGAGAGAGAGTGGGCGTGGGACCCGCAGGTCAGCGAGCCGGTGCACGGGCCTGCCCATTTTAAGTGGAGACGGCCCCGGCAGTTTCCGCCTCTCCGCTCTGGAGGCGCACTCGGCGGAGGCGCCTTCGACGTCCCCTCCTTCCCTCGCACGGCTGAGCCGCCGCGCCGGCCTAGTGCCCTGCAGCGCTAAGCCTCGCCCAGTGCGCTGTATAAGGGTATAAACCCTTCCCCTTTTTCTTTTTCTTTTCCAGTAAACTTCAAAAACCCATAAATAAATCAAATGGATTCCAAATTTGATGATTCAATTTTCTAGGAGTTTATAAAATCCTGATCTACCTGTTGGTGCAACATGCACATTTTTCCATAGAACTTTCCTTCACAAATATTATCAAAATGTCATTTTTCTATTTCTGTGATAAAGTTTAGAAAATCACACAGAGCTCAAATTTGATCCAAATGCAATGGTTCGAATTCCTAGATGCTTCTAAGTTCATAACTTAGTTTATGAACATTTTTATTAATACTTTATATACCCCACCAAATAATGAGCCATTTCTTCATATTTATCAACTTTGAAAAATCCTAGGAAATTCATTTGAACTCCAAATCCAGTGAAACCAACTCCTAGATGCTTCTAAAATCATGATTTGTTAAATGGGTGCCTTTGCTCATTTTTCGAAAATATATTTCTGTGCACTTCTTTCAAATCCATAAACCCCTTGATTCCATCATATTGAAATGTTCCAAACTATCCATTGATCCAATACCTATGAAAACACCTTGGTCATTTCTCATATGACCAGAGGTATCCTAGAAAAGTCCAACTCCTATTTTTAGAGCACTTTTATTTTTGCCTTGTTGTGTTGCTTATTATGATTGTTTCCATCGTTAGTTGACGAATAAACGGAGTAGTTGGAGATGGACCAGAAGGTTTGAAGACTCGAAAGGACAAGGCAAGCAGCCCTTTGACCATGTTCGAGAAACCTTTTTATGCATGTCTCATAGTACCTTATTATCAATGCATCGGAGTCATGTAGAGGTGGTGACCACTTTGGTTAGTACCTTTGTTACTTTACCATTGGAACTTGCGTCAAGCATGACCCTACCTTCTTATGAGGGTTATGCCGGTGGGAGTAGATAGATGTATGCTATAGTAGTTGGCTACGCAAATGGGTCAGGGTTATGCATTGAAAGAAACAAGTGTGGTTTGACATACTTGCAAATAACCCAGTGGGTGCCACTAATGCCCCTGGGAGATGATGAGGAACTAGGGCACTACTTGGTGGAGAAGTAGTGTACCGAGGCTTGATGAAAGTGTTGTTTACAGAGATGGATTAGATTTATGTGTGATTACCGTCCCAACCAAACATGTGCAACCACTCTACCCCTTATGGGACGGGGCATTATTGATTACTTAGGCTGATACTAGCATGGTGCCCACATCACTAGTGATGGGGGAGACTTGAGGTCACTCCCGGGACAGGGTCGTTCTTGGATAGGCGACCATGACTGTTTTTACAGGGCACCGGACACACCGTTGGTCCCTTCGTGTACGCGTGACATTGTAAAAGGGCAAGTCCCATGATTTATCGTTTGTACACGAGGGTTGTGCACCAACGAGTGGACCGTATGTTAGTGTCGTCTAGGGAAAGGTAATGACCGGGTGCTTCCGCCGAGTACTTTAGGTACTACGGGATCGTGGGTGACACGAAAGCTTCTCGGATCTTGTGGGTAAAGTGCGCAACCTCTGCAGAGTGTAAAACTATTCGAATAGTCGTGTCCATGATCAAGGACAGTTGGGTGGTGCTGCTTAGACTATGTCCATAAGTTTCTGGAAAACAACACGGTTTGGTAAATCTGTTGATGTGATTGTGAGAAAGTCGCGATAAGCGTGAGCAAGAGTTGTTCATGACTCTTTCACGATGTTGATGTCTGTAACCTCCTGATACTTGTTGCAGACACATGCATGTCCATGTTATATGTTGATCATACTTGCATACGAAAAACTAGCTTTCTGCAAAACTCCCAATTTAGCAGTAGAACCTTGCATAATTATTCTGTCATCACACTTGGGTTGCTTGCGAGTACATTCAAAGTACACATTGGCTTGCCTCTGGTTATTTTATTGGCTAGGCATGAGAGAACAGGATATGATGAAGATTTCTTGGTGACGAGCATGCGAGCTAGGACGCTTCCCAGTCAGAATGCCTGTAGGGTTAAGGTAGATGGCATGGGTCCAAGTTGTTATTGAAGATTTCCGCTGCAACGATATACTCATGACTTGACCATAACGGTCACAATTTGTGTAATACGGTATGTATGGATGTAAGAATCTTGTTATTCAGCTTCTATGTGTTCAGTGAGCATTGATCTCTAGGATCACTGTACACTTGCATTCGGTGATCACGACTTATGAGTCGGGGTCCCCACAAAAAGATACACAACTTTAGCATAATTATACAAGGACACATACATGAAAAGAAAATTAACATGCCCGATTACACTACTCTCATACATAAAACATCACGACTCGTACATCGTACATCAGTCTGACAAGTGCTAATACTCTGGAGCTCTACTGCTCTGCGGGTGCTGCGGCGTTTTCTCCTGAAGTTGACTCGGATCCAGAACTGACGAGATTAACGGAAACCTCAGGGTTAAAGGTAACACGGCGACGCTGCCTCGGAGGCTCTCCTTCTGGGGCGGGAGTAGGGTGGATCATAGGAGCTACAGGGGAAGTGAGGAGTGAGATCCACTCAGCAGGGGCACTAAGAAAAGTTATGGTCGAGGTGCCCGAGCTACTAAGAGGGGTTACCGGTGAATTAGGGGAAACGGAACTGGGGACGTAAGAGGTGAATCCCAAGGAAGAGGGAATGGTGACAGACCTAGTAGTGGCTAAAGCAATACGAGCGTGAGTCAACTCACGTGTAGCTCGTGGATCATGAGGTAACTAGCAGTGATATAACGGGAAAGATGGCTAGCAACGCTATCAGACTCCGGATCAATTTCAGGGAAATGAATACAACCATTGTCGTGTATAGAAGCGTAGTATTGGAAACCTGGGTGGTCCGGCATGCGGACCTCGCTGTGATGGAGCTCAACAAGGATCTCGAATGCAGCAAATCGGACGGCTAGCGAAGTGGTAGAAGCGTGACTGCTTCGAGAGGTACGAGTATAGGATCTGGAATCAGAACGGACGCGCAGAGTCTCCACTGCCTGATATTCATATATTGAGTCAGCTAGACGCTCCCGGTACGCACGATAAACTGGGTCGTCTCCATGAGGGTACAGCCAACACCACACGTTCAGGAGGAGGTGCGGTGACGTGTACGGCATCAGCTGCAACTGGCACGGATACGGCACCGGAGCCATCTACACTCACAACCATCATCGGGTTAGCATAAAAATAATACAAGTATAGATAAAGCAATAACCAACTAGACAGACTACCGGCACTCAACCTAAACGTGTATCTAGCGTTTAAACAGCACATCCTAGTCTAGCGCATCCTACAGTCAGCGTGGCTCTGATACCAAGCGTTGTGGCACCCTGGATCAGAGCGACCGGTTTACCTTGCATTGCCAGCCCAGAGACCTTGTCTTCTGGCAACACACAACATCTTGGTACATAAAACAACCGCTTTATTGATACTAGCAGACCAAAGTTATACATTACAACAGGTAGCGAGGCCAAGCGGCACACACGGTGCGGCTAGACAATATGTACATTATTTAATGAACATAAAAGGCCTCGGGCATAAACTACACAGCAGCGGAACGACGTTGTAGCAGGACTCCATCTCACAGCGACACCGATGTGGATACGGACTAGACTCAGACAGCACTCCTTTCCAGTGAAACTTTCCTTAAATCTGGCATGACACGCCAGGTTAGTACTTTGAATGTACTTGCAAGCTTACAGCAAACAAAATCATAATGACAAACAATATCATGATAATTACTTAATATTAAATATGCAGCAACAAACTTAGATGGATATTCACTAACATGCTATGTTCATGTCTTTGCATAAATAAAACCTCGGTCCATCTTACTCATGATAATTTATTATAATACAAATTTAGTCATTTCAACAAGATATAAATAGTGACCTTTGCCGTGATCACCAACCTGTCCATACTGGGTCTCAAAGCATCTCGGTGACTCTTCCACCAATTTATTATGGTACCAAAATTGTAGAACTTAGTGAGCAAAATTTTATTATCTGTTGATCCATGGTGTGACAACGGGCACACAAGGTTATGTCTGCTTACCGGGCCAGGGTACTGCATACCCATAACCTTCCCTATCTGGAGGTACCGACAGGAGGCATGTCAATGGACAAAATAAAGACCTTCACATAAAGGTAAATGTGGTTGCACTTGGAAAGACTCGATTCAGTGGCACCATGACCCAGTCAACAATTTATTCAAGTTAAGTTATTAACAGTTTCAACTTAAAGAATAATAAATAACCGGTGTCATACAATGCCATGCAATAAACCAAAATGCAACACATAAAAAAAATACAATCTCATACGAAAGTATAACTGGGCCAACTTTACTTTTACCAACATATCTTCACTATTATTCTAGTTATGCTTGACTTTCAATTCATAACAAAATTTTATCTTATCAAAATTTTATCTTCACTAGAAAAAGAGCCCGTGCGTTGCAACGAGAGAGAAAACATAACACACGCTCTTAACCCAACAACCATCACTCAAGACCACAACAGGTCCATCTCCTTTATTTTTGCGAGGCATCATATTTGTGTTGCCGCTTATCCTCCTTCTCACCCTCGCCGACGATGACCTCAGTGTTCACTCAAAACAAAGCAAAGAACGTGTTTAAATATGGTTAATCCTAAGGCGTCTCCCTCTTTCTCGCTTTCTCTCACTCTCGCGATGAGAAATCTGTTGTTTTCCCCTGCGACATTTTTCAGAGGTATGCATGAGTAGTTATCGATGTTTTCATTTCCCTATATGGTTATAGTGGGGTGTTTATTTGCAATCTGGATCGCCACCGGTACGAAAGAAAAAACGGATCTTACGCTATAAATTATAAGTTTGCTTCCAAAATAGTATTTAAAAAATATTTAACAGGTAAAATTGACATCATATTTGGATTCTACACATTTTTAATAAAATTTCATATACAATATGTTAAAATCGAAGTTACGGTTTAAAAGATACGTATAATTTAGAAAATTATTTGTTTGACTTCAATATATTCCAAAATAATATTTAAAAATACACAACAGGTAAAAATAATCTCATATTCATATTCTACATATTTTTCTATGCAAATTTCATATATAACATGTTCAAATCGGAGTTACGGTTTAAAAGATATGGATGATTTAAAAAAACATTTATTTGACTTAAATATGATCCGCGGATGAATTACCTAAAACATCAGGGGGGTTTTGAAAAATGTAAAATAACGGTTCGGGTGTCAGGACTGGATTTTCGGGATATTAATTTCCCAAAAGCGGACCTTGTGCTCACCAGCCCCAGGATTACTGTTAGCTGATGAGGCACCAACTTGTTACAGAAAGTCCAAGTAAAATACTAGATATGTAGTACAAGACCATTCTGGCCTATGAGTACAACACAGTGTTTCTAGTGGCTGAGGGCGGAAGCGGTTCGTGGTTCATCGGTGACTATGGGACTCCATTTCCCACAGGAACAACTGACCAGGGTAACTCCTATCTTCGCAAGGCTGCTGTCTCCATATACGTAGATTCCGGGGCTGTCATCGCATCGGTCCTTTCCACGCAAGGAATCTGGCCAAGACAATAGCCAGGGACAAGCCAGTGAGTACTTTGAATGTACTCGCAAACATTATGAACATGGGTGAGATGTATTCGTGCTCGAGATTAAATGATGATCACTATGATGATAAATATATAACAGTCCATAGTGCAAGTAGGTCACTCGTATAAAAAGGCATATGCAATCAGGCAGGGATAATAAAATAAATAACAAGCATGCCACAGTCGGGCGTCTGAGCGACACCACAGAAAGGGCTTATAAGGAAAATAAATAACAAGCATGCCATAGTCAGGCGTCTGAGCGACACCGCAGAAAGGGCTTATAAGGAAAATAAATAACAAGCATGCCATAGTCGGGCGTCTGAGCGACACCGCAGAAAGGGCTTATAAGGAAATAAATAACAAGCATGCCACAGTCGGGCGTCTGAGCGACACTACAAAAAGGGCTTATAAAAAGAGTTGATAACAATGAATATCCAGGAGGTAGAACCGTCCCAGGGGTACCCATTAATCCAAAGAAAACAAATGGTTAGTCCATAATATTAATCATAATCACCATATATCACAGATCATACTCAATGTTCTGGTTTAGTAGTTTCTCCTCCGAAGACCGACACTAAGACCGACACTCGACCCATCCCAGACTGTAGTCCTTAACCATGGACACGGCTATTCGAATAGATTTTTATATCTCTGCAGAGGGTGTACTCTTTACCCCCGAGTAACGGTTTTCTTTAGTCCATCGAACTAATACCATCTACGGTCTTTCAGTCGAAAACCTGCTTGACTTGCACACACCAGCTTAACTTACCAGTGTCTGGAATCACCCACGACACTTGTTAAGCAAACTCTGAGTGGGGATGCTACAACCTCGCGTAGCATGGGATCACATTTCTATCGCGCGCTCTAAGGGGTGCCCCCCTCTCGGTCCCAACCGAAAACACCCATGCCCCCGGACCAGGTGGCATGCCTACTGGTTGCAACCGGTATCTTCCACCATGGCCTCTCTGTATGGTGTGTGCTAGGACAGTGGTTAACACTTACTGAACCGTACCCTACCCGTGGCAGGGACAAGTGGTAGCACAAGCAAGTATGGGGGTTACTGGAACAAGACTCGATCTATGGTCGACTTAGGAGGTTTCAGCTTTACTTGTATGATTAGTCAAAACCAATATATTTTGCAACAACAGTCGGAAACACCATCCGTCATGCCTTACCAAGCCGTACCGGATTCCACCGTCCCAACGGGGAGCTAGTGAAAAGCTCGCGTCTACACAAGACCGCGACTTTCACGACTTCCTTCCGTTAGGCATGAAAGGCATACAGAGGGGATCACTCGTCATGCAACCAAATTATTCTCAGCAAGAGTTTTACCTCATGCCCTCATGGGTGTGATCATATCACCACATAGGAAATAAACATGAATGCATTCATATCAATGCAAACGTGTCAACAACAATCATATGCGTTAAACCAGGGTTCAAAAATGCTTGCCTTCAAGTAGAGGGGAGGAGAAATGCATTCCAATACTTTTTGGAAGTTTCTCCCTCTTCAAAAATCCTATTTGAAAAAATACGAAATCAATACATATACTAAAAGCAGCACAAAAAAGTTGCTTGGAAAATTCTGAAATAATTATGAAAATAAACTAGACAATATTTGGGAAACAATAGAAAAAGAATCAAGGCATTTGGATTTATATTTAAAAAGATATTACCAGTCAAAGTTTAGTCAATTCTGTTTTTAGAATAAAAACAGAAATAGGAAAACGTTTCGATAGGAATACGCCTTCAGAGTAGGGCAGACGTACTCTGGGTTCTGCGCCTCCACTTACCCACGCGTGGGCTAGCGCTGGCTCGCTGACAGAGGGCCCAGGGGGCCCACTGGTCAGGTTTGACCGGTCGCCCCCGCCTCCTTCTTCCTCTGGCCGAACGGAGGCGCGGCTCCGGCGATCAACGCCAGCGAACGGCAGCTCCTTGAGGCCGTTCGAGTGCAAGGACGGATCCGCCAAACTGGGGCGGTCCTTCCGGTGGCCGAGGGGGCGACGGAGGTGGAGGAAAACGCCGGCGACGAGCTTCGCGGCGGACGGCGGCCTCGGGTGGATTTGGGGTTCCGTCCTACGGTGGTTCCCGAGCTAGTTTGAGACGTTGGGCGGCTTCGCAGGATCATAGGGAGTCGAATGGCAGCGCTGGCTGGATGGGAGGGGCTCGGGCTGCGACATATTGGACTGGAGGGCGGCGGCGGCTGTACTTGCCGGAGTTGGAGAAGAGAACCTCCTTGGGGTGACTGGTTGCTATGGGGGCGCTCTGTGGGGTGGCTAGGGGTTGTCTGAGACTGCGGAAGAGCTCGGGGCATCCTTAAATAAGCGGGCGACGGCGGTTCCGCGGCGGCCGTGGATAAGGACGCCGGTGACCGAAGTTCTATAGCTTAGGGCGACGTGGCGGCGACGTACGCTAGGGGACGAGCTCGCTGACGAACTGGAGCTGTTCTAGGGACAGGTGGCGAGCGCAGGTGGCCTGGGCGGCTTTGTCCATGGCAGGATTTAGAAGGTCTGGGTTAGTGTCTTAAGAGAGATCAATGGACATGGCATTATACACTAAGGACCAAGATCACCGTGCAAAGCAAAAATCATGCCAAAGTTGGCCATGCATACCAAGTGCTCGACAGAATGCCATGAGCATGAGGGCATCTCTTCTGGTGGCCAAAATCTCCAGATCAGGGTCTCTTTAGGTGAAAGTGATGATGACAAAGCTGGTTGGGAAAAACCAGAAACTTGCTAGTGCAAGTTTTGCAAATCTTCAGTTCTGGACAGGAAAAGGGCATTGTTTCATGAACCAGAAATGTCGCAATGGGTCCACTCTTCTGGACTTAAGGGTTTTTCAAGAATGGTTATAAGTAGGAGGAAGCTCAAGGGCACTGGAGCAAAATAAACTAGGGTTGCAGTGCAAAATACCAAACTGGACCAGAATGGAAGTGAGGTTGTTTCACTCAAATTTTCCAAAGGACCCAAATGGGTTTCTGCATAAAGTTGAATGACATACTCCTATGAACATCCCATAATTTTGGTGGAAGCATTACAGGAATATTTAATGGGGTTGTAGTGAAATTTGGCCTACTGGACCAGATTGGAAATCATGGTGTGGAGCTCAAAATATTAAAAGGATGAACTATATTGCTGCATAAAAGTGATCTAACAACATCACATGACATCTCCAAATTTTGGTTGGAATTTTACATAAACCTATCAAAGGGTTGTAGTTCATTTTGGGGCCTTTTCTTAAGGGAAAACTATTTTTAGAGTGAAGGAGATTAGGGAGAAAATTATATAATTAATTTTTATTGATAACAGAAAAGTTTCATTAAGGGAGCATGAGGGTCTAACTATAAATGGAAAGTTATTACTTGAGGCAAAAACTCCATCATAAAAGGGAAAGAAATGTCCTAAAATCAAGAAGAGAATCAAGCAAGAGAAAATTTTAATTTCCTAGCAAAATTTTAATTAATAAAACATGGTTAAATTTTTGGGGTGTTACAACACTACCCCCCTTAAGAAAAATCTCGTCCTCGAGATTTGCTAAGGGCTATAATGAAAAGAAATATTCCTACTATCACAAAGCAATATCACTCAAATAATCATCCTATTCCTGTAGTAAAAGAAAATAAATATAGCTACAGTGAGAGCGCAACTATCTTGTCGGTTCTGCTCTATGGGGTCGGGGTCAATGTTATAGGTACACATATCCCGCAAAAGTGACGTATTACTGTGGGTGTTGTCGGAGTGGTTTTGGTGGTTACACCCGTAATTAAAAATGCAGTCGTACATCAACGTACTCATGCATGGCTATATAAAAAGAAAAAGGGGCGCACGAATAGACCGTATTTAAATATAGCGGTACAAGATCACATAATGACAAGGCGGACATACTAGGACTTGGCGCTATTCGAGCGATTTAGTCTACCTCGTTTACATCTAAGCGGGCGTGCCTTGTGGACGTCGAGGCTTCTCCACGGTTTTCACCATCGTGGTTAGCCGGAGGGGGTTGAGGGACTGCAGGGTCGGGGTAATGATGATGACCATTGCGGGGGTTGTTGGCCACAATCCCGCTGGAGCGTGTTCCTAGGAGGCGACGAATCACTTCTGGGGACACCAAAACATTTTAGTCGATGGCTGGGGCAGGCCTCAGGGTCTCGATTGGTTGACCGAATAGCACGACTGGGTTGTCGGTGTCGGGCTCGTCTTCTCCTCTTGCTGGGGCTCTGCGGATCAGTTCTCCACGAGCTGCGATCAGATCTAGAGTGATTTGATCGAACAGTTCCTCTAGTGCACTTACATAGCGCGCCAGATGCAATATTGCAGGATCCGTGTCGTGATCTCCGTTGGCAACCTAGGATGGCCTACCATACCCATCACGGCTGGGGTAGTAGTAGAATGAGCGACAGTTGACTCGGGGTGACAAGTGCCGGAGTTGAACTATAGCCTCTCGAGCAGTTAGTTGGAGGGCTTGCGGCTCAAAGGAAGTGGTCCTTCCGGTGAACCTGTAGGGGCGTTCTGGTGATAGACCCCTACCATAGACGTGCACGGGGCCCAGAATTGACGGTTCTCTTGGTACATAACATATTCTGGGGGCTCTTCTAATGCAAAGGCACGGCGGGTGAGGTTTGCTAGTACGGTCACAAAACCTCCAAGGTTGGTTGCTGTGGTTTCATTGTGAACGATGGGTCCTGGCATTTTGGCTTGGTTTGGGGTAGAGGTTGTGCTGTGCTGGGTTGAGGCTAGCGTGCCCTTTTTATAGAAAAAGGGGACGGAGTCTTCCTTCACACGCTTGCGAATGAGACAATTTAGGTGTTGGTCACTTGTGTGGCTACCTTACACGAGAAGCTTGGCCGGGTTCTGGTTAAGGTCTGGTGGGTTGGTTTACCTAAGTTTTTCGACCTGGCTAAGATAGGATTAGCCAATGGTCAGCCGGGCTCTGATAACAAGTTTGTCAGGACCGGATTTTCGGGATATTAATTTCCCAAAAGCGGACCTTGTGCTCACCAGCGCCAGGATTACAGTTAGCTGATGAGGCACCAACTTGTTATAGAAACTCCAAGCAAAATACAAGATATGTAGTACAAGACCATTCTGGCCTATGAGTACAACACATGGTTTCTAGTGGCTGAGGGCGGAAGCGGTTCGTGGTTCATCGGTGACTATGGGACTCCATTTCCCACAGGAACAGCTGACCAGGGTAACTCCTATCTTCGCGAGGCTGCTGTCTCCATATACGTAGATTCCGGGGCTGACATCGCATCGCTCCTTTCCACGCAAGGAATCTGGCCAAGACAATATCCAGGGACAAGCCAGTGAGCAAGGTTGTCAGAATCGCGATTCTGATATGCGATTTTACGACTTTACGATCCAAACTGGCCCCTGTGATTCTACGATTTTAGTTCATATAATCTACGTTTCCACGATCCTGATAGTGAAGATTCTACGATTTGCGATCCTACCATTGGAGCTCCGATCCGATTCAAAATCACGATTCTGACAACCTTGCCAGTGAGTACTTTAATGTACTCGCAAACATTATGAACATGGGAGAGATGTATTCATGCTCGAGATTAAATGATGATCACTATGATGATAAAGATATAACAGTCCATAGTGCAAGTAGGTCACTCGTATAAAAAGGCATATGCAATCAGGCAGGGATAATAAAATAAATAACAAGCATGCCACAGTCGGGCGTCTGAGCGACACCACAGAAAGGGCTTATAAGGAAAATAAATAACAAGCATGCCACAGTCGGGCGTCTGAGCGACACCGCATAAAGGGCTTACAAGGAAAATAAATAACAAGCATGCCACAGTCGGGCGTCTGAGCGACACCGCAGAAAGGGCTTATAAAGAAAATAAATAACAAGCATGCCACAGTCGGCGTCTGAGCGACACCGCAGAAAGGGCTTATAAGGAAAATAAATAACAAGCATGCCACAGTCGGGCGTATGAGCGACACCACAAAAAGGGCTTATAAAAAGAGTAGATAACAATGAATATCCGGGAGGTAGAACCATCCCATGGGTACCCATTAATCCAAAGAAAACAAATGGTTAGTCCATAATATTAATCATAATCACCATATATCACAGATCATACTCAATGTTCTGGTTTAGTAGTTTCTCCTCCGAAGACCGACACTAAGACCGACACTCGACCCATCCCAGACTGTAGTCCTTAACCATGGACACGGCTATTCGAATAGATTTTTATATCTCTGCAGAGTGTGTACTCTTTACCCACGAGTAACGATTTTCTTTAGTCCATCGGACTAATACCGTCTACGGTCTTTTAGTCGAAAACCCGCCTGACTTGCACACACCAGCTTAACTTACCAGTGTCTGGAATCACCCACGACACTTGTTAAGCAATCTCTGAGTGGGGAGGCTACAACCTCACATAGCATGGGATCACATTTCTATCGCGCGCTCTAAGGGGTGCCCCCCTCTCGGTCCCAACCGGAAACACCCATGCCCCCGGACCAGGTGGCATGCCTACCGGTTGCAACCGATATCTTCCACCATGGACTCTCTGTACGGTGTGTGCTAGGACAGGGGTTAACACTTACTGAACCATACCCTACCTGTGGCAGCGAAAAGTGGTAGCACAAGCAAGTATGGGGGTTACTAGAACAAGACTCGATCTACGGTCGACTTAGGAGGTTTCAGCTTTACTTGTATGATTAGTCAAAACCAATATATTTTGCAACAACAGTCGGAAACACCATCCGTCTTGCCTTACCAAGCCGTACCGGATTCCACCGTCCCGACACATAGGAAATAAACATGAATGCGTTCATATCAATGCAAACGTGTCAACAACAATCATATGCGTTAAACCAGGGTTCAAAAATGCTTGCCTTCAAGTAGAGGGGAGGAGAAATGCATTCCAATACTTTTTGGAAGTTTCTCCCTCTTCAAAAATCCTATTTGAAAAAATACGAAATCAATACATAGACTGAAAGCAGCACAAAAAAGTTGCTTGGAAAATTTTGAAATAATTATGAAAATAAACTAGACAATATTTGGGAAACAATAGAAAAAGAATCAAGTCATTTGGATTTATATTTAAAAAGATATTGCCAGTCAAAGTTTAGTCAATTCTGTTTTTAGAATAAAAACAGAAATAGGAAAACGTTTCGATAGGAATACGCCTTCAGAGTAGGGCAGACGTACTCTGGGTTCTGCGCCTCCACTTACGCACGCGTGGGCTGGCGCTGGCTCGCTGACAGAGGGCCCAGGGGGCCCACTGGTCAGGTTTGACCAGTCGCCCCCGCCTCCTTCTTCCTCTGGCCGAACGGAGGTGCGGCTCCGGCGATCAACGCCGGCGAACGGCGGCTCCTTGTGGGCGTCCGAGTGCAAGGACAGATCCGCCAAACTGGGGCGGTCCTCCCGGTGGCCGAGGGGGCAACGGAGGTGGAGGAAAACACCGGCGACGAGCTTCGCGGCGAACGGCGGCCTCGGGTGGATTTGGGGTTCCGTCCTACGGTGGTTCCCGAGCTAGTTTGAGACATTGGGCGGCTTCGCAGGATCATAGGGAGTCGAACGGCGGCGCTGGCTGGATGGGAGGGGCTCGGGCGGCGACGTATTGGACTGGAGGGCGGCGGCGGTTGTACTTGACGGAGTTGGAGAAGAGAACCTCCTTGGGCGATTGGTTCCTATGGGGGTGCTCTGTGGGGTTTCTAGGGGTTGTCTGAGACTGTGGAGGAGCTCGAGGCATCCTTAAATAGGCGGGCGATGGCGGTTCCGCGGCGGCCGTGGATAAGGACGCCGACGACCAATGTTCTTTAGCTTAGGGCGACGTGGCGGCGACGTACGCTAGGGGACGAGCCCGCTGACGAACTGGAGCTGTTCTAGGGGCAGGTGGCGAGCGCTGGTGGCCTGGGCGGCTCTGTCCATGGCAGGAGCTGCTGGGCTGCCCGCTTGCTGCCGCGGCCGACCTGACGATGGCCCTGTGGAGCTCCAGATCTGTCTTTGCGGCGAGGGGAAAAGGTGGCATGCTGTCGGTGCGAGGGGAGAGGCCAGAACGGGCGTGGGGCGTCGGCAGAGGGTCGTGGCGGCTCGGTGCGCGCGCGTGCAAAACATGCTCTCTGGGCGCGCCCAGAGCACGCACGTGAGCCGCTCGACAAAATGCCAATGCTAGCTACAGAGTTTGGATGAAGCTGGGATTTAGCAGGTCTGGGTTAGAGTCTTAAGGGAGATCAATGGACATGGCATTATACACTGAGGACCAAGATCATCGTGCAAAGCAAAAATCATGCCAAAGTTGGCCATGCATACCAAGTGCTCGACAGAATGCCATGAGCATGAGGGCATCTCTTCTGGTGGACAAAATCTCCAGATCAGGGTCTATTTAGGTGAAAGTGATGATGACAAAGCTAGTTGGGCAAAACCAGAAACTTGCTAGTGCAAGTTTTGCAAATCTTCAGTTGTGGACAGGAACTGAAGGGCATTGTTTCATGAACCAGAAATGTCCCAATGGGTCCACTCTTCTGTACTTAAGTGTTTTGCAAGAATGGTTATAAGCAGGAGGAAGCTCAAGGGCACTGGAGCAAAATAAACTAGGGTTGAAGTGCAAAATACCAAACTGGACCAGAATGGAAGTGAGGTTGTTTCACTCAAATTTTCCAAAGGACCCAAATGGGTTTTTGCATGAAGTTGAATGACATACTCCTATGAACATCCCATAATTTTGGTGGAAGCATTACATGAATATTTAATGGGGTTGTAGTGAAATTTGGCCTACTGGACCAGATTGGAAATCATGGTGTGGAGCTCAAAATATTAAAAGGATGAACTATATTCCTGCATAAAAGTGATCTAACAACATCACATGACATCTCCAAATTTTGGCTGGAATTTTAGATAAACCTATCAAAGGGTTGTAGATCATTTTGGGGCCTTTTCTTAAGGGAAAACTATTTTTAGAGTGAAGAAGATTAGGGAGAAAATTATATAATTTATTTTTATTGATAACAGAGAAGTTTCATTAAGGGAGCATGAGGGTCTAACAATAAATGGAAAGTTATTACTTGAGGCAAAAACTCCAACATAAAAGGGAAAGAAAGGTCCTAAAATCAAGAAGAGAATCAAGCAAGAGAACATTTTAATTTCCTGGCAAAATTTTAATTAATAAAACATGGTTAAATTTTTGGGGTGTTACATCGGGTATGACTTAAATCCGGACCGCGGGTTGATTTCAAGAAAACACGAGGACTTTTGTGTAAAATATGAAAAAACTATTCGTTTTAACTTAAAATAGGACTGCGGGTTGAATTCTCTGAAGTAGAGGGACTTTTCTGAAAAATGCCATGACGGACAAGAAGAAACCCAATTTTCTTTATTATTAGGTAAAGATTACTTATGTAAAAGAAAGTAACTTCACATATACATGTCCATGATCATTCTCAATATCCCAAATATATTTTAACTATGTTAATAACTTAAACCAAACTCCAACTTTCTATAAAGTGAATGAAACCAACAACTACAGCAACCAAAAGAAATTATTTAACAAAATAATTAAAATGCATAGTATAAATCATTTGTTCATGTTGGAAAAATCACAAATATTGAAATGGAACTATGAAAATGTTGTTGTGGCTTGCCTTAGTTCAAATGAGGCTCACAAGCCTCCTGGTGATCCTCAAGACAAGTTTCTGCTTCTGAAAATAAATAAAAGTTCAAAAAGAAACTATCAAGATTCATTAAAAAATTCACCAGAAAATCTTCACAGCACCAAATAGTTTCATATTCGGTGTGCTGCAAGATTTCTTTACCAGGAACACAATGCAAAAAAGAATCAATTCATTTGGACTTATGGTTAAAAAGTTATTGCAGTTTGAAGTTCTCTGAAATTTATTTAAATTCAGAAATTTAAATAAATAGAATAGGGGGGTGACATCGAAGGCATAAAAGCCCAGAGCGCCACCACTCATACCGCTTCACGCGGGTATGGAGAGGCTGACTAGTGGGCCCTGCTAGTCAGGTGAGAGGGAGAGAGCGGAAGGAGCAGAGGCGGCCGCGGCTTCGCCGGAGCGCACGCCGGCGACGCTGCCCCTTGGCTCAAACGAAAAGGATAGATCGACGGAGGGGGTCGAGGCGCACCTGCCCGTACCCGTAGGGTAGCTAGAGGTGGACGGACGGCGTTGGAATGGAGCTCGGAGGCGGAGGCAGAACAGGGGGCTCGCCGGAGTTCAAGAAGACGGCGAGCTACGGCGCCTTCAGCAGCTCCAGCTAGGTGAAGAGGCTCCACCAGAGAGTGGCTGAGGCTCTGTTGAGGTCGCCTTAGGCGGAGAGGGCTTGGAGCTACCCCGACGACCCGAGGGGGATCGCCGGTGAGCTCGAGCTAGGGAATGGTGGCATGAGGCCTGCCCGGCCGGGCCACGGGGTTCTACTCGATCTATGGTCGTGTGGGAGTGGAGCTGGGTGCTCGAAGCGGCTAGGAGAGGGTCTATATATAGGCGAGCGAGAGGGGGGGAACGGAGCTCCGCCGGCGACACCTAGCTGTGCCCGGCAACGAATTGGCGTCAGTGGGAGGGGGGAGAAGAAGACGGAGTCACGCGGGAGCTGTGGCCGTGTGGGGACGAGCACAAGGTCGCTGGGGGTGGCGACGAGCACAGTGTGCACCGCACTGTGCCTTGGCCGGACCGCGCCCGTGCTCGCTGTTGTGAGCTTCGGCTTCGGCGAGAGCCAGAGGTGGACTGTGGAGATGAAGACGACGATGGTGGCGAGGTTTGGCGCGCTTGGGCAGGTGCGGAAGCGAGCATGCACTCTATAGAGCGCTCGGAGGCATCCAGAGTGCCCCGACTGACTGCCATGGCTTGGTGTACACGCGTGGTCACCGCGCGAACTCTGCCTACTGGATGAGTTGGTGCCAAAAATCGTGTCTGGCGTGTTGTTCGTGGTAGATAGGAGAGTTACCCGTGGTTGGTTTAATTCCAGACGCAGTAGAATGAAATTAATTAGCCTGGTAAGTTTCTGGACAGAAATTTTGAGAGCTTACTGAGGTAAAATGGTGAATAGTTGGAGGCTGTGCTTTGGAGGCTAGTCAAGAGTTACTAAGGGGAAGATGCACAAGGAGTTGCATAAGAAGTGGAGCAAGTAAAATGGTAGTTGCTGTATAAACTACCATTTCTGTCCAGAATAGAAAAGATTTTCTGTAGCAAAAATATTCCAAAAAGTAGTGCAATATTTTTGCTCAGGAATGTGTCTTAGGGTCCAAAGAATATTTAGAAACTTCCTCAGAATTTTATGAGCCAGAAAACTAGGGGTTGCTTTGGAGCAGAAAGAATTTAGCTAGGGTTTTGGGGAGTAAAATGAATATTTTTCAAATAAGAATAATTTACCATGAAGTATATTAGAGTGGTCCAGAGGTATATGATAGTTTGAGATGGATAGGAGTCACTTGGGTGAAAGTCCAGGGTACCCAAGTGTTTTAAGTCCATATGAAATGATTTAAAAATCCCAAGGTTTGAAATAAATTCAAATAAAGCTTTGCCAAGAAAAAGAGGGCAAAAATGAGGCTGTCACAGAGGGGTATATACAGACTCCACACAAAATCTAACCGTTACACACAATTTACCAAAGTCGGTGGGACCGAATCAGAGAACTCGGTCAGACCGATTCAGTTCATAATGTGGCCGTTAGGCATTTCGGTGGGATCGATATGATCAACTCGGTAGGACCGATTTCATTACGGTTAGGGAAAAACGTAATCTCGGTGAGACCAATTAAACAAACTCGGTAGGACCGATTTTGGTAATAAGCTAACCAGAGAGTTGGTCAGGCAAACTCGGTTGGACCGATTCGCTCGTTTTGGTTGGACCGAAACATTACGAAGGGGAAACAGTGAGTTTGCATTGCGAACTCGGTGTAACCGATCGCTCATCTCGGTTTGACTGAAACATTACAAAGGGAAACAGAGAGTTTGCAATCCCATCTCGGTGAGACCAAGATCCCTATCGGTGAGACCAAAGTGATTAGGGTTTCTGGCAGTGGCTATGTCAACTAAACTCGGTGGCGTCGGATAGAAAGTTTCGGTGGGGCCGAGTTTGACTTTTGGTTTGGGACATATGTGGATGTGAGAAAGAGGTTGAGGGTTTTGGAGCATATCACTAAGCACTTTGAGTAAGAAAACCATTAAGCAACACCTTATCCCCTTTTATTAGTATTGGCATTCCTATAGACTCAATGTGATCTTGGATCACTAAAATAGAAAATGTAGAGTCTTGATGTAATGCCCCGGATGTAATACTTTCCCTTTTGGGTATATAATATATCTCCGGCTTCATCTATTTCCATTCCGGGTTCTTTGTCTTTCGGGTTTTCGTCGTTTTGTTGTGTGAGTGTGTGGCATTCATTCATATCATGTAGACATGTGCATCGCATTGCTTTTGTGTTGTCGGTTGCATCCGGTTCCGCGTGTTTCTTCCCGTTGTCCGTTTCGCGTTCCGGAGCTCCCTCACGTGTCCGTGACGTCCCGTAGGCCTACTTTGTTGTTCGAGCGTTTAACGTTACCGGTGTACCGCGAGGTTGTTGTGTGTGTTGTTGTTTTGTTGTGTGCAACCCGCCTCTCAAATCTCGTCTCGTTTGGACTACGTTGGCTATC
Source organism: Secale cereale (assembly GCA_902687465.1). Classification (NCBI taxonomy): domain Eukaryota; kingdom Viridiplantae; phylum Streptophyta; class Magnoliopsida; order Poales; family Poaceae; genus Secale; species Secale cereale. The sequence goes on from LR738715.1 coordinate 416,641,358, forward strand.
CCATCCGTTGTTCGTGTGGGTCCGATGTGCCTTCACTTTGTGTCCCGGAAACACCCCTACTGCAGTCTTTTATCTTCTCCTAGGCCCTTCTAGACTAACCCCACGATCGGATCCGTCGGATCGCGATCGGAGGGCTCCTAGCGCCCCTAAATTCCCCCAACCCTACAAAACTGCTATATATAGACCCCTATGTCTATTTTGGACATCCCTAACTTCTTCCCCCTTTTTCTCTCCTCAATTTTCGGATCCATCCAGCCACCCACACTGCCTTGGGATCATCCCCTCGAAGCCAGCGCCGCCGCAGCTTCAGGATCGGGTCGTCCCGATCTGGATCGCCCGACCAGATCGAGGTCAACGCCTCTGCCTCCGTCGATCGGATCGACCGCGGCCCGTACGCCGCTCTCCTCCACGGGCGCCTCCGACCGCGGCCTCTGTAGCCTCGCGCGGCTGGGCCTCCCTCCGTTCGGGACCACTTCGCCCTTCACCGCGCCGGCCCGTACCCCGCCGCGCCTCCGGTGGGCCGCCGCCTCCCCACCGGCCCAGGCGCGCCGCACCGCGCCACCGCTTCGCTCGATCGCTCCCGCAGCGCTGCGCCGGCCCGGTCCCCACATCGCCGTGGGCCGCTCCTTCCCCGCGCCAGCCTCGGGGCCCAGCCCGCGCCGCGCCGCCTCTCGTCCGCTCTCCTCCGGTCCCGCCTGGGCCGCGACCGCAGCGAGGCCCAGCGCCGCGTCGCCAGGCCGCGGGCCGCCTCTTCCTACAGCCGCGCGGATCTGCCACCTGGGCCTCAGCCACCGCTCTCCTCCGGCCCAATTCCTTCAGATCTGTTGTGAGGTTGAACCCTAATATTCACTAAGTCCCAGATCTGTTCATCTCTGATGCAATGTTTGACCATGTATAACTTTTTGCCTGATGCTCCGTTTTGCGCGTGTAATATGTCCAGACGTTCGTGGAGTTGTGCTCTACGTTTTATCTGTTGTAGTCATGCATGTTAGATGTCATCTAGGTGCTTGTTTTGCTGTTGCAAGAGTGCATCATGATATAAACTGCTGCTATGTGTTATTTTTATGCCACCTTTGCCATGTGATATCTTTTAGCTCGTTTGCCCGAATGATGCAAATGACATGTCCACGTGTTCGTCTTGCCACGCACTACGTGTTGCTTGTGATAGGTTGCATGGTAGATTTATTATTGACTTGTTATCATCGTTGCAAAGTGCCATGTTCATGTGATGTGTTTTCACTTGTTATGAAATGCCATCTTGTTGAGCTCGTTGCTATCGTTGTGTTTACCTCTATGATGCATGATTGTGTGTTTCGGGATCACCTTCATGTGTACTTTGATGAGGTGCTTACCCTTTGCAACGTTTAGTTTCGAGGTGACTTAAACATGCTCTTTTATATGCTATGATGATATTGCTGTTTTAGGACTTAGTGGATTTTCACTAAGTCTGAAATCTGTAACGTTCCGATGCCATGTTCGTGTGATGTTCTAGGACAAAGCATGATAGTTTTGGAGTGGTTTTTGATTGTTCCTTGTAGTATATATTGTTGTATTTCCATTCATGTCCTCACATGTCCATTTAAGTGGCTGTAGCATGTTTATCTTTTGCTCTAAAGTTTCAATAAAATTCTGCTGCCAGAATTTTATTGTCAAGTTCAATATGTCCAAGATCATTGCTATTGATCCGTGACTCCGTTGGGGTGCACCTTTGGACTTAGTTGCTGTACTATATGTCTAGTTTGTGTTCATGTCCTTTGCCATGCTTTTTTGGTGCTGTAGCTTAATTATTTTGAGCTCCGAAGATGCTATGTTGCTGTAATTTTCAGCTTTCGCTCAAATCTTGTTTCGGGCATAACTTTTAGCCCGTAACTCCGATTTCAGCGAATCTTATATCAAACTTGATTGATTTTCTGCGTAGTTTAATAATATCAGATTGTTATCTTGTTTTGAGGTGTTTTGCTTGAGTGATGTTTTACGTGCTCCATGTGCATCCTTAGTGCATCCATCATGCATTCATGTTTTTCGAGTGCGCATTGCATCTTGTTGATTGGTGCTTGGTGTGATTGTTTTGTTTAGAGCCGGAAGCTGAGACCGAGTACGAAGTTGAGCACGAGGTTTCCAACGAGGTTGAGCACGAGGACCCTTCTTACGATCTGAACGACTTCTCTTCAGGCAAGATGACCGAACCCCGATAACATTACTATCTTTGCCTATTGCTAGTAGTCTCGATCTATAGTTTTGCCTCGATGCCCATGATCTTCTTGTCAGCCTCCTATTTGTAACCAATTGCCCTGTTTAACCAACCTACCTATGCAAACCATTGCTTGGCTAAGTACGCTTCGCTCAGCCCTTCTTATAGCGTTGCTAGTTGCAGGTGAAGTGAAGATGCTTGCTCCATGTTGAAGTTTGGTTGGGTTATATCACACTATATAAATGCTTAAAATGAAATCATCTATATATTGGCAAGGGTGGAAGGCTAAGCCTTTTGCTTGGTGATTTGTTCCACTCATGCCGTTAGGAACCGTATAAACCGGTGTTATGTTCCTTGATTATGCGTTCCTAACACGGTTGGGGTGTATGGGACCCCCTCGATAAACCGCTAAGTGCCAAGTCTTTTCCAGCAAATCCCAACATTGGTACTATTTGCCTAATAACTAAATAACTTGCATAGGGAGTAATTAACCCGAGTTCTTAATCAACCACCCCGGGCCAGTGCTCCTCATGAGTGTTGGTCCGAAACGGGGAGCCTGCGGGGTCACCACGAGGGAACTCGAGGATTGATATAAACCCGTAGCTTCGCCCATCCGGTCGTGTCCTGAGACTTAGATACGCGCGGCTACTATCAGGGTGTCGACACGCCGGGAGGATTTGCTGGATTAGCCTTACCTTAGCTCGGTATATCTTGAGCACGGGATTCCGAGGATACTCGGGTCTTCCCACTTTGGAGTTGCGACTCCGCGGATCGTGGGCTTGTAATGGGTCAAGTTGGAACACCCCTGCAGGGTTTGAACTTTCGAAAGCCGTGCCCGCGGTTATGTGGCAGATGGGAGCTTGTTAATTCCGGTTGTAGATAACTTGACACAATGTTACTAATACACTACCAGCGTGTGTTCCGTGACTGTCAATTTCCGAATAGGGATTCGGGAGTTGAACACTGAGGGGTTATGTTTGTTGAGCTTGTAGCTAGGATCACTTCGTGATCACTTCTCGCCGAGGCTTCTCTTCTCGCTCTCACTTACGTAAGCTAGATGCTAGTTGCTGCTGCAGACACTTATTCCTTTCTTCAGCCTTTTCCTCACCCAAAGGCTTTGATAGTCTTGTTACCCGGAGACGGGATTGCTGAGTCCTCTGTGGCTCACAATTACTTCACACACCAGATGCAGGTCCAGCTATGAGCTATCCAGGTGATGGCACCGAGCTGGATTGGGAGTACGACGAGGAGCGTAGTCGGTACTACGTGCGCTACCCGGACGATCAGTAGTGGAGTCTCTTACTAGAATTCGATCCGCCTGTGGTTTATTTATCTAAGTTTGGTACTTTGACATTTGGCTTTTGCCCTTAGAGGGTTGTGATGTTCTTAATGTATGATGTTTGAGACTTGTACTCTAATTCTGTGACGTGGCGAGTGTAAGCCAACTATTTTCAGTTTACTATCCCATCTTTTACATGAGTTGTGCAAAGATTACCGAACTTGAGATCATTCTAGGATGGATTTATGCCTTTAAGTCGTGCCTCGACACGTAGGAGGTATAACTCCATCCTGGGCATTACAAGTTGGTATTCAGAGCCTTCTCCGACCTAGGAGCCCCCACTGTTTGATCGAATCGTTGACGGTTGAGTCTAGGCACACACTGAAAACTTTTTGAGTCCTATATTATATCGGAGAGTAGGATTTCTTTGCTTCTCATCCCCTTTCTCTCTGGTGAGGACTCCTGACGTCTACTCTTGTCTCTCCTATCTTCAAAATTTGCACAAATTTTTTTTAGGAATCCCGTGAGTATTCTGGGATTGTTTCGATGTTCTTGTGACAAGGATATTGTTCTCGATGCCTCCTGTTACCGAGGAGTTGAGCTTCGGGGTATCATTGTAACAAGCATATCGCGGCAGTACTAAATACTTAAGACGGCCGACATCGAAAATCTCCCCTATACGGCCAGTGGCAAGATAACCCCGACATCACCCAGTACTGGGGAGGTAGTTCGGGAGTATTGCCATAGCTTGTTATAGTGGATGCTTTTCGAAGGTCCGAGGTACACAGTTTCCGAGAAAGACTGGTTATGTGTTGAAGGATGGATACACCTGGATGTAGGTTAGAGTTGATTGCGCGGTGCTTCCCGTGTATCCCCAACACCTGATTGCATAACTGGAATCTTTCGGAAATCTATAGGTGGGTTTTATCCAGTAGATCGTAGGCATTCTTCCAACGAATGCAGGTTAGTGAGTTCGGGGTTCGACATTGAGTGAAGGGGTTATATGACCGATGTTACTATCAGGAGTTGCATCTTAAAGGGTCCTTGGCTATGCTGATCCGAGGATTGCAAAACCTTTTCGTAACGCGTTCATATGCTTTCAGCACAAAGATGTTAGAACGAAACTCCTCTCTTGTGTTTGTTCCCGTCTGTACCTTGTTGTTTTTCTTATTTTATCCTTTTGATCCCTATGTGGCTTCTCGTGAAGATTGATGTTATCATTTATCTAAGAATATCATTCGTTCCTCTTGTTCGGATGATTTCATTCGTTCTTACTGTTCGAATGATTATTGTGAAGACTTGTTGCAATTCATTCCATTGATTCAGCTTATTCCTTTTGTCAATCAATTGCTGATTCGTGGTCATCTCTTACTGGATGGCTCCGAAAAAGGTTCCCAACGCTAACCCAGAGGTGGAAGAGGTCCCAGAGCATCCTCCTTCCCCTCCTCCTCCGCCTGAGGCTTGGAGAGCAATTATGCAGACTACTGCTCAGAACACTCAGTTGATGATGCAGATGATGCAGATGATGCAAGCTAATCAAGCCAATCAGGGTATTCCAGGGAATCAAGGCAACTTCTTCTAGCAGCACCATGCTACCCTCAACCAGTTCCTGGCTAACAATCCTAAAGCTTTCAGTTACTGTGTCGACCCTCTTGATGCTGAGGATTGGTTGACCGACATAAAGAAGCATTTTGAGTGCAGTAACGTGAAGGAAGATGATTATGTGAAGTTTGCAGCCTTCCAACTGAAAGATCAAGCAGCTGACTGGTGGCAGCAGTACAAAGAGTCCAGGCCAGGTCAAGTGATCTCTTGGGAGAATTTCTGCAAGGATTTCCGCTCGCACCACATTCCTACAAGTGTCATCGAGGGTATGCATGAGTAATTCCGCAACCTCAAGCAGGGCTCCATGTCAGTCTATCAGTATAATGTCAAGTTCCAAAACCTCGCTCGTTATGCTAAGCAAGACATTCCTGATGCCAAGAGTAAAATCTATCAGTTCCGTGGAGGTCTCAAAGATGAACTTCAGCTTGCTCTCACTTTGTTCGAGCCCGATGAATTCGACAAGTTCTATAACATGGCTATGAAACAAGAAGCAGCTCAGCTCAAGATGGAGGCTTCTAAGAAGAGAATTCGAGATGCTGTTCACTCTTCCTCATCGTCTCAGTTGGCTGTGAAACAACAGAAATTCTGGCTTCCTCCTCCTCCAGTGATTCGAGCTCCATACAACAACTCCAACAACTTCAACAACTCCAACAACAAGAACTCTAGTGGTCGTGGTTTCTCCCACCCACCCAACTCCAACAAGCAGTCCAAGCAACAGTTCCAAGCTCCAAGACTAAATGCTCCTCCTAACCGTCCACTTTCTGAGGTGACTTGCTACAAGTGTGGCCAGAAGGGTCATTATTCCAACAAGTGCAACAACCCAAGGCGCCTTCCGCCTCCTCCTCCTGTCGGTACCGCTATGGTCAAGCATGATCCAAAGGCAGCAAGGGTCAATCTGATGAATGCAGCACAAGCGGAGGCTTCTTCTGATGTCATTTTGGGTAACCTTCCAGTTAACTCTTTTCCAGCTAAAGTGTTATTTGATTCGGGTGCTTCATGTTCTTTCATGTCTCAACCATTTGCATCCAAGCACAATATTGCCACTTCAAATTTGCCTCAGAGGTTGCAAGTCATTTCCCCGGGGAGACGTATGTCTTCTACTGTCTATGCTCCGGATGTTTCTATTCGCATGGGAGATTATCGTTTTATGGCTAAACCGGTGGTTCTTGGTAATTCTGACATCGACCTCATTCTCGGAATGGATTGGCTTTCTCAGCATGATGCTCACATTGATTGTGCTCAAAAGGAAGTCAAGTTGACTCATTCTGATGAAGATGTGATTATCTTTGTGATACAGGGTGGAACCCTAATCAGCGGATCTTTCACGTTTGGAGGTTGACACACGATGAACACGGGGAATCACAAGGGAAAGATGGGGAAAACATAAGAGGAAAACACTCAATCAACACGAAAGCAATCACACAAATGCTAGATTCACGATACAAGGTCGAGATCCATGATCCAAGGTCAACAACGGTGATACAGATAGTCTTCTCCTGGAGGAGGTCTTGATATCCCGGGGGATCTTCTCCGATGAAGGAGGTCCTGAATCCGAAGTGGATCTTCTCCGTAGAGGCGCACCGTCTCGTGGGAGAAATCCACACAAGTGTCAAATGAGCTAAACCACAGCTAACCCTAAACGGAATGAGGAGAGGAGTATATATAGTCTACGGGGCGAATGGGTACATGGGCCTCGGCCCAGGGGATGCGCGCAGGCATTACAGGGGCCGGACGTCCGGGCGGCGGGCCGGATGTCCGGGACTTCACGGGACGCCGGATGTCCGGGGCGGGGGCCCGGATGTCCGGGCGGGAGGAGCCGAGCCTCGGGTGCTCTCTGGACAGGAGGGGCCGGATTTCCGGGCCCGAGGCCGGATGTCCGGGCCGTGCTTGGCCGGATGTCCGGGCCCTGGCCAGATGTCCGGGCCCTGTGGCTGGCCTTCTGTAGAGAGATGCCCAGGGGCCGGATGTCCGGGCCAGGGGGCCGGATGTCCGGGGCCTGGAGCTGTTTTCTGGTCTTCTTGTTGCATCAGCTCGTCCATGACCTTGGGGACTTGTCCATCTTCAAGATCTTCTCCGAAGTGGTCTCCTTCACACCTGAGCACACAAAGCACACTCGCTTGAGGTAGCAACCATGTCTCGCAAGATTCATAAGGAAGTAGGGCTAGGAGTGACGTCACCTCGGTCTCGAAAGCTCTAGCACGAGCACGTGTCATCGGTCCTTGAGGCACTTGAGGGGGTGAAGGAGGGTCCATGGGGATGGCCCTAGGATACACCGTATCATCTCCCCTCCCTTGGGAAAGATCCGACCTCGGATCGAAATCTTCATCACCATGGAAAGGGGAGAGGTCCTTGATGTTGAAAGTAGCGCTCACGGAGTACTTGTCTCGTGGGATGTCGATCTTGTAGGCGTTGTCGTTGTAGCGTGCTAGCACCTTGAAGGGTCCGTCGGCGCGAGGTAGAAGCTTGGACTGGCGCTCGAGTGGGAAGCGGTCCTTGCGAAGGTGAAGCCAAACAAGATCTCCCGGTTGGAACACCATCGGTGCCTTGTTGCCGTTGAGCTTGGTGGCGCGACGGTGGACTTGTCGCTCGATCATCGCCCTTGTGTCTTCGTGCACCTTCTTGAGATAAGTTGCCCTTGCACTTGTGTCCATGTTCGTGCGCTCTTGGAGAGGAAGCGGTAGGATGTCCAAAGGTGACAACGGGTTGAAGCCGTAGACGATCTCGAAGGGGGACTTGCCGGTTGTGGAGTGTCTTGCGCGGTTGTAGGCGAACTCGGCGATTGGTAAGCAATGCTCCCATTCCCGGATGTTCCTCTTGATCAACACACGAAGAAGAGTGGATAGCGTGCGGTTCGTCACCTCTGTCTGGCCGTCCGTTTGTGGATGGTACGCCGAAGAAAATAGAAGCTTGATTCCGAGCTTGGCACATAGTGTTTTCCAAAAGTAACTCAGGAACTTGACGTCCCGGTCGGAGACGATCGTTTTGGGCACGCCGTGTAGACGAAGTATCTCCCTGCAAAAGAGAGTTGCAACATGTGAAGCATCGTCGATCTTGTTACAAGGAATGAAATGAGCCATTTTGGAGAACCTATCTACCACGACAAGCACGGAATCTTTGCCATTTTGAGTCCTAGGCAAGCCAAGTATGAAATCCATGCTTATGTCTTCCCATGGGTGATATGGAATAGGAAGAGGCATATAAAGACCATAAGATTGAGCTTTGGACTTAGCTTTGCGGCATGTAGAACAGCGGTTGGTGAAGCGTGAGACGTCATGATACGGTGTATCCTAGGGCCATCACCATGGACCCTCCTTCACCCCCTCAAGTGCCTCAAGGACCGATGACACGTGCTCGTGCTAGAGCTTTTGAGACCGAGGTGACGTCACTCCTAGCCCAACTCCCTTATGAATCTTGCGAGACATGGTTGCTACCTCAAGCGAGTGTGCTTTGTGTGCTCAGGTGTGAAGGAGACCACTTCGGAGAAGAGCTTGAAGATGGACAAGTCCCCAAGGCCACGGACGAGCTGATGCATCGAGAAGGGCAGAAGAGAGCTCCAGGACCCGGACATCCGGCCCCCTGGCCCGGACATCCGGCCCCTGGGCATTCACCTACAGAAGGCCAACAGCAGCCGAGGCTACAGGGCCCGGACATCCGGCCAGGGCCCGGACATCCGGCCAGGCACGGCCCGGACATCCGGCCCCGCGCCCGGAAATCCGGCGCCTCTGTCCAGAGAGCACCCGAGACCAGGCCACTCCAGCCCGGACATCCGGCCCATGGCCCCGGACGTCCGGCGTCCCTCGAAGCCCCGGACATCCGGGCCGCCGCCCGGACATCCGGCCCCTGATCTGCCTGCGTGCAGCCCCCTGGGCCGAGGCCCATGTACCCGTTCGCCCCGAAGACTATATATACTCCTCTCCTCTTTCCGTTTAGGGTTAGCTGTGGTTTTTAGCTCATTTGACACTTGTGTGGATTTCTCCCACGAGACCGGTGCGCCTCTACGGAGAAGATCCACCTCTGGATTCAAGACCCCTAACGGGAAGATCCCACGGGATTCCAAGACCTCCTCCGGGAGAAGACTATCTGTATCACCGTTGTTGACTTTGGATCATGTATCTCGACCTTGTATCGCGAATCTAGCACTTGTGTGATTGCTTCCGTGTTGATTTGAGTGTTCTCTCTTGTGTTTTCCCCATCTTTCTCCGTGTTTTCCCCGTGTTCATCGTGTGCCAACCTCCAAACGTGAAAGATCCGCTGATTAGGGTTCCACCCTACATCAATAAGACGCACAAAAGTGCCGGGTGCTTCCGATAAGCCCATTGGCATGACAAGCCACTCATATAACCCAAACTTGGTTTTGAAAGCAGTTTTCCACTCATCACCCTCTTGAATGCGAATTTGGTAGTAACCACTTTTAAGATCAATTTTTGAAAAGATGGTGGCACCACAAAGTTCATCAAGCATGTCATCTAAGCGAGGAATAGGGTGACGATATCTAACGGTTATAGCATTTATCGGGCGGCAATCGGAACACATGCGAAAAGTTCCGTCTTTCTTAGGCACGAGAATAACGGGAACGGCACAAGGGCTTAGACTTTCACGTACATGACCCTTGTCGATGAGATTTTGCACTTGCCGTTGTATCTCCTTCGTTTCCTCGGGGTTGACGCGGTACGGAGCTTTGTTTGGAAGTGGAGCACCGGGTACGAGGTCGATGCGGTGCTCTATCCCTCGAAGTGGAGGTAGACCCGGTGGTAGCTCATCCGGAAAGACGTCCGAGAATTCCTGCAACAATTTAGACAACACTAAAGGTGGAGGTGGTGAAGTGTTAGTAGGTTTGGCTTCCCCTTTGCATAGGAGCACAAGGTGGAAGACGCTCGATGGGTTCTCACACACTTCTCTCATCTCTCGTTTGGTAGCAAATAGCACTAGTTGCTTCTTGTCGCTCATCGTGGAGTCTCTCATATTTGGCTTGTGGCTCTCACTCTCTTTTTGGTGGCTCGCTCTCTCACCATTCTCTCCACGATGGGTGGTAGGTAAAATCTTGTCGGCGGCTACTTGACTTGGAGTCATTGGTCGTAGCACGAATTCCTTGCCCTTCATCTTGAAGTGGTAGTGATTCGTCCGTCCATTGTGTGTGACTCCACGATCATATTGCCATGGGCGTCCAAGAATAAGGTGGCACACGGACATGGGTATCACATCACACTCAAGAGTATCCTCGTAGGCGCCAATCTTGAAAGAGACTTGCACGGTGTGCTCGACTCGAAGAATTCCGGCGTCGTTGAGCCATTGGACCTTGTAGGGATGCGGATGCTTCGTCTTGACCAAATGAAGCTTGTCGCATAGCTCTTCGCTTGCCAAGTTGTGGCAACTTCCGCCATCGATGATAACCTTGACGGAGCGTCCATTGATGCCGGCCTTCGTATGAAAAATATGACATCGTTGGTCGTCATCTTGTTGATGTTGGAGTGTCAAGACTTTGGAGACAACAAGGTTGGGGCTTGAGTCATTGTCGCAAAACACTTGATTGTCTTCTTCTTCATTGACTTGGCGATGCATAGCGACATGCTCAAGTGCTTCCATCTCATCATCGCTCATGGAGTCATAAGATCCGTCGTCGTTGATGATCATGGTGCGAACGGTCTTGCACTCAAATGACTTGTGGCCTCGTCCTTGGCACTTGAAGCATTTGATGGAGCTCGTCTTGTTATTGTCTTCGGTAGGAGTTGTAGTTGAGGAAGCTCTTGGCTTGAAGTTGTTTGTAGAAGGTGGACGACTCGATGTAGTCGCATTCTTGTAGCTTTGCTTATCTCCGAAGTTTGTAGGAGGCTTGGAAGAGGTAGGAGGAGTAGCCGAAGTCGTTGAAGCTTGGTTGTAGGAGCCAAAGTTCTTGGAGGTGAACTTTGAGTACTTGTAGTCTTCTTGAACTTGTCGCTCCGCTTTGGTTGCTTGATGTACTAGCTCGAGGAGATTGTTGTATGGTTGGAAGTCCGCAATCTTCTTGATGGGATAGTTGAGTCCATTCAAGAATCGCGCCATAGTTTGCTCATCATCTTCCGTGATGTTCGCTCGTATCATGGCAATCTCCATCTCCTTGTAGTACTCTTCAACGGACTTGGTACCTTGCATGAGGAGTTGTAGCTTCTTGAACAAGTCACGGTTGTAGTGTGTAGGCACGAAGCGTGCTCTCATCACTTCCTTCATTTGAGCCCAAGTGGTGATAGGAGGTTCGCCTTTGGCTTCTCTTCTCTCTATGATTTGCTCCCACCAAATGAGAACATAGTCTTGGAACTCAAGTGATGCCATAGCGATCTTCTTCTCTTCATCGAAGTTGTGAAGGCGAAAGATCTTGTCAACTTTCAATGCCCATGAGAGGTAGTCTTCGGGATCAATGCTTCCGGAAAACTTTGGCATGGTGAACTTGAGCTTGCCATAGCGATGCTCATCATTGTTTCCTTGCCTATTGGGAGGATGATCTCGATTTTGGCGGTTTGCCGTATCGTGTTGCTCTTGTGGATGTAGACGTTCTTGTTGGTATTGTTGCTCTTGTTGCGCTTGAGGAGGAGCTTCTTCTTGCATTCTTGCTTGATGGCGCCGTTCTTGCATCTCATCTCGAAGGAAATCCTCTTCTTGACGAGTGTGTCGATTGCGGGCGGCCACATTGCGGTGTGCATCTTGTAAAGCACGTTGCGCCTCCATAGCTTGAGCTTCACGACGTTGTTGTGCTTGGCGGTTAGCCTCGGCATCTTGTTCTTCTTGATATTGACGAGCTCGCTCTTGTTGTTGTTGGCGTAGTCGTTGCCGTTCTTGTGCTTGCTCAAGTGTAGCTTTGTTTTGACGACGTCGGCTTTCTTGCTCGTCGAATGGCTCTTGAGAACTCTTGTCTTGTAAAGGATGCCGGTGGTCATGTCGAGCCTGACGTGCGGCTTGACGAAGAGTGTTTGACGTAGGTGTACTTGAGTCTTGCGTAGAGTCGGTGTGTCGACTTGAGCGGCTTCGTCTTTGAGATGATGTTGAGGAAGAACGTCGGTTGATGATCAATGTCCGGAGCTCATTGTATTGAGTAGACATGTTGGTGTTGATGAGGTCGATTTGCTCCTTGGTAGTTTGTTGGAATTGTCGCGCGTCCTCGGCGACTTGGCCAATGTACTCTCGCATAGCTTCACTCTCTTGATGTAGAGCTCGTTGGACACCGAATAGATGTAGTTTGGTGACGTAGTTGTTCGCTTCTTGAGGATCGTCGAAGATCGGGTTGGTAGATGAACTTGGCCTATCCATCATCACAAGCAAGTAAGTGAGTGGAGAAAGGAGAAGACAATATCAATGTACCTTAACCGAGGTTGAAAATGGATCAATGATCACTCAACAATGTAACCCGGAAATAGCACTATTGGTATCACTTCGTGTCGATTCTCACACCTACACAAGTAAAGCTTTGAGAGGAGCTTGGTTAGGATGTGGCACAAATTCAATGCAATCGTCAAAATGACTCAAAAATGTTGAAAATGGTTCACAATTTGCTCATGCAACAAGTAGATCACTAGCAAAGAGTAGCACACGAAACACACGCACGGATAGATAAATGTGGTTGTGCAACCAAGGATGAGCGAAAAATGTGGTAAACCACGGAAAATGCTCGTGTTGCACAACGCTAGAGAGACGCTAACCGATTGCTTAATAGGCGGATACGCACTTGTGCACGACCTATATGGGCAAAACGTAACGACTATCTATCACAAGTATGCTATGAGTGTATGATGTGCCGATGCTTGAGCACAAGATGATGTTGCTATGTATGATCTCTTTGGATGCAAGGCGTATGATGCTATTGTTTCTTTGCTTGGATTGGCTCTTTTGCTTCAAAGCTTTTGAGCTCTTTCTTTGGGCACATATGTATGCGTCACGTATCAAGGTAGCTATTGTGTATGCGGAGCACTCTTGTGGCACACGGGGATATGCAAGATACCAAGATGATGTGATGTTACTCACAATGATGTAGTATGCAATATCTATCACTCTCACTAATGTGCACAAGTGTCGTGGCCCGGCAATACTCAAATGGCTAGTCTCAATGGGAAAGCTACGCAAAGATGGTTCATAGGGTGACAATGCAATTGCAAGATAGAATGATCGAAGTGTCGTCGATGTTACCGTCCTTGCCGAAGTTGAGCGGTGGTGTTGTCGAAGTCTTGCCGTCCCAAGGTAGCCTAAACATCCAAGGAAACGGTGAAACCACAACTCAAGTATCCACGGCAAATGGAGACAAATTTTCCAAACTCGAAGCGGTGAAGCGATGGTAGTTGTTGCGGAAGATCGGTGGTGGTTTGCGGAAGAATGGATGGATCACCGAACGAAGAGGCGGAGTAGGTTTGCGAGGTGGGGTGTAGTGTGGGAAAAATGGCTGCGGGAGGCCGGATGTCCGGGCCAGGGGCCGGATGTCCGGGTCGGGCCGGATGTCCGGGGCACGAGCCGGATGTCCGGGGTGCCCGAGCCAGCAAGAACACGTTGCAAAAGGGGGGTTTCGGGGCAAAAATTCGGTGGATTTTTCGGATGAAATTTGGGGAAAAGTGGAGGAAAAGCTAGATCCACACGTGGCACAGCAAATCCATGGAACAAATTCAACAAAATCTTGCCAAATCAACAGATCACAGAAAATTTTTGGGGCTCTTTTTGTGGGGAATTTTTCGAAATTGGGAAGAACACGACAAAAACAGGCTAGAAAACGAAGTGTGGGGCTCCAAAATCGTGAGAAACCTTTGCTCTAGATACCATATGATACAGGGTGGAACCCTAATCAGCGGATCTTTCACGTTTGGAGGTTGACACACGATGAACACGGGGAATCACAAGGGAAAGATGGGGAAAACATAAGAGGAAAACACTCAATCAACACGAAAGCAATCACACAAATGCTAGATTCGCGATACAAGGTCGAGATCCATGATCCAAGGTCAACAACGGTGATACAGATAGTCTTCTCCTGGAGGAGGTCTTGATATCCCGGGGGATCTTCTCCGATGAAGGAGGTCCTGAATCCGAAGTGGATCTTCTCCGTAGAGGCGCACCGTCTCGTGGGAGAAATCCACACAAGTGTCAAATGAGCTAAACCACAGCTAACCCTAAACGGAATGAGGAGAGGAGTATATATAGTCTACGGGGCGAATGGGTACATGGGCCTCGGCCCAGGGGATGCGCGCAGGCATTACAGGGGCCGGACTTCCGGGCGGCGGGCCGGATGTCCGGGACTTCACGGGACGCCGGATGTCCGGGGCGGGGGCCCGGATGTCCGGGCGGGAGGAGCCGAGCCTCGGGTGCTCTCTGGACAGGAGGGGCCGGATTTCCGGGCCCGAGGCCGGATGTCCGGGCCGTGCTTGGCCGGATGTCCGGGCCCTGGCCGGATGTCCGGGCCCTGTGGCTGGCCTTCTGTAGAGAGATGCCCAGGGGCCGGATGTCCGGGCCAGGGGGCCGGATGTCCGGGGCCTGGAGCTGTTTTCTGGTCTTCTTGTTGCATCAGCTCGTCCATGACCTTGGGGACTTGTCCATCTTCAAGATCTTCTCCGAAGTGGTCTCCTTCACACCTGAGCACACAAAGCACACTCGCTTGAGGTAGCAACCATGTCTCGCAAGATTCATAAGGAAGTAGGGCTAGGAGTGACGTCACCTCGGTCTCGAAAGCTCTAGCACGAGCACGTGTCATCGGTCCTTGAGGCACTTGAGGGGGTGAAGGAGGGTCCATGGGGATGGCCCTAGGATACACCGTATCACTTTGCTTCAAGGGATAATACTATTCGGCTTTTCTCTCTTAATGATAAGGGCGAAATTAATGCCATAAATCAAATTCCGGTGGTGAACGAATATCAAGACGTCTTTCCAGAAGAACTTCCAGGCATGCCTCCACACCGTCAGGTGGAGTTTGTCATTGAACTCGAGCCGGGCACTGAGCCTGCATGCCGGCGTCCATACAAGCTCTCTCCGGATGAATTGAAGGAATTGAAGAAGCAGCTTGATAAGCAGGAGAGTATGGGTCTCATCAGACCGAGTACGTCTCCGTGGGGCTGTGGTGTCTTATTTGTCAAGAAGAAAGATGGCACGGAGCGTCTCTGTGTTGACTACCGGCCATTGAACAAGAAGACGATTAAGAGCAAGTATCCGCTCCCCAACATCAACGAACTCTTTGAGCAGCTCAAAGGAGCTAAAGTGTTCTCTAAGCTTGACCTCCGAATGGGCTATCATCAAATTCGCATTCGCGAGGAAGACATTTCCAAGACGGCCTTCACAACGAGCTACGGTTCATACGAGTATACCGTCATGTCCTTCGGTCTCGCCAATGCTCCTCCTACCTTTTCAAGGATGATGCATTACATCTTCAACCCCTATACTGGCGAGTTTGTGCTTGTGTATCTGGATGATATTCTGGTGTTTTCCAAGAATGAAGAAGATCACGAAAAGCACTTGCGTCTGGTTCTTGATCGACTCCGAGAGCATAAATTCTATGCCAAGTTCTCCAAGTGCGAGTTTTGGCTCGATAAGGTTTTGTACCTGGGCCACATCATCTCAGCTGACGGTATTGCGGTTAATCCCGAGAAAGTTGAAGCAATTGTCAACTGGGAAGCTCCTCAGAACGTCAAGCAGCTCCGCAGTTTTCTGGGTCTTGCCAGCTATTGCAGAAGGTTTGTTGAAAACTTCTCCAAGATTGCCAAGCCTCTTTCCAACCTGCTTCAGAAGAATGTCAAATACTTTTGGTCTCCAGAGTGTGAAGTGGCATTCAAAACCCTCAAAGAGAAGCTTGTTTCTGCTCCAGTTCTGACTCCTCCGGATGAATCCAAACCCTATGAAGTATTCTGTGATGCTTCTCTTCAAGGTCTTGGTGGTGTGCTTATGCAAGATAAGAGAATTGTGGCATACACTTCTCGTCAGCTCAAGCCAAGTGAGAAGAACTATCCCACACATGATCTCGAGCTAGCAGCAGTGGTACATGCTCTGATTACGTGGAGACATCTGTTGTTGGGCAGAAAGGTCGACATCTTCACTGATCACAAGAGCTTGAAGTACATCTTCACACAGCCGCATCTGAACCTCCGCCAGACTCGTTGGGTCGAAATGATCCAAGAGTACAATCCCAGCATTGAATACACTCCTGGCAAGGCGAATGTGATTGCAGATGCTTTGAGCAGAAAGGCATATTGCAACAGCCTTCTTATCAAGCCATACCAGCCTGAGCTTTGTGAAGCATTCAGGAGGCTCAACCTCCAAGTTGTTCCGCAGGGTTTTCTTGCAAATCTCCAAATTGCTCCTACCTTGGAAGATCAAGTCCGTGAGGGCCAGCTCAGTGATACCATGGTGAAGAAAGTGAAACATGGGATTGCAAAGGGCACTCCAAAATACAAGTGCTTCCGTGTTGATGAGAGAGATACCTTGTTCTTCGAGGACAGACTCGTTGTTCCCAAAGGTGATCTCAGGAAGCTCATAATGGAAGAAGCTCATGATTCTCTCCTTTCCATTCATCCTGGCAGTTCCAAGATGTATCAAGACCTCAAGCAGTCTTACTGGTGGACACGCATGAAAAGGGAGATTGCCCAATTCGTGAATGAATGTGATGTATGCAGAAGAGTGAAAGCAGAACATCAACGTCCAGCCGGTCTTCTCCAACCTCTTCCTATTCCCGAGTGGAAGTTCGACCACATTGAAATGGACTTCGTCACTGGCATTCCAAAATCCAAGCGAGGAAATGATGCTATCTTTGTGGTGATTGATAAGCTTACCAAAGTCGCTCACTTTCTTCCAGTCAAAGAATCAATCAATGCAGCTCAACTTGCAGAGCTGTACACTTCCAGAATTGTGTCCCTACATGGCATTCCTCAAGTGATATCCTCAGACCGTGGCAGCTTGTTCACATCAAGATTCTGGGACTCCTTTCAGTCCGCCATGGGCACTAAGATCAGGTTCAGCACTGCTTTTCACCCTCAGACTAGTGGTCAAGTCGAGCGTGTGAATCAGATCCTAGAAGACATGCTCAGAGCCTTTGTCATCTCCTTCGGCATGAAATGGGAAGACTGCCTTCCATTTGCCGAGTTCTCTTACAACAACAGCTTTCAAGCAAGTGCAGGCAAAGCACCATTTGAAATTCTCTATGGCAGAAAGTGCCGTACCCCTCTCAACTAGTCTGAAACAGGCGAACGCCAACTTCTTGGCAATGACTTGATCTCAGAAGCCGAAGAAATGTGCAAAGTCATACGTGAGAATCTCAAGGCCGCTCAGTCGCGTCAGAAGAGCTACTATGACGGAAAGCATCGTGATTTGGTTTTCGACATCGGTGATCATGTCTATCTCAGAGTTTCTCCGATGAAAGGAACCCAAAGATTCAGTATCAAAGGAAAGCTTGCTCCTAGATACGTCGGGCCTTTCAAGATTCTTGGCAAAAGAGGCGATCTAGCCTATCAACTCGAGCTCCCTTCCAACTTTGCAAATGTTCATGATGTCTTCCATGTGTCTCAACTTCGCAAATGCTTCAAGGCACCTGAGCGCATGATTCCGTTTGAGGAGATTGATCTTCAACAAGACCTGTCCTACCGAGAGCATCCAGTTGCAATTCTCGAAGAAACCGAACGCAAGACCCGCAACAAGTCCATCAAGTTTCTGAAAGTCAAGTGGTCACATCACACCGACCGAGAAGCTACCTGGGAAAGAGAAGATCATCTTCGTTCCGAGTACCCTTCCTTTTTCCAGTCCTAGATCTCGGGACGAGATCTTTTTGTAGTAGAGGAGAGTTTGTAATGCTCTGGATGTAATACTTTCCCTTTTGGGTATATAATATATCTCCGGCTTCATCTATTTCCATTCCGGGTTCTTTGTCTTTCGGGTTTTCGTCGTTTTGTTGTGTGAGTGTGTGGCATTCAGTCATATCATGTAGACATGTGCATCGCATTGCTTTTGTGTTGTCGGTTGTATCCGGTTCCGCGTGTTTCTTCCGTTGTCCGTTTCGCGTTCCGGAGCTCCCTCACGTGTCCGTGACGTCCCGTAGGCCTACTTTGTTGTTCGGGCGTTTAACGTTTCCGGTGTACCACGAGGTTGTTGTGTGTGTTGTTGTTTTGTTGTGTGCAACCCGCCTCTCAAATCTCGTCTCGTTTGGACTCCGTTGGCTATCCCATCCGTTGTTCGTGTGGGTCCGATGTGCCTTCACTTCGTGTCCCGGAAACACCCCTACTGCAGTCTTTTATCTTCTCCTAGGCCCTTCTAGACTAACCCCGCGATCGGATCCGTCGGATCGCGATCGGAGGGCTCCTAGCGCCCCTAAATTCCCCCAAACCCTACAAAACTGCTATATATAGACCCCTATGTCTATTTTGGACATCCCTAACTTCTTCCCCCTTTTTCTCTCCTCAATTTTCGGATCCATCCAGCCACCCACACTGCCTTGGGATCATCCCCTCGAAGCCAGCGCCGCCGCAGCTTCAGGATCGGGTCGTCCCGATCTGGATCGCCCGACCAGATCGAGGTCAACGCCTCTGCCTCCGTCGATCGGATCGACCGAGGCCCGTACGCCGCTCTCCTCCGCGGGCGCCTCCGACCGCGGCCTCTGTAGCCTCGCGCGGCTGGGCCTCCCTCCGTTCGGGACCACTTCGCCCTTCACCGCGCCGGCCCGTACCCCGCCGCGCCTCCGGTGGGCCGCCGCCTCCCCACCGGCCCAGGCGCGCCGCACCGCGCCACCGCTTCGCCCGATCGCTCCCGCAGCGCTGCGCCGGCCCGGTCCCCACATCGCCATGGGCCGCTCCTTCCCCGCGCCAGCCTCGGGGCCCCGCCCGCGCCGCGCCGCCTCTCGTCCGCTCTGCTCCGGTCCCGCCTGGGCCGCGACCGCAGCGAGGCCCAGCGCCGCATCGCCAGGCCGCGGGCCGCCTCTTCCTCCAGCCGCGCGGATCCGCCACCTGGGCCTCAGCCACCGCTCTCCTCCGGCCCAATTCCTTCAGATCTGTTGTGAGGTTGAACCCTAAGATTCACTAAGTCCCAGATCTGTTCATCTCTGATGCAATGTTTGACCATGCATAACTTTTTGCATGATGCTCCGTTTTGCGCGTGTAATATGTCCAGACGTTCGTGGAGTTGTGCTCTACGTTTTATCTGTTGTAGTCATGCATGTTAGATGTCATCTAGGTGCTTGTTTTGCTGTTGCAAGAGTGCATCATGATATAAACTGCTGCTATGTGTTATTTTTATGCCACCTTTGCCATGTGATATCTTTTAGCTCGTTTGTCCGAATGATGCAAATGACATGTCCACGTGTTCGTCTTGCCACGCACTACGTGTTGCTTGTGATAGGTTGCATGGTAGATTTATTATTGCCTTGTTATCATCGTTGCAAAGTGCCATGTTCATGTGATGTGTTTTCACTTGTTATGAAATGCCATCTTGTTGAGCTCGTTGCTATCGTTGTGTTTACCTCTATGATGCATGCTTGTGTGTTTCGGCATCACCTTCATGTGTACTTTGATGAGGTGCTTACCCTTTGCCATGTTTAGTTTCGAGGTGACTTAAACATGCTCTTTTATATGCTATGATGATATTGCTGTTTTAGGACTTAGTGGATTTTCACTAAGTCTGAAATCTGTAACGTTCCGATGCCATGTTCGTGTGATGTTCTAGGACAAAGCATGATAGTTTTGGAGTGGTTTTTGATTGTTCCTTGTAGTATATATTGTTGTCTTTCCATTCATGTCCTCACATGTCCATTTAAGTGGCTGTAGCATGTTTATCTTTTGCTCTAAAGTTTCAATAAAATTCTGCTGCCAGAATTTTATTGTCAAGTTCAATATGTCCAAGATCATTGCTATTGATCCGTGACTCCGTTGGGGTGCACCTTTGGACTTAGTTGCTGTACTATATGTCTAGTTTGTGTTCATGTCCTTTGCCATGCTTTTTGGGTGCTGTAGCTTAATTATTTTGAGCTCCGAAGATGCTATGTTGCTGTAATTTTCAGCTTTCGCTCAAATCTTGTTTCGGGCATAACTTTTAGCCCGTAACTCCGATTTCAGCGAATCTTATATCAAACTTGATTGATTTTCTGAGTAGTTTAATAATATCAGATTGTTATCTTGTTTTGAGGTGTTTTGCTTGAGTGATGTTTTACGTGCTCCGTGTGCATCCTTAGTGCATCCATCATGCATTCATGTTTTTCGAGTGCGCATTGCATCTTGTTGATTGGTGCGTGGTGTGATTGTTTTGTTTAGAGCCGGAAGCTGAGACCGAGTACGAAGTTGAGCACGAGGTTTCCAACGAGGTTGAGCACGAGGACCCTTCTTACGATCCGAACGACTTCTCTTCAGGCAAGATGACCGAACCCCGATAACATTACTATCTTTGCCTATTGCTAGTAGTCTCGATCTATAGTTTTGCCTCGATGCCCATGATCTTCCTGTCAGCCTCCTATTTGTAACCAATTGCCCTGTTTAACCAACCTACCTATGCAAACCATTGCTTGGCTAAGTACGCTTCGCTCAGCCCTTCTTATAGCGTTGCTAGTTGCAGGTGAAGTGAAGATGCTTGCTCCATGTTGAAGTTTGGTTGGGTTATATCACACTATATAAATGCTTAAAATGAAATCATCTATATATTGGCAAGGGTGGAAGGCTAAGCCTTTTGCTTGGTGATTTGTTCCACTCATGCCGTTAGGAACCGTATAAACCGGTGTTATGTTCCTTGATTATGCGTTCCTAACAAGGTTGGGGTGTATGGGACCCCCTCGATAAACCGCTAAGTGCCAAGTCTTTTCCAGCAAATCCCAACATTGGTACTATTTGCCTAATAACTAAATAACTTGCATAGGGAGTAATTAACCCGAGTTCTTAATCAACCACCCCGGGCCAGTGCTCCTCATGAGTGTTGGTCCGAAACGGGGAGCCTGCGGGGTCACCACGAGGGAACTCGAGGATTGATATAAACCCGTAGCTTCGCCCATCCGGTCGTGTCCTGAGACTTAGATACGCGCGGCTACTATCAGGGTGTCGACACGTCGGGAGGATTTGCTGGATTAGCCTTACCTTAGCTCGGTATATCTTGAGCACGGGATTCCGAGGATACTCAGGTCTTCCCACTTTGGAGTTGCGACTCCGCGGATCGTGGGCTTGTAATGGGTCAAGTTGGAACACCCCTGCAGGGTTTGAACTTTCGAAAGCCGTGCCCGCGGTTATGTGCCAGATGGGAGCTTGTTAATTCCGGTTGTAGATAACTTGACACAATGTTACTAATACACTACCAGCGTGTGTTCCGTGACTGTCAATTTCCGAATAGGGATTCGGGAGTTGAACACGGAGGGGTTATGTTTGTTGAGCTTGTAGCTAGGATCACTTCGTGATCACTTCTCGCCGAGGCTTCTCTTCTCGCTCTCACTTACGTAAGCTAGATGCTAGTTGCTGCTGCAGACACTTATTCTTTTCTTCAGCCTTTTCCTCACCCAAAGGCTTTGATAGTCTTGTTACCCGGAGACGGGATTGCTGAGTCCTCTGTGGCTCACAGTTACTTCACACACCAGATGCAGGTCCAGCTGTGAGCTATCCAGGTGATGGCACCGAGCTGGATTGGGAGTACGACGAGGAGCGTAGTCGGTACTACGTGCGCTACCCGGACGATCAGTAGTGGAGTCTCTTACTAGGATTCGATCCGCCTATGGTTTATTTATCTAAGTTTGGTACTTTGACATTTGGCTTTTGCCCTTAGAGGGTTGTGATGTTCTTAATGTATGATGTTTGAGACTTGTACTGTAATTCTGTGACGTGGCGAGTGTAAGCCAACTATTTTCAGTTTACTATCCCATCTTTTACATGAGTTGTGCAAACATTACCGAACTTGAGATCATTCTAGGATGGATTTATGCCTTTAAGTCGTGCCTCGACACGTAGGAGGTATAACTCCATCCTGGGCATTACACTTGAGCTTGAGCCGATATGTGTCCTTAGCATTTTGAGGGGTATACATTCCTAGTCCATGCCATGCGAATCATTGAACTTTCTGAAATGGTCATCTTGAAAGAGAATTAGTTCAATGAGCTATATGTTGTTAGTAATTACCAAAACCACCCAGGGATAGTTGCACTTTCAGCGGGCGAGAGAGTCGTGTTTCTCCCGCACTTTGTTAGGGGGCTAGGGTTTCCGTTCACCCCTTTGTTCGGGGTTTGCAGTTTTTCTACGGGTTAGATTTCCACTATCTAACCCCGAACTCAATCCTCCACATCTCCGCTTTTATAGTGGTGTGTGAACCTTCTCTCCGCGTTCCCCCACACTTTAGCGTATGGCTCAAAACCTTCAACGTGAAGCCGTAGGTGGTGGACGGGTAACATGCGGAGTGCGGGGGCGCTGTGATAAGAAAGCTCCCGAATACAACCTGGACAAAGGGGTCATTCATGGAGATGAACAAGGTTTGGCAGCAGGAGTGGTTCTACATCACTGAGCCCCGCAATGCCAAATGGGCGGTGGGGCTTGCCTTCAGATCTGGACCCCCGGAGAGGCTAACATCATGGACCGATAAGGCTTCCAACTAGGGATCTCAGACTGAGGTGACGGTACTCCAAGTCTGTGTGTACGGCATGATCTCTAAGGGCTATCAGCTCTCGACCGTGGTCCAGATAATGCTGGCCCAGCTTGTCCTTCCTTGACAAAGTCGGGACTCCTCCCTATGGGAGTTCGATCCGGCGGGAGATCGACCCCTGAAGCATCTCTTTGGCTTTACGCACAAAGAGATCTAGAAGCATCTCTTCAAGAGCCAGAAGGTGTGGCCGAAGGAAACCGAGGACGTGGGTTATAGTACCACGTTCACCGAACAAGAGGTAATAAAAAATTGTGCCGAACATATATCCCCTTCTTATTTAATGATAATAGGAATTGGAGTTTTTACGTGATATACAGGGCAAGATGATGAAGGCAGCGACATTAACCAACTAGAACAACCTAATGCTTGAGTTTTACCCTACTGTGGGGTTTTACCCTACTGTTTATAGTCAAAAAAGATGAAGAAGGCAATCCGGATTAAATGTCCGGCGCCTTTGCCAGAAGACCCAGAGACGCCTCGACTGCCGGTGATGCTGGTCTCGGTGCCGTACAAGGCGCTGGTCAAGAAGTTCAAGAAGAGGAGCAAGGAGGCCGAGGGCGGCCCCTGCCCTGCGGACGGGAAGTCCGAGCGGATAAACTTCCTCTCCTCCGAAGAGGAGGAGGATGACGAAGAGGAAGAAGAGGAGCCCCCTGCGCATGGCAGGGGGAAGAAGAGGGCGGCCGCCGCTAATGCAAGCAAGTCCGCACCCGGTAGGAGGATGAGCCTCCCCGTTCATTCAGACTCATCGTCCGAACATAGCTTTCTGGTGAAGCCAAGGGAGAGGCCCCCAACCGAAACGTAAGTTTGTTCGGATATATTAATTGCCGCACCTTGTTTGTTTAGCATTTTAGTGCTTACTAAATATTGCTCACCTACTGACCTACAGCCCTCCCCTAGCACACTCCGACACCTACTTATCAGAGGGGAACTCTTTGCAATCTGGAGAGACGGAGAGTGACCCACCGGTCCGGGCTCCATCACCCATGGCCCGTGGGGACACCGAAGTGTCCTCCCAGCGCGCGTCTTCCGCTCACGGAGATGAGGGCAGGGCAAGTGACAGGGCGATCGAGGGTAACACCTCGATCACCGTTGACCATGCGGAAATAGCCCCCATGGAGACTGAAGACTGGGGGCCCAAACAATCCGAGGCCCTGCTGAATACTGATCCGGAGCCTAGCATGGCTCCGGGGTCCAAAGACGAGACCCCCAAAGCAGGGGAGGATATGACGGCACCCGTGGTCAATCCGAAGGCGTCGGACCCTCTAGAGGGAGCACCACAGAGTGCTTCCATCTCGGAGGAGCACCGCACCATGATGGGTGCGGTGATGAAGAAGATTCAGTCCATCAAAGGTGGACTGAATGAAGCTTTTAACAGCCCGTTAACAGGCTTTGAGGTAAGCAATGTAATGTTCTTTATGAAACTTTATTTGTTTTATATGCACATATATAGCCAGTAGCCCCTGATGCTTTGTGTGATTCGGAACATAATCGGACTAAGTATCCATAGTATAGCATGTTATAGAGCCGAACTGTATGCTTCTGTATTTGAACATGTTTCACTAGTTGCGGCAACTAAACAAGATGCAGAAGTT
Organism: Secale cereale; assembly: GCA_902687465.1. Lineage (NCBI taxonomy): Eukaryota > Viridiplantae > Streptophyta > Magnoliopsida > Poales > Poaceae > Secale > Secale cereale. Next base: position 416,665,596 of record LR738715.1, read on the forward strand.
GCCGAACTAAATCAGAAGCTTTTGTTGGCCAACGAGGACCTCGACCTCGTCAACCAGCGTTTAGATGAAACGCAAGGTATGCGTATTAAAGAATTAAGATGTCAAGAAGACTAAGTAATTGAGTATGAGTATAAACTCTTTATGATATTCTATTACACAGTTGGCGCCACTAAGGAGGCCGAGGCGAGCAGGGCAATCGCTGAGAAAGCGGTTTTCGATCTAGAGCCGAAAAGGCCGCTTGCCAACAACACGTGGCTTGGGTGTCCGAAGTCGACGACGAAATTAAAGATGTTATTTGCAACTACGAGGCGTTGGAGATGAATGCTTCGGAGCAAGCGTCCGAGCTTAATGCGGCAGTTAAGGCTGCCCAGGATGCGCGAAGCGAGTCACGAAGCACCTGTGAAGAAATCAAGCAGGCGAAGGAGATAGCATCTGGTAAGACCTTTCTCTTATAGAGCATCGTCGGAGGGCGGAAGTATCTTAGGCTGATACAGTTATGGAGTTCTCCAGGCGTGGGGGCTGATCTTCCAAGGAGCATTGCTGACGCTGCCAAATACTTCCGAGCCCAGGAGGGGAACGACACGGAAAATCAGTTTTGGTCGTAGTTTTATGTGCCAAAACATCCGGTGCCCCTCAACGACTAGATGAGGCAGCTGGTCGAGCTGCACAATATGACGGGTTTGGCCATGAAGGACTTGATAGTACGGCTATGGCCCGCTGATCCCATCCCAAGTAGCTACTTCAGATTGGTGAAGCGGCTTGTTGAAGCGAGTCAGCGGGTTGATGCGTTGAAGCGTTCGGCCTGCATAGAGGGTGCTCGGATGGCCTTCGCTCGTGTAAAAGTGCACTGGGCGAAGATGAAAGCGCAGGATATAGCTACTGCTGGCCCGCCCGCAGGCAAGGAGCACCGCATGCCGGTTAAATACTTTGAGGACATCATAGAAGGCGCCTGCCTTGTAGAAGGCCAGTGCTCAAAGGATGTTATCTTTGAGTAATTGTATATGGTTGTAAATACTTGAGTTTATGAACCGATGTATATAACTTTTGCGCTATTATAATGTGAGCAACTTTAAAATCCTGTGTGGCCGTTTATTTAAATATGAAAGTTTCCAGTCGTCGGCTTCATCCCCCATGTAAATAGTACTGGGGTTTTCGGTCATATGCGTAGACACTCTTTATCCAACGTCTTCGTCCATGTAGGAGGTGTATGCGGAGCGAAACAGGCAATCAGACTATGCGGCGTTATTTCTTTCACTTAGCCATAGGAGTTTGACAAGTGGGGCTAGGTACTAGCCCCTGGTGCGGATATGGTATTTTCAAATTAAGGTATCCATTTACATGCGGCTGGGCGAAAAAACCCAACCCTTCGTATAACACGAGGTAGATCTTCATCGATCATAGTATATCACTAAGTCACCGGATCGCGGACCAGGTTCTCAAATATCATGATAGTCTGTTTTCGACTTTCTCTATTGAGGTACTTGACAGGACGAGCCAGAAGTACAATCGCAGTTTTCGGCGTTCTGGGAACGGGGGTACCCAGACTTGCCTGCGTGCGGCCCAGGGTGTGGCTCACCAGGCGGCTTGGTACGGCCAGGCATCTTCAGCGACCACTCAAGACCCTCGTGAGGATTGGAGATATTGAGGCGGGGGACACCTCGCGAGATCCTCATGACGTGATGAGTGACGACCAAGGCCAGGCGGGCGCCAGCAGATGCAGAGTGCCAGTTTCCTATTTGGTGCTAAAGGAGTAGGTGTAGGCGAAGTGTCCCGAGGCATCAAGCAAAGGTTTCCATATCGGTGCAACAAGACCAAGACCAGCGGGATAGCAGAACGGAGGTCATCGCGGAGCCCACGACGGCGTCACCACCAGAGCCTTTGGCAGGCGAAGACCACCTTTTGTCAGGATAGATTGTACTAGCTATCCCCCTTCAAATTTGGCCATTGTCGATCCCTTCCCGCTCAATATTTGGGAAGAGGACCCGGGCCACATGTGATAGCCTGGCTTATTAGGGATGATAGACTACTAATATCAATAAGGAATTCCTTCTTTTCCGGGAGCCCATTCAGATAGAACTCCAGAGTTAAGCGTGCTCAGCTTGGAGTAGTTTCAGGATGGGTGACCGACCAGGAAGTTGCTCCCGGGTGCGCACGAGTGAGGACAAAGTGTGCAGAAAAGACTAGTATTGATATGTGGGGCCAGTCTAGATCCCGCCAGGAGTAACGGCCACCGACGGGTGTGTCTGAGGCGTTACAAGTTGGTATCAGAGCCGACCCTTGCGGTTACACGGATGTTTGCGGACAGGTGCTCGGTCATGCTGTTCTTGACGTTTGTGACCCGTCATGGCACATGGCATGGCACATGTATCAGACTGGATGCACACACGGTTGTGCCAAGAGGGAATTCCTTATTTTCTGGGAGCCCATTCAGATAGAACTCCAAAGTTAAGCGTGCTCAACTTGGAGTAGTTTCAGGATGGGTGACCAACCGGGAAGTTGCTCGCGGGTGCGCAGGAGTGAGGACAGAGTGCGTAGAAAAGACTAGTATTGATCTGCAAGGCCAGTCTAGATCTCGCCAGGAGTAACGGCCACCGGCGGGTGTGTCTGGGGCGTTACACCACTATAAATAGAACTAGCCACCACCATTGGCATCATCTCATCTCGAGCTGATCAAATAGTAGGCCACACATCACTAGCTCACCCGAGCACAAGAACCCCTCTCCTGAGGAGGCAGTTCATTCATGTACTAGTTCTTCATCAGCCTACAAGGCAATCCACCACACCACACTAGATTAGGGTGTTACACCACAACGGTGGCCCAAACCAGTATAAACTTCGTGTCGCTTGTTCCTCGGATCTGACGAGTTAGGCCTAGGGTTATTTGGTAGATGAGCTTGGGCGGAAGGTGAGATCTTCGTGCGCACCCCAGAGTTCGAACCTTCATGGTTTTGCCGGAACCCGAGATCCGACATTTGGCGCGCCAGGTACGGGCGCGCCAGATCTTTTCTTCCGCCGCTCGTACCATCACTGCTCTGCAATCCCGATGGCCCACGATCAGTAAGCTCATGCCAACCGCTGGGCCACTCGGCCTGCGCGAGCAGCACCGTCTACCCATGGAGACCACGACCCCGCGCACCAGGCGGCCCCGGCACCGCCCGGTGCCATCGGCCGCGGGCGGCGCGGGCCGACGACCACCGCCTCGGCGTCCCGGCATGCGTGCTCCGCAGTGCGATCTGCCAACTACGCCGCGGTGACAGCACCCTACACCCGACGGGAGCAGGCGAACACGAGGGCTGCACTCATCGTGGCGCGCGAACTACTATGATGCAGGCTAGCCGAGGGCGGCCACGACGTGCTGCTGGAACGCATCGCTGAACTACTGGGCTGCGCTCGCAGAGGGGCACCGCCGTTCTGCTCCTCACCCCCGCCCAGGTTGCAGGTGGGGCGCCGGTGAGGCCCTGACAGGCATGGGCGCCCTATGGAGCGATTGGGAGACCTCACTACACCAATAGGAGCGCTGGTGCCATCCTCACGACTGCAGCGACTTCGCCACCACTAGGCACAAGCGTTGGTGGCCTCTCGCGGGGATACGCCGGAGTACACCCCGGTGGCCGCCACGGCCGGACGCTGCAGCCGGGGTTTCAAGGCACGACGCGCATGCGGTACCCATGGTGGGGTTGCCGATGAAGCCTACGTGCCTCGCATGGTGGACCGGGCATACGTGTTCGGGGAAGGCCCCGATGCCTTCCTCGGGCCGAGATGGAACGGCGAGGCGCTCGAGGAAGAAGATTACCACGAGTCACCCGGGGACACCGTGGACCCCTTCAGCAACGACGACAGAGCACAATAGGTATCGCAGCAGCAGGCGTATGCTAACAATGGACTGCAGGTGAATCAGACTACGATGATGGCCAAAGATCTGAGAGCGGCCGCTCCGCCCTCAACCGGAGCAGAATGCTGGGGGCTGCGTGTGGAAGGCCTAGAGCCGTGCCCCCCCAGCGACGCGAGGAGCAGGGAAGTATACGAAAGTAGGTCCTCTGTCGGGGTGAGCTTCACCAAGCTTCCCCCCCAGCAGAGGGCCCGTGGTCGCCGAGGGCGCCGCTGGCGTTGCCCTTTGCATCCTTGGTCCTGTCCTAGTTTCCCGTCGCCCCAACGGAGGTCGGGGGTGGCGCAAGGCGGGGCCCTCATCTGGCGATATGAAGTAAGGCTCGTGCCTGTGAAGATCTATGCCTGTGACACTCTCACGTAATAATGAGTGGGGTTGTACACGCCCCAGAGTCTCAGCAGAGCTGCCCTCGGGCATCAGGGGCTCCCTCCCACGTCCTAGTGGCAGCACTTAGCTCCGTGCTGGTGAGAAGACTGAAGAATAGATAGGTGTCGGACGCAGCTATTTGCTTTCCTTGCCTTCCTTTTGTAATTGGATTCGCCGTGTCTTCCAAATCGAACTTGAAGGCTTGTTTGTTGCCAAAATGGGGTGGGGATTTTTGTTGATTTCTGCTGAATTTTGCCACCTCTGGCTGTCGTAATGAATTTACCCCGGGCCCTTCGGCTCGGGGACTGGAAGGCCAATCTAATTTAGTGTACCATTGCAACCTCAGCAGGACCCCCACGGGGCAAGAGCCTACGCACCGCACCCTTGCCGCGTAGGCATCCTGCCGCGGCTAGCGGAGCACCCCAGGACCTGTTCCCTGGAGCAGGGCCATGCATTGCTCAGGAGGCCCAGGTCCGTGGACCGCCGGCAATCCACCCTAGGATGGAGGCGAACCAGCAACTCCGTAACCCGCACGAAGACAGGTAAGATCTAAGAGAAATACAATGGCAACTAAGCTCGGGAAGCTCAAGGACACATGTCCCATGTTCGTATTCAAACACCAAAGGAAGGAAAATGGAATACCAGTTTACACACATAGGGGGTTCCCCCCATCAAAACACTATCACACCATACGGGGTCTTTTGCAATTCTGTTCGTGCAGGGTCAGAGCAAAAAGACACAAGCTCAACCGGACACATCGCTCGCCGCGCCGTCTGAGTAGCTCTTATGTGCGCCGCCGACGCTGTCGCTGGACACGTCTCCATCATCTTCAACCACGCCGCCTTCATCCGCCACAACCACGGCTTTGCCGTCATCGACGGCGAAGGCCTGGACTAGAGCATCCACGTGGTCGACCACCCAGTGCGCCAAGTTGTCTCGGACAGCCCCAAGCACGGGGGCGATGGAAGCGTTGAAGTTAAAGTCACGATCAATGCTCTGGAGGTAGCAGAAGACCCGGGAGAATGCACGTCCCAGGAGGCTCCGGCTCTTCTCTTCGACAAGACGGTGGGCCTTCACGGTCTGGTTCCCCAGATGCGTCACAACTTCGGTGAACAAGACAAGATGACCAGCGTAATCCTCCACGTGGTGATCGGGGCCATTCTCCTCGCATATGGCCCCCAACGCCCGGTTGGCCTTCGCCCGAAGAGTCTGCAACATGGGGACGTGCTCATGCTGCAACAGTAGTCAACGGCCGGCCTCATCCTCACTTTGCTGTGCAAGAACTACGACGTCATCAAATCGTCACCGGAGCAAGGCCAAGTCCGCCTGCGCAGAGGCCAGCTCCGCCTGGGCTGCCGCGGCCGCCCTCTCACGCAGCTCTGCTTCTCTCAGCCTCGTCCTAAGGACAGCAGTCCTCCTGTCGGCCTTCGCTCGTTGGAGCTCGAACTTCAAGTTATACCCCTCAGCGAGGTCCGCACGAGCCTCCGCCACCCTACAGTCGATTTCCTCCTGGACCCTGGCCTCGTGAGCGGAGACGGCGTCCTCGGCCAGGGTCACGTGGCACTCCCTCGCCTCCAGCCACTCAAGCTCAAGGCTGCACTCCGTGGCTTCTAGCATCAGCACCTCCTCGCGTTGTAGGATCTCTGCCTCTTCGAAGGGCATTCCCCTCATCGACGCCAGGGCAGCCCTGCGCGCCTCAGCTCGCTCCTCCAAGTTGGCATTCAGAGCCTGAAGCTCCAGCAGGCGCCACTCCGTGGCCTCGCTGCGGACATTGGCTGCCCTGGCCTCCTCCATGGCTTGGGCGCAGGCTTCTCGCGAGTCCGTGAGGGACGCGTCAGGCTTTGCATTAGCGCACTCGTGCTGAATGCGCCCGAGGTTAATGCCCACCCCTAGTCGGCGCCACTCATCCAACAGTTGGAGACCCTCAGCCTCAAGATAGGCGTCGACTCCCTCGAGCTCTTCCCCAAGTCGACCCAACGCATTCATCGCCTCCCGGAGAAGCTCGAGGCGGGTGGCCCCGCGACTGCACGCTGACTCAAATAGAAGGCCAGGGCCATCCTCGGCGCCAGGAATAGTTGAAGAGCCCTGAGGAGACTTGCCTTCCCCCGGAGGCAAGGCCCGGGTCTCCTCTACCTCAGTCATCTCTCGGGCCCCTGCCAGGACCCGGAGGGGCTCGGACCCACTACTTGAGACACCAGGGCCAAGACGGCCCTGCTGCATTCAACGATCATGGGGGGAGCCCTTGGCACGCCTCTAGTCCCCGGGCGAGGCCGCGAAGAAGGAGCAGCCAAAACGCGGGGTCAATACGCCAGGCTAGCGCATCCGACCTCGCAGATGGCCTCGTGCCAGAGGTGGTGCATCGACCGAGGGCGCTTTGAGCTGCCGAAGGGCTCGGGCCCGCAGGGGCCGTCTACGCAGTAGGCACCATCGCCTTGACAGGAGGGGCCCTGAGGAATGATGGTCAGGAAGGAAGGCAACGCACAAGAAGTTATGAAGATAAGCTACGCACTCGTCAATGGCAATGTATTTCCTCACCTTCAGCGGTTGGAAGGCAACGTCACCACGGCTGGGAGACCTCCTCCTCTTGTGGAGAGCTCCGAAATTCGGCCGGAGCCGACCGAAGTCCCGGAATCGATCAGCGATATCAGGCACAACCAGGTCGTCTCCGGACAAGGTGCCCCCAGAGGCGCCAGGTCGGGCGGGGCCCCCTGCGTCTGCCTCAGGACGATGCGAAGATTCCACGGGGGCTTCGGCCTCGGGAGCATCAGGCGGCGCTTCCACCTCAGCCGCCCCTTCCGGGCGATTCTCCTGAGCTCCGGAGGGCAGCACCTCAGGAACCTCAGGAGGTGTCAACGCGGAAGTAGAGGTGTCAACAGCACCCGGCAGCGGCCGTCCCCCTGCGCCCACTTCTAGGATGACCACCTCAATAGCAGCAGGCAAGGGAGCCACACAGACGGGGTTCTCGCGAGACCCAACAAGGCTGAGTGTATGAAGCCCCCATTCATCAAAGGGGGGCATCTTCCTCACAAACTCCACCCTGTTTGAGCAGCATTACATGAGGCAACCCTCCTTCGGCAGGCGGGCTGGTGTTGGATCTCCCGTCAAGACCTCGAGCACTGTGCGCTGCACCTCATGAGGGAGGACAGACACTTGGAGCCTCATGCGGTCCTCTGGGCCTGAGAAGGCCCACATCGACCGGGAGTGGCGCCGTAACTCCAAGCCTCTACAGCCTGGAGAATCGGAGCCAAACGGGAGCTAGCTTCCTGTCCACGAGCCTCGCATGGCCCCAGCCATAGCTCAGAGCGGCCGGAATCCATGGTGGAAGCAGTAGGGGGCTGCGCACGACAACATCGACGAACACCCACCGCTTCCTGAAGCCGCCAAGAATCGTCGCCAGGTCAAAGTCGATGCCCGAGCCAGCCGTCGCCGCGATGGTCTGGAAGGACATGCATCCGGAGCACTAAAGCGCAACCGTCAGATGCAATGAGAAGAAGTTGCGAAGCAAAGGCACAGAGGGAGCAACGCCCACCATGGCTTCACAGACAAAGGCAAAAACAATAAGGAGGATGATGGACTGAGGATCAAGATGCAGCGCGCTGATCAGATAATGCGAAAGCACCGCATTGGAGAAATCAGAGAAAGGGGGTATGAGGCCAGCCCAAAGGGCATGAAGATGGAGGGGGACCTCAGTGGCCGACCTAACGATCTCGATGCCGGAAGCGGGCCAGGCCACCGTTGCCCCTCACTCGTTGGAGTCAGCGGCAAGTGCTGGGCGCACCTTGTCCATCATCTCTTCGTTGATCACCACCGACCGCTCGGTGACGAGCCTGAGGACTGGTGGTGAGGGAGCGGAGGCGCAAGGCTCCGCCCCCTGTTCCCTCTCTCTGCCGGAGGCCGTGATGGTGGAGGAAGTTGGGGATGTTGCAAGCTGGGAAAGAAGGTTCAAAAGATGAAGAAACCACCGTGCACGTCACTGGCAGAGGAGGCATAGTTGAGCAGGTAACAGTGGCCATCCGGCCGGGCAAACATTGAGGCTATATGGGGAAGTGGAGAAGACCACGTCCCCTCAGTCGCCACGCGTCAGTCAAGGCCGCATGCTTTTGGGGCCCACGGCGCTTCGCACGTGATCCTTGGCTTCGCCGTGAAGCCAAGCCCGAGCGCACCTTGGGCCCGGGGCCTACTGTCGGTGTTCTGGATCTGGGGTACCGAGACTTGCCTGCCTGCAGCCCAAGGCGTGGCTCACCAGGCGGCCTGGTACGGCCTGGCATCTTCAGCGACCACTCAAGACCCTCACGAGGGGCGAAGCCTCGCTAGGCGGACGACCCAAGGCATCCCCTAGGGCAGCCTCACTAGGCAGGCCCGCGAGGATCGGAGATATTGAGGCGGGGGACTCCTCGCGAGGTCCTCATGATGTGAGCAGTGACAACCAAGGCCAGGCGGGTGCCAGCGGGCGCAGAGTGCTAGTTTCCTCTTTGGTGATAAAGGAGTAGATGCAGGCGAAGAGTCCCGAGGCATCAGGCAAAGTTTTCCATATCGGTGCAACAAGACCAAGAACAGCAGTACAGCAGAACGGAGGTCATCACGGATCCCACCACGGCGTCACCACCAGAGCCTTTGGCAGGAGAAGACCACCTTTTTTCAGGATAGCTTGTACTAGATGTCCCCCTTCAAATTTGGTTGTTGTGGGATCCCTTCCCGCTCAATATTTGGGAAGAGGACCCGGGCCACTATAAATAGGACTAGCCACCACCATTGGGATCATCTCATCTGGAGCTGATTAGATAGTAGGCCACACATCACAAGCTTACCCAAGCACAAGAACCCATCTCCTCAGGAGGCAGTTCATCCATGTACTGGTTCTTCATCAGCCTACAAGGCAATCCACCACACCACACTGGATTAGGGTGTTACACCACAACGGTGGCCCGGACCAGTATAAACTTTGTTTCCCTTGTTCCTCGGATCTGACGATCTAGGCCTAGGGTTTTTGGGTAGACGAGCTAGGGCGGAAGGAGAGATCTTCGTGTGCACCCCAGAGTTCGAACCTTAAGGGTTTTGCCGGAACCCGAGATCCGACAGCAGTAGTTCTCCCTTTACACCGTAGCCAAACACTCGGGAACGTAGTGGTAAGCACAGGAGCCGGCAACCCAACTATTGACCCAAGACATGATTCGGAAGTGATGCATATAGAGCAAATATCCAGGATGCAAAACACTCCTTATAGGTGTTCGTACTTTTCGACATATACCGAGCTGAATATAGCCCCTCGTTATGGACCCTGTTGACAAGGCATATGTGGCAATCTGACATGGGGAGAGAACACAGGTGGTGAGAGAATAAAAATCCAAACATAATATGAACCAAGTTGTTTCTATAATATCCCGTTATAGTATGGCGAGCCGTAAGCTTATAGATAATGCTGATAACTTTTTGGACATTTTAAATGCCAGAAAAGTATAAAACAAACAGAGAAAAAAAGGTTTACACATGGTCTTAATCTAAAAGAAACCTTAGCACGGGTCCCTGCTGCACGTCTGCGCCGTTTCCTCCTATATGATGTGTCCTTGAAGGAGGGAGTGTGATGGCCATTTGTGAAAAAGGAAAAAAAAAACCTAGAAAAGAAAAGAAATCCAGTGTGGCCATAAATAGAACCTGTTCGTTTAGTGAACCTTGAAAGATAATTTTAGGGTCCAAATACGGTCGAGCCGAACTATGGACTATGTTTATGCAGGGCCAATGCCGCCCAAGGGATTTTGAGGGTATAATTATGTACACGAGGCATGTACGCTATCACCTTATGGGGCAGTCGATGGGGGCGTAACTGCTAATCCAGCTCAGGTTCATCTGAGCTGCCACACTGAGGCATATGCCGGACACGTTTAGCTCTGTCCACGGTTTTAACGACCGACAGGCTGTCCGGCTTGAATAGGCCGTTTTGGACTTCGGCTGCTAAGGCCGCAGTGTCCTCCTCCGTGCGGAGGGAGCGCTCCATATTTCCATTGACCGTGATGACGCCACGTGGTCCAGCCATTTTAAGCTTTAAATAAGCATAATACGGGACTGCATTAAAGCAAGTGAAGGTCGTTCTTCCGAGTAGTACATGATAGCCACTTCGGAATGGACCTATGTCGAAGATTAGCTCTTCGCTTCGAAAGGTATCGGGAGAGCCGAATACGACCTCAAATGTTAAATAGCCCGTGCAGCGGGCTTCTATGCCCGGTATCACTCCTTTAAAGGTCGTGCTGCTTGGATTGATTCTTGACGGGTCGATCCCCATCTTGCGGACAGTGTCCTGATATATCAGATTAAGACTGCTGCCTCCATCCATAAGGACTCGAGTGAGATGATTTCCATCGATTCTTGGCTCGAGCACTAGGGTAGTTAAACCCCCGTGACGGATACTAGTCGAATGATCCCCGCGATCGAAAGTGATCGAACGGGCCGACCATGGGGTGAATTTGCGGGCAACAGGCTCGACGGCATAGACATCTCAGAGTGCGCGCTTGGGCTCCCTCTTTGGGATATGAGTGTCATAGATCATGTGCACTGTTTTGATCTCCGGTGGAAATTTCTTCTGTCCCCCTGTGTTCGGCTGGCGAGGTTCATCCTCCTCTTCGCTCTGAGGTCCCTTTCACTTGTCTTCGGCGTTGAGCTTGCCGGCCTGCTTGAAGACCCAATAATTACGGTTGGTATGGTTTGCTTGTTTTTCTGGGGTGCCATGGATCTGGTAGGGCCTATCTAATATTTTGTCCATGCTAGATGGACCATCTTTGTTGCCTTTGAATGGCTTCTTCCGTTAACCGGGTCTGGAACCGCTGAATCCGGCGTTTACCGCTGTATCATATGGGCTTCCAGCATTATTTCGACGTTTTTTTTATTATGTCGTGGCTTCCCATTGCCTCTCTGACTTCAGATGTTCCAGAGTCGCTGGTGCTGCTACGAGCTAGCCAGCTGTCCTCGCCCGCACAAAAGGAGGTCATGAGTGTAGTTAGGGCCGCCATTGTCCTCAGCTTTTCCTAGCCGAGGTTTCTAGCAAGCCATTCGTCCCGGACACTGTGTTTGAAGGCCGCTAAGGCTTCAGCGTCCGGACAGTCGACGATTTGGTTTTTCTTAGTGAGAAACCGATTCCAAAGCTTGCTGGCTGACTCCCTAGGTTGTTGGATGATGTGACTTAGATCGTCAGCATCCGGGGTCCGGACATAGGTCCCTTGAAAATTAGCGCGAAAAGCATCCTCAAGTTCTTCCCAACTTCCAATGGAGTTCTCTGGGTGGCTGTTTAGCCAGTGCCGAGCTGGTCCTTTCAACTTGAGGGGTAAGTATTTGATGGCATGGGGATCATCTCCATGAGCCATGTGGATGTGAAGAATGAAGTCTTCTATCTAGATGGCAGGATCCGTCGTTACATCATACGCCTCAATATTTACAGGTTTAAACCCTTCTGGAAAGTCGTGATCCGGCACCTCATGGGTGAAGCACAGAGTGTGTGCGGCACCCCTGTATTTCGCTATGTCATGGTGTATGTCTGACGGTTGTGATGTTCGATATTGACCCCGAACTGGTATATGACCGGCATGATTGGCTTGATAGCCGTCGTCCCGTGCGGGAGCATGGTCCTTGGATCCGTAGATGGATCTGTTTGGCCAGCCTTTTTGTTTAGCACCTCAGGCCGATCGTGTTTCCGAGCCTGAGCCGTATCATCCTTTCTTTTACGGGGAGGCGGTGCGGGCTTGTGCACGCCGTTGATAGCCACTCTATCCCGTCCATGAGGTGGTCGGTCCAGCTTGTCGGCGGTGTTATTCTTCGGCGGTATAGGCGCAATGGCCTCGTCGTCGAATTCAGGCAGCAGTTTACGCTTGGGATAGCCTTTGGTTTGGCTATTGTAGCCATCTTTTCCTCAGCATCTAGCACTTTGTTCCATCTATCATTGAGCGTGTCCTGTGTGGCTCGAAGCCGTCTCTGCTGCTTTTTCAGGCTCCTTGCGGTGGCAATAAGCCTCTGATGGAAGCGCTTTTGTTCTAAGGGTTGTCTTGGGATGATGTATTTGTCACAGCCCTAGGTTAGCCCTTGTTTGCCTTTGCATGATCATCATGTCATCATGTTTAAAATTCAAATAAAGTTGAAATGGGGATGTTCAAACCCTAGCACAAGAAAGAATTCAAATAGGTTCAACTGAAATACTTTTTCAATGAACCTGAAGTGCCTTTCAAAAATGGTTCACATTTTTCTAGGACAACTTGGGTCACTGAATTAAATCATAAGTTATTTGCATTTGGGAATTTAAATGCTATAAAATAATTTATATGTCCAAATATTCTTGAAAGCATTTGAGGGCTATTGAAAATATTTTTCAAAAGTGCCCACAATTATTTTTAGGATTTTACAAAATGAATTAGTATTTTTACCAATTCGAAACAGATGAGAATAAATTGAAAACAGAAACATAATTAGAAAAGAGAGAGAGAGAGAGAAGGACTTACCTGTCCAGCCCAGTGCGGCCCAAGAGATGGCCCAACCCACCACCGCAGCCCCTCTGTCGTCTTCCCCGCGCCTACTGGCACTGTGCGTGGCACGCGCACAGCCGAGCCGCGACCACCTCCTGCTTCCTCCCCGCCCTCGGTCGAACGCCTAGAGACACCCAGAGCCACTGGTTCCTTCTCCCTCACTCTCTGCTCTCGCCCCTCTCCTCTAACCCGTGCTTCCGAACCCACCCGAGACCAACCGCCGGCCACCACTGCTCTTTCTCGTGGCCACCATCGTCGCCTCGGCCCTCCGCCATGTCCAGACGCCTTGTAGAGCTCCGCTTCATCTTCACGAAGACGTACACGTCCTGAAGACCACCGAGACGTCGCCATCCACGCCGTTTCGACCTCTGCACCCACGGCCGTTGTCACATGATTTGCCGCCTCTAGAGCGACCCCGAGCCTACTGACCGTCCCCTCGAACCCGCTGTGAGCTCCGACTCCTCCCCCCCTGCTCACCCCCTCAATTCTCGTCCGTTAGCTGACGGCCCGCGAAACCAATCTCTAGCCATCACCATGGCCAGCGAGCCTCGTGCTCCCGACCTCGTACGCTCGCCCCAGTAGCACCCTCCTGCTCACCGTGCTCCCGGGAGCCAAACGCACGCACCGGATCCTCACGCCGTGCTCCGTGGCCCCGCGTCCGCACACCTCTGAGCTCCAGCCGCAGCCTCCGTCGTCGCTGCCATCTCTGTACGCCACCCTGGCTCCTGGTGCTTGCACCAGAAGATGCGCCGCACCGCCAGCTTACCGTACCCACAAACCACGCGCCAAACGGTGCTCCGTAGCTCCGTCCCGAGCAACTCCGGTGTGTCTCCGGTAAGTTTTTGGTCACCGGCGTTCGTCGCCGACGTGGCCTAGTTAGTTTAGGCACTAATTACCAATTAGTTTACCGCTGAGACACTGACATGTGGGCCCCTGTGCCTGTTTATGTTAGCTTAATTTTCGGTTTAGTTTATTTCTTAACCCAGTGGGACCCACACGTCAGCATTGACTTTGCTGACATGGCTGTTGACTGGTCCCACATGTCTGTGACTCGAGCTAGCACTGAGAGACAGGCCATTGGGGCCCGCTGGTCAGGTTTGACCTGGACCAGCCACTGTTGACCTACTGACGTCAGCATGAAGTCATGCGATGCAGTAACTTTTTCTGGGATTTAAAATAAATCAAAAATGATTTATTTATTTCAGAAAATGCCCTAAACTTCTAAAAATCATACAAAATCAACCGTAGCTCAGATGAAAATAATTTATATATGAAAAAATATTAGAAAAATCCAAGGAATATGTTTATGTCATTATCATGCATGTTTGAGCAACCTGTGCCTGCTGGTGAGGTCAAATCAATTAAATGTCATTTGAATATTAACATATGGAGTTTGAATTTGAACCCTTGGTTCAAATAAACTTCATTTAAATCACTGCTAGTTGCATTAGCTCAAATCACAGCATGTTTCCATGTCATGATCATGCATCATATTGTTGCATTGCATTGATAGTGTTCTTTCTCTGTTGCCGGTGTTTGTCCCCTCTCAGTTGACGATGTTCTGACGATGAGTTCCATGACACGGATGAAGAGCTTTACTATCTTCAGAAGTGCTAGGCAAGCAAAACCCCATTGAGCATTCCGATACAATCCCACTCTCTCGCTCTTGCTCTCATTTACTACATTACGACAACAACGATTCAACTGCTATTTGCAGCGGTAGTTGAACCCCTTTTCCTCTACATGATCTGTCATTGCCACAGTAAATAGTTGAAACCCACTAGCATGAGTAGGAGTTGTTTGAGACATGATGTGCCTACTATTTCATGCTTTCTGGTTATGCCTGCTATGCTTAGAGTTGTGTCGGGTCTGATTCATCGGGGATGAACTGGAGGTGTGTGAATATGTCCTACTGTTGAGAGCTAAGTGTGTGAACACAATTTGGTAAAGGTAGCGGTGTGAGGCCATGTAGGAGTACATGGTGGATTGTCTCATTAAAACAGTCCTTAGGAACTGAGTTCTATGTTTGTGATCCATTAATAGCTACTACCACACATTGGGATACTTAATTGACTCTCTCGACTTATTAATCAACCTGATCTATGTTCAAGAGTTGCAACTAGTTTCTGGTGTTTGTAGGATATGTGTTGGAGGCCGTGCGTAGCGCTGACCCTAGGGGTGGGCTATGACGCGGTAGATACACCGTGGCACGGTGTACCAATTCACCCGTTTGGTGTCTCAGGAATCCTGTACACATCGTTTGGGGCTGTGAGCGACACCCCGGCCGGATCTCCTTGCGGATGAAACCCAAAGAGGCGATAAACCTGTACTAGAGACTTGTGTGGTTTGTCAGGTCGTGGCCGACACCCTCGCCAGGCCTCCGCTTGAAGATTGCCGAGATACATGACGTGTACATGGCGGTAAGTGGCGGGAGCGTGTGTGAAGAAGTACACCCCTGCAGGGTTATAAATGATCTACTAGAATAGCCGTGTCCGTGGTAAAGGACTTCTGGGTTGCCTGTACAGTTCATAGACAAGTGAAAGTGGGTACTCTAAAATGCGCAAGATAAGAGTGAGTGATATGGTTGGCCTTCTCGTAGGGAGATGTGAGCGGATCCATAGTGGTGTATTGATTGGTGAATGTGTGGACTCGTGTGCGCCACTTCAAAAGAGTTACTTGCAGTCGTAGTTCAGGATAGCCACTGAGTCAAAGCTGGCTTGCTGCTGTTAAACTCCACCATCCCTTTGTTGATACTGATGCATATGTAGCTAGTTCTGATGTAAGTCTTGCTGGGTACATTTGTACTCACATTTGCTTAATTTATGTTTTTGCAGAGAGACTTCGGTCTCACAAGTAGTTCTGCGTGGACTTCTACGTTTAGGTTGCTACCTCAGCTACGATCTTGTCCCTTGGGAGGGTCTTCCAGGTAGTCAGGGTTGACAGCTTTCTTCCTTTTCAGATGTCTGTACTCAGACATGTTTATGCTTTTGTTGCCTGTATGCTCTGTATGATGGGTCATGAGACCCACTACTTGTAATAATTCTATGATGGCTCTTCTCGGCCTTTATCTATATGAGTTGTTGAGTTATGTTGTGATGCAATGTTGTAAAACAC
>LR738715.1:416681472-416704375 GCA_902687465.1 Secale cereale
CTCCACCATCCCTTTGTTGATACTGATGCATATGTAGCTAGTTCTGATGTAAGTCTTGCTGGGTACATTTGTACTCACATTTGCTTAATTTATGTTTTTGCAGAGAGACTTCGGTCTCACAAGTAGTTCTGCGTGGACTTCTACGTTTAGGTTGCTACCTCAGCTACGATCTTGTCCCTTGGGAGGGTCTTGCAGGTAGTCAGGGTTGACAGCTTTCTTCCTTTTCAGATGTCTGTACTCAGACATGTTTATGCTTTTGTTGCCTGTATGCTCTGTATGATGGGTCATGAGACCCACTACTTGTAATAATTCTATGATGGCTCTTCTCGGCCTTTATCTATATGAGTTGTTGAGTTATGTTGTGATGCAATGTTGTAAAACACATACTTGCATGTTATGCGTACGTGTAATGTGTATTGCTATGTGTGGGATCCGACACCTAGTTGTTTACCCTTGGTAGCCTATCTTATGGGGAAATGCCTCCTA
The DNA here is from genome assembly GCA_902687465.1 of Secale cereale. Lineage (NCBI taxonomy): Eukaryota > Viridiplantae > Streptophyta > Magnoliopsida > Poales > Poaceae > Secale > Secale cereale. The sequence continues at coordinate 416,681,959 of LR738715.1, forward strand.
GTGCTTCCACTGAGCCTTGGTAGCTTGCTACTGCTCCTGAACACTTAGGATAGCCGGCATGTGTCCTTCTTCGTTCCTATGTCTATCCCTTCAGGGAAATGTCACACGTTGTTCCTTTAAGTCCATGTAGCTTGCTACGACTTGGGTTCATACGTTGATCACCGACACGTTCGTTTCTGGGTCATGTATGCATGTCCCTGTAATTTAGCGCCACTATTGGTTTACATCTAGTCATGTCAGCCCGGGTCTCTGTCATATGGATGTTAGCGACACTATCATATACATGAGCCAAAATGCACAAACGGTCCCGGGCCAGGTAAGGTGGCACCCGTGAGGTTACCGTGCGTGAGGCCGCAAAGTGATATGGTGTGTTACATGCTAGATCGGTGTGACTTAGGATCGGGGTCCTGACAGCTTTGGTATCAGGGCCTGACTGCCGGTAGGATTACCAAGCCAAACTGTTCAAAGTCGTGTCTAGAAATTCTTTAGTTATATAAGGGAATTGATTGTGTAAGGGAACGTAAGGCTCTTTTTACTCCTTTACCTTATAACCTTCTGATCTGAGTCACCTTCTTCTTTTCTACGGGGATTAAGAACTAGGCTTCTCATTCAATCTTTCAGGATCACGTTAATGGTGGATTCAACTCTCAATTTTGTTACTAGTACTCCCCTGTGTTCACAGTTGGTCTCAAAACCTTGATATTGTGATGCTAAGTGGTTATGCCACCATTTTTGCAGGATGTCTCAAATCCTTTTCGAGCATTTATAGTCGTTATGCTGTCCGAGTCATCCCAGGTTTCCAATTAGTCCGATGCCTTTGCAAAGTCCTTCTTCCTTTCTTGATGCTCCTTTGGGCCAGGTTAACCACACTAATCACCGAGTTGAGGTACTCTGTTGCCTTGGCATATATGTTGGAGCTATTACTATGACCTTAGGCGTCTTAGGGAATTGCCTAGTAACCTAGCCATGTTTTGTGTTCCCACTGTGATGATTCTGGCCATCATTCTCGAAAGCATCCCGTGATGCCATATAGTTAGTAGGCATTTTATTCCTGGGTTTTTGAACCTAATATTCACCCTACTTCATGTTGATAGTGTTTGCTAGTTCCTTTAGGATATTAGTAACATTTGTGATAGTCCTCGAGGTCCGTGGTATTTCCTTCTTCCAATACCATGAACTGTTATGGAAGAAGTTCTTCTGAACCAAAAGATCACAACCAGAGTGCTCTTGATGAGTTCTCTATTCCACATTGTGACTCTGCAAATTCCACCTTTCTGCATGGGTTATCCGGAAGAAATATGTTGAAAGTTGGACATGCTAATCTATGCATCAACAACTCCGAAAGTTGTATGTTCCTTTGAGTTGTCCCTCTTTAGTTGTATTATGACCACGTCTATCAGTTGATAGTCAGGAGTAGTTGTGCATTCGTGTTCATCAATGCCTTTTACTCTTGTGGTCTGTCAAGCCATTCTATTCTGGAATGACTAGGAGAAACAAACTCCAGTACCTCATCCATTTCCAGGATTGTGTCAAAGTAGTTGTAATCCATGGATCAAAATGCCAATCCAGCTTCTCATTTGTTCTACCCTGGAGTGTTACCCTCTTTTATGTCAAGAATGTCATGGGAGTTGCACATCCTCCTATGAACTCTTGATGCAGTGATACTTCTCACAATTATTATTCATTGCTCGGTCTCCGTGTTGTTGTAACCGGAATACTAACAAGTGAGTCATGGTGTGTGAAATCAATACTCCTAGCAACTCCGTTGCTTGGTAGTTAATGGACGATAAACTCATTCTTAGCGTTTTGGTTACTGAATCACCATTCTAAGGTTGATCATGCTACCTAGTCCATTTTTTGGTTCACTCTTTGATCAACAAGTTAGGATTTTGTGAATCCTTCGCTCTTTTGATAATATCCTCTTGCCCTGAAAAGCAAGATTGTTCTCGAGGTTAGAAACATATCGATGGTTTGTGATTTCTGGATATCTTGTCAGAAGTATCACCAGGTTGTTTCCTGACCATTATGTTAAGCTCGTGATTATGTTGGTTTTCTTGTAAACCACCCTTTCTCCAAGAATCCGTGTTGGATACCCTAAACTAATCGGTTGAGCTAAACAACAACTTGGAGAGTTGGAAGATGAAAGATTGTCCCACTCAGTTAATTTCAGAAGGGATATCCTTGTGTTGTGTGTTCGATGAAGAAAGATGGTATGATCATCGATTGATCCTTATGGTCAATTATTGGCGTTAATGTCTTATCCAATCTTTGATTTGAGTGTGGGCTATCCTCAAATGAAATCATAACCAACGATGCTCGTAATGTTGTCTTACTCGTGGTTGATCCCTTGAGCATACGCCATTACATCTTTTGGTCTGACCAATGCTATCACTTTGTTCACATTGTCATGGAATTCCATCTATATGGAAACCTGGATGAATTATTGTTGAGCCCATCGACAACATCCCTATCTTCTACATGACTGTGTTGTACATTAAGCTAGTGTTGGAAACTTTGTAGACAATGTCTTCATGATCTATTCGTGAAGCATATGTTTGGACGAAATAAGTGACTTCCTCTAATTCACGTACACTTGATGTAAGTTGCCGCCGTGAATTTGAGAAAGCTTGTTTTTGCTTCCTGTGGGAATATACCCAAGTCAGTCATGCACATGCGAAGTATTCTATGGTCTTATAGACTGATCATCTTCATTCTATGTATCCCTAGCACACCAAGCCACTGATTGATTTGTTCAAGGAGAAGAAGTGCCTTCTTAAGAATCATGACTTATGCTAGGACTTCGATATCCTCGATGATGGTTCCTCACATGAACTCGGTAGTGCTTTGATATAAGACAACTACGTGATCATGCTTGTCTTGGACAGCGTGTTCACATGTATGTAGCAGAACCCGTTCATGTTTAGGATCTTGCTACCACAGTTCACTTCCCGAGAATCTCGCAACGTCATCTCGTCAATTTGTGTTGCAAACTTTATTTTCCATACATGTTCTCTGAAATATCATGTAACCAATCAGATCTGAATTTCAGGCAGATATGATGGTTGGAACATTCCCAGCATTTGCATTTTGTTCCCAGCTTGCAACTCAGCACCTGTTGTTCAGGATCATCTTCAACAGTGGTCCTACCATGGGTCCCATCCATTTCCGATGATAAGAAAAATAAACCTTTGCGTTGTTTTCAACAAGATAGTCCACATCATCCATGATAGTCGGAGTATTTCGTTCTCCCGAACTCCGTCAAACAATCGTTTGTGATTGCCTTAGGCTGGTATAGAGAATTTCAATGATCTTTGTATCAAAAGTAATTCTTTTTGCCACTTAAGGGAATACTTCTACGAGTCACCTTCTCTAGGGTGCCCTATTATGGAATCATGGAAATTATATCCTTGGTATGTTGGAACCATCCACCATCTTCTAAGCATGGAATTGTTGCCTACCAAATTGAAGCTTCGTAGCCTGCTTCTTTCCATTGTTCCTCATATGTGTTTTTTCACTCAGTTCAAGGGATGTTTATATGTCTCATTCCATGAGTTGATCATCAGTTGCTCGATCTTCGAGAAGATTGATTTTTTTCTAGAGTTTTTCCTTTCTTCTCGCTATCATGTTGGATGGTGTTCTCGGAGCAAGGCATCGAGACAAAGATGATGATCGGATCAACATCCTTATGAAGTGCAACCTAGATCATGAAGATTGTGTTAGCTTGTGTCCCCTCTGTCTTCTTACCTCACGTCTTGAATCTCGGGACGAGATTCTTGTTTAGTGGGGGTGAGTTGTCACAGCCCTAGGTTAGCCCTTGTTTGCCTTTGCATGATCATCATGTCATCATGTTTAAATTTCAAATAAAGTTGAAATGGGGTTGTTCAAACCCTAGCACCAGAAAGAATTCAAATAGGTTCAACTGAAATAATTTTGCAATGAACCTGAAGTGCCCTTCAAAAATGTTCATCATTTTTGTCTTGGTTTAGAACCTCTGCCAAAAATGGTTCACATTTTTTTAGGACAACTTGGGTCACTGAATTAAATCATAAGTTATTTGCATTTGTGCATTTAAATGCTATAAAATATTTTATATGTCCAAATAATCTTGAAAGTATTGGAGGGCTGTTGAAAATATTTTTCAAAAGTGCCCACAATTATTTTTAGGATTTTCCAAAATGAATTAGTATTTTTACCAATTCAAAACAGATAAGAATAAATTAGAAACACAAACAGAATTAGAAAATAGAGAATGAGAAGGACTTAACTGTCCAGCCTAGTGCGTCCCAAAAGTTGGCCCAGCACACCACCACAGCCTCTCTGTCGTCTTCCCCGCGCCTACTGGCACTGTGCATGACGCGCGCAAAGCCAAGCCGCGGCCACCTCCTGCTTCCAGCTCCTGCTTCCTCCCCTCCTTCGGTCGAACGCCTGGAGATGCCTAGAGCCCCTGGTTCCTTCTACCTCACTCTCTGCTCTCGCCCCTCTCCTCTAACGGGTGCTTCCGAGCCCACCCGAGACCAACCGCCAGACACCGCTGCTCTTTCTCGTGGCCACCATCGTCGTCTCGGCCCTCCGTCATGTCCAGATGCCCCGTAGAGCTCCACTTCATCTTCACGAAGATGTACACGTCCATAAGACTGCCGAGACGTCGCCATCGATGATGTTTCGACCTCTGCACCGACGGCCGCTGTCGCATAATTCGCCGCCTCCAGAGCGACCCCGAGCCTGACCGTCCCCTCGAAACCACGATGAGCTCCTGCTCCTCCCCCCTTGCTCACCTCTCCGTTCTCGTCCGTTAGCCGTCGCCCCACGAAACCGAGCTCCGGCCATCGCAATGGCCAGCGAGCCTCGCACTCCCGAGCTCATCCGCTCACCCCAGTAGCACCCTCCTTCTCACCATGCTCACAGGAGCCGAACGCACGCACCGGATCCTCATGTCATGCTCCGTTGCCCCACGTCCGCACACCTCCGAGCTCCAGCTGCCTCCTCCGTCGTCGCTGCCGTCTCTGTAGGGCACCCCGTCTCCTGGCGCTTGCGCCAGAAGATGTGCCGCACCGCCAATTCACCGTAGCCGCAAACCACGCGCCAAACGGTGCTCTGTAGCGCCGTCCTTAGCAACTCCGGTGAGTTTTTGGTCGCTGGCGTTCGTCGTTGACGTGGCCTAGTTAGTTTAGGCACTAATTACCAATTAGTTTAGCGCTGAGACACTGACATGTGGGCCCATGTTCCTATTTAGGTTAGCATAATTTTCTGTTTAGTTTCTTTCTTACCCCAGTGGGACCCACACATCAGCATTGGCCTTGCTGACATGGCTGTTGACAGGTCCCACCTGTCTGTGACTCGAGCCAGCACTGAGAGACTGACCAGTGGGGCCCACTGGTCAGGTTTGACCTAGACCAGTCCCTGTTGACTAGCTAACATCAGCATGAAGTCATGCTGATGCAATAGCTTTTTCTAGGATTTAAAATAAATCAGAAATGATTTATTTATTTCAAAAATGCCCTAAACCTCTAAAAATCATATAAAATCAACCGTAGCTCAGATGAAAATAATTTATATATGAAAAATTATTAGAAAAATCCAAGGAATCTTTTTATGTCATTATCATGCATTTTGAGCAACCTATGCCTGCTGATCAGGTCAAATCAATTAAATGTCATTTGAATATTAACATATAGAGTTTGAATTTGAACCCTTGGTTCCAATCAACTTCATTTAAATCACTGCTAGTTGCATTAGCTCAAATCACAGCATGTTGCCATGTCATGAGCATGCATCATATTGTTGCATTGCATTGATTGTGTTCTTTTTTTGTTTCCAGTGTTTGTCCCCTCTCAGTAGACGATGTTCCGACGATGAGTTCGATGACACGGATAAAGAGCTTTACTATCTTCAGAAGTGCTAGGCAAGAAAACCCCCATTGAGCATTCCGATACAATCCCACTCTCTCGCTCTTGCTCTCTTTTACTGCATTAGGACAACCATGATTCAACAGCTATTTACTGCGGTAGCTGAACCCCTTTTTCCTCTGCATGACCTGTCATTGCCACAGAGAATAGTTGATGCCCACTAGCATGAGTAGGAGTTGTTTGAGCCATGATGTGCCTACTCGTTCATTCTTTCTGGTTATGCCTGCTATGCTTAGAGTTGTGTCGGGTCTAATTCATCGGGGATGAATTGGAAGTGTGCGAACATGTCCTACTGTTGAGAGCTAAGTGTGTGAACATGATTTGGTAAAGATAGCGGTGAGAGGCCATGTAGGAGTACATGGTGGATTGTCTCATTGAAACCGTCCTCAGGAACTAAGTTCTGTGTTTGTGATCGATGAATAGCTACTTCTACACATTGGGATCCTTAATTGACTCTATTGACTTATTAATCAACCTAATCTCTGTCCAGGAGATGCAACTAGTTTCTAATGTTTGTAGGATATGTGTTGGAGGCCGTGCGTAGCGCTGACCCTTGGGGTGGGCTATCACGCGGTAGATACACCGTGGCACGGTGTACCAATTCGCCCGTTTGGTGTCTCGGGAACCCTGTACACATCATTTGGGGCCATGAGAGACACCCCGGCCGGATCTCCTTGTGGATGGAACCCAAATAGGCGATAAACCTGGACTTGACACTTGTGTGGTTAGTCAGGTCGTGGCAGACACCCTGGCGAGGCTTCCGCTTGAAGGTTGTTGAGATACATGACGTATACATGGCGTTAAGTGGCGGGAGCGTGTGTGAAGAAGTACACCCCTGCAGGGTTATAAATGATCTATTCGAATAGCCATGTCCGCGGTAAAGGACTTCTGGGTTACCTGGACAATTCATAGACAAGTGAACACCCCTGCAGGGTTATAAATGATCTATTCGAATAGCCGTGTCCGCGGTAAAGGACTTTTGGGTTGCCTGTACAGTTCATAGACAAGTGAAAGTGGATACTCTAAAATGCGCAAGATAAGCGTGAGTGCTATGGATGGCCTTCTCGTAGGGAGACGGGAGCGGATCCATAGTGGTGTATTGATTGGTGAATATGTGGACTCGTGTGCGCCACCTCAAAAGAGTTACTTACAGTCGTAGTTCAGGATAGCCACTGAGTCAAAGCTGGCTTGCTGCTATTAAACTCCACCATCCCTTTGTTGATACTTATGCGTATGTAGCTAGTTCTGATGTAAGTCTTGCTGGGTACATTTATTCTCACGTTTGCTTAATTTATGTTTTTGTAGAGAGACTTCAGTCTCACTAGTAGTTCTGCGTGGACTTCGATGTTTAGCTTGTTACCTCTGCTACGATCTTGTACCCAGAGGGTCTTGTAGGTAGTCAGGCTTGATAGCCTTCTTCCTTTTCAGATATCTGTACTCAGACATGTTTATGCTTCCGTTGCCTGTATGCTCTGTATGATGGGTCTTAAGACCCACTACTTGTAATAAATGCTATGATGGCTCTTTTGGGCCTTTATCTATATGAGTTGTTGAGTTATGATGTGATGCCATGTTGTACAACAAATACTTGCATGTTATGTGTACGTGTAATGTGTATTGCTATGTGTGGGATCCGACACCTAGTTGTTTACCCTTGGTAGCCTATCTTATGGGGAAATGCCTCCTAGTGCTTCCACTGAGCCTTGGTAGCTTGCTAGTGCTCCGGAACACTTAGGCTGGCCGGCATGTGTCCTTCTTCGTTCCCGTGTCTGTCCCATCAGGGAAATGTCACGCGTCGTTCCTTTAAGTCCTTGTAGCTTGCTACGACTTGGGTTCATACGTTGATGACCAACACGTTCGTTGCTGGGGTCATGTATGATGTCCCTGTAATTCAGCGCCACTATTGGTTTACAACCAGTCATGTCAGCCCGGGTTCTCTGTCATATGGATGCCAGTGACACTATCATATACGTGAGCCAAAATGCTCAAATGGTCCCGGGCCAGGTAAGGTGGCACCCATGGGGATACCGTGCATGAGGCCGCAAAGTGATATGATGTGTTACATGCTAGATCGGTGTGACTTAGGATCGGGGTCCTGACAGTATTCATCGTCGCCCAGGCTAACATCCTCTTTGGAGACTGGTTCATAATTACTGTCTTCGGCATCGCTGTCATCGGACAGCGGTTTCGTACTATATTCATCATCCTCTCACTCATCCTGCTCCATCGCTGGGTCTGTGGGGTCTTCGGCTTGCTCCGAACTATCTCTGTCATTAGTGACAGTGTTGCTATCTTTCCCTTTGCAGGATTTAGTTTGGCGCTTTACACGCAGGCATTTGAGAGGTTCATCGACAGGCTTGTCCTTTGCAGAATCGTTTTCGCAATCGCCCTCCTTCTCCTTAGGTGTATCCACCATATACATGTCGTATGAAGACGTAGTTGTCCATCGCCCGGTTATGGGCCAATTTTGGTCTAGATCTGCTTCAGCTTCGAGGTCCATCCATTCGAAGTCTTTGGAAGCGATGTCAAGTAGATCGGTTAGATCTTCGACCGTGGCTACTAGGTGGGTGGTGGGTGGGAAGAAAAATTCTCCATCATCAGCCTCCAGTTCGAACCGGATATAATTCGGCTGTGTGTCCACAGCTAAGGAGAGAGATTTTAACGAGTTTAGCACATCGCCAAAAGGAGAGTGCGGGAAGATATCTGCAGCGCTGAATTCGGCGATAGACGCCTGATCGAGCTTGAAGGGCACATATGCGCTTGGTTTGGAACCTACAGCCGGAGATGAGTCCGGAGTTCTGGTAACACATATCCTGCTCAAAGTTGGGTCCGTGTGCGGCTCCAGCACCATTGAGTCTGCGGCTTCCTCAGCGGGGTTGACCTTTCCGTCCTCAGGTGACACGATCTATTCCGGATCTAGGGCTAGAACGGTTAAATGTGCTATTTCTTGGTCCGATGATAGAGATAGGTCATGTTCATCGTGGTGGTAGGGAGAGGTCGCCGTGGGCTCAAATTCGTCGAAGATCAAGTCTCCACGGATATCAGCAACGTAGTTCAAGCTTCCAAACCTGACCTGACGGCGAGGGGCATAGCACTAAACCTGCTCGAGGTGGCCTTCTGTGTTAGCACGGAGCATGAAGCCTCCGAACACAAAAAGTTGGTCGGGAGGGAAATTCCCTAGGTGGTGCCATCGTGGTTGACGAAGCGATCCATCAGTCCTTCTGTGGACAACATAGTGGAACTCTCAATGAAAGCACCAATGTCAGTGTCAAAACCAGTGGATCTCGGGTAGGGGGTCCTGAACTATGCGTCTGTGGATCAATAGCAACAGGAGACTGGGGAAACGATGTTTACCCAGGTTCAGGCCCTCTCGACCGAGGTAATAACCTACTTCCTGCTATATTAATCATGATGAATATGATTACAAGAGTTGATCTACCTCGAGATCGTAATGGCTAAATGAGGGAGTCCTGGATCGAGGGATCCTCAGGTGGCCATATAACTCTTGGTGGGCCGGATTGGTGAGCCGTGAAGATCATAGTCGAAGACTGTCTCTCGTATCCGGATAGGACTCATGTATTCGTATAATGGCAAGTTTTAGGTTCAGGTGTAATCTTTCCTTCCTCTGCAAGATGGTTATGTACAAACCCTAGGCCCCTCCGATGTGTATATAAACTGGAGGGTTTAGTCCGTAGGGGCTAATAGAGAATCACAAATCCTCATAGGCTAGACTTTAGGGTTTAGCCAATACAATCTCGTGGTAGATCAACTCTTGTATTTATATTCATCCATATTAATATAGCAGGAAGTAGGGTATTACCTCGATCGAGAGGCGTGAACCTCGGTAAACATCGTGTCCCTAGCCTCAAGTTACCATCAATCCTCAGACGCATACTTCGAACCCCCTACCCGAGATCCACCGGTTTTGACACCGACATTGGTGCTTTCATTAAGAGTTCCACTATGTCGTCGACCAAAGGACTGATGGATCGCGTCATCAACCACAACGGCAACACCAAGGGAATCTTCCCTCCCGGACAGCTTTGTTCGGCGGCTTCACGCTCCGTGCCAACACTGAAGACCACCTTGAGCAGATTGAGAGCTACGCCCCTGGCCATCAAGTTAGAATCGGAAGCTTAAACTACGTTGCTGATATCCGCGGAGACTTGATCTTCGACGCATTCGAGCCCGCAGCGACCTCTCTCTGCCATCATGATGAACACGACCTCACTCTGTCATCGGACCAGGAAATAGCACCTGCAATAGTTCTGGCCCTAGATCCAAAACAGATCGCGTCGCCCGAGGACGGGAAGCTCAACCCCACCACGGAAGCCGTGGACTCAACGGCTTTGGAGCCACACACGGACCCAACTATATCCAGTTCGAACTGGAGGATGATGGAGAATTTTACTCCCCACCCACCACCCACTTGGTAGGCACGGTTGAAGATCTAACCGATCTACTCGACTACGCTTCCAAAGACTTCGAAGGGATGGTCCTTGAAGCTGAAGCAGATCCAGATCAAAGCCGGCCCGTAACCGGGAGGTGGACAACTTTGTCTTCATACGACGTGTACATGGGGGATACACCTAAGGAGAAGGAGGGCGACGACGAAAACGATCCCTTAGAGGACAAGCCCATTGAAGAATGTCCCAAACGTCGGCGTCCAAAGCGCCGAACCAAATCCCATAAAGGAAAGGATAGCAACACTATCACTAACGACGGTGATATTCCGGAACAAGCCGAAGACCCCGTAGACCCAGCGATGGAGCAGGAGGAGCGAGAAGACGGTGAACATAGTCCGAAACCGCTGTCCGATCACAGCGATGCCGAAGATAGTAACTACAAACCTGTCTCCATAGAGGAGGTTAGCTTGGGCTACAACGACTACATCGTCCCAGAAGAACCCTCAGAACAAAAGTGCTTCCATCGGAGGCTTATTGCCACCGCAAGGAGCCTGAAAAAGTAGCAGAGACGGCTTCGAGCGCACAGGACACGCTCAATGATAGATGGAATGAGGTGCTAGACGCTGAGCAAAAACATGGCTACAACCGCCAAACCAAAGGCTATCCTAAGCGTAAACTGCTGCCCGAACTCGACGACGAGGCCACTTCGCCTATACCGCCGAAGATTAACAGCGCCGATAAACTAGACCGACCACCTCGTGGAAGGGACATAGTGGCTAGCAACGGCGTACACAAGCCCGCAGCTCCTCCCCGTAAAGGAATGGAGGATGCGGCTCAAGTCCGGAAACACGATCTAAGTGAGTACTTGAACAAAAAAGCTAGCAAGACGAGGTCTATCTATGGACCTAGGGACCGTGCTCCTGCACGGGACGGCGGCTATCCAGCCAATCGCGATGGTCATACACCAGTTCGGGGTAAATACCGAACATCACAGCCATCGGACATTCGCCATGATATAGAAAAATACAAAGGCGCCGCACACCCTCTGTGCTTCAACGATGAGGTGCTGGATCATGATTTTCCAGAAGGGTTTAAACCCATGAACATCGAGCCGTACGATGGAACGACGGATCCTGCCGTCTGGATAGAGGACTTCATCCTTCACATACACATGACTCGCGGAGATGATCTCCATGCCATTAAATACCTACCCCTCATGCTGAAAGGACCAGCTCGACATTGGCTAAACAAAGACGGTCCATCTAGCCTAGAAAAAATATTAGATAGGTCTTGCCAAATCCATGGCACCCCAGAGAAGCCTGCAAACCATACTAATTGTAATTGTTGGGTCTTCAAGCAGGCCGGCAAGCTCAATGTTGAACACAAGGGGAAGGGTCCTCAGAGCGAAGACGAGGATGAAACTCGCCAGCCGAATACAGGGGGACAGAAGAAATTTCCACCGGAGATCAAAATAGTGAACATGATATATGCCACTCATATCCCAAAGAGGGAGCGCAAGCGCGCACTCCGAGATGTCTACGCCGTCGAGCCTGTTGCCCCCAAATTCAACCCATGGTCGGCCTGTCCGATCACTTTCGCTCGTAGGGATCATCCGACTAGTATATGTCATGGGGGTTTGACTACCCTAGTGCTCGACCCAATAATCGATGGATACCATCTCACTCGAGTCCTTATGGACGGCGGCATCAGTCTTAATCTAATATATTAGGATACTATCCGCAAGATGGGGAACGACCCGTCAAGAATCAAGCCAAGCAGCACGACCTTTAAAGGAGTGATAACGGGCATTGAAGCCTGCTGCACAGGCTCTTTAACATTGGAGGTCGTATTCGGCTCTCCGATAACTTTCAAAGCGAAGAGCTAATCTTCGACCTAGCTCCGTTCCGAAGTGGCTATCACGCACTACTCGGAAGAACAACCTTCGCCCACTTTAATGCAGTCCCGCATTATGCCTATCTAAAGCTTAAAAGCCTGGACCACGTGGCGTCATCACGGATAATGGAAATATGGAGCGCTCTCTCCGTACGGAGGAGGACACTTCGGCCTTAGTAGCCGAAGTCCAAAACGGCCTATTCAAGCCAGATAACCTATCAGTCACGGACATAGCTAAACATGTCTGACACATGCCTCGGTGTGGCAGCTCAGATGAACCTGAGCTATATTAGTCGCTACGCCCCCATCGACTGCCCCATAAGGTGATAGCATATGCGTCTCGGGTACCATAACTATCTTTAAAAATCCCTTGGGCGACGCTGGGGGCACACTGCATATAGTCCATAGTTCGGATTGACCCTATTCGGAGTCTAAAAATTATCATTTAAGGTTCACTAAAGGAACCAGTCTTGTTTATGGCCACACTGGATTTCTTTTTCTTTTCCTAGTTTATTTTTCTTTTTACAGATGTCCATCATACTCCCCCCTTCAAGGACACATTACAGAGGAGGAAACGGTGCAGACGTGTAGCAGGGACCCATGCTAAGGTTTCTTTTTAGATTAAGACTGTGTGTAAACCTTTTTCCTCTTTCTTGTTATATACTTTTCTGGCATGTAAAATGTCCAAGAAAGTTATCGGCATTTTCTGTAAGCTTACGACTCGCCGTACTATAAAGGGATATTAATAGAGCAGCTTGATTCGCATCATGTTGTGAGTTTTATTCACTCACCATAAATGTTCTCTCCCCACATCAGGTTGCCACATGTGCCTTGTCAACAAAGTCTATTACTAGGGGCTCCATTTAGCCCGGTAGGTGTCGAGAAGACTGAACACCCATAGGGAGTGTTTGGCGTCCTAGATGTTTGCCTTATATACATCAGTTCCAAATCATGTCTTGGGTCAATAGTTGGGTTGCCCAGCTCCTGTGCTTACCCCTATGTTCCCGATTGTTTGGCTAGGGTGTAAAGGGAGAACTACTACGATTGTACTTCTGGCTTGTCTGGTGAAGTACCTCAGTAGAGAAAGCTGAAAACTGACCGTCATGATAGGCGAGAACTTGGTCCGAAATCCGGTGACTTAGTTTTATACTACGATCGATAGAGATCTACCCCGTCTTATACGAAGGGTTGGTTTTTTTGCCCAGCTAGGTGCAATTAGATTCCTTAAGTAAGGAATATCATATCCGCACCAAGGGCTAGTACCTAGCCCCACATGTCAAACTCCAACGACTAAGTGAAAGCAATAACGCTGCATAGTCTGATTGCCTGGTTCGCTCCGCATACACCTCCTATATGGACCAAGACGTTCGATAAAGAGTGTATATGCATATGACTAAACACCCTCGTACTATGTACATGGGGGCTAAAGCCGACGACTGGAAATTTTTTAGATTTACGTAAACAGTCACACGGGAGGTAAAAGACGCTCGTAGTATAATAGCGCAAAAGTTATATACATCTGATTCATAAGCTTAAGTCTTCACAGCCGAATACAATTACTTGAAAATAATATCCTTCGAGCACTGGCCTTCTACAAGGCGGACGCCTTCGATGATGTCCTTGAAGTACTTCTCCGGCTTGAAGTGCTCCTTGCCCTCCGGCGGACCAGCAGTAGCTATGTGCTCCGCCCTCATCTTCTCCATTTCCACCTTCACACGAGCGAAGGCCATCTGAGCTCCTTCTATGCAGGCCGAACGCGTCAATGCGTTGACCCGTGGACTCGACTCGACGAGCCGCTTCACCAATCCGAAGTAACTACTTGGGATTGGATCAGAGGTCCATAGCAGGACTATCAAGTCCTTCATGGCAGACCCCGCCATATTGTGCAGCTCGACCAGCTGCTTCATCTGGTCGTTGAGGGGCACCGAATGTTCTGGCGCATAGAACCGTGACCAAAAAAACTTCTCTATATCGTTCCCCTCCTGGGCTCGAAAGTACTGGGTAGCATCAGCACTGCTCCTCGGAAGATCAGCAAACACGCCTGGAAAACTCCATAACCGTGTCAGCCCAAGATACTTCTGCCCTCCAAAGATCCTCTGTAAGAGAAAAGTCTTACCAGATGCTATCTGTCGTAGCTGCTTGATTTCTTCACAAGCGTTGTGCGACTCGCTCTGCGAATCATGGGCAGCCTTGATTGCCTCTGCAAGCTTGGAAGCCTGTTCTGAAGCCTCCTCCTCCAATGCCTCTCATTTGAGAATGGCATTTTTGAGCTCAACCTCGACTTCAGACACCCGAGCCTGGTGCTTCTCGCACTCCACCTTTTCGGCCTCTAGTTCGGCAACCGCCTTATCAGCGATTGCCTTGCTCGCCTCGGCCTCCTCCTTGGCCTTTGCGAGCTCGCCCTTAAGGGCCTCGAGCTCAGTGGCGCCAACTGTGTAATACAAAATAACATACTCATACTCAATTTATGATTTTAGTCATCTTGACATCTAAAATTCCTTTAACCCGCATACGTTGCGTTTCATCTAAACGCTGGTTGACGCGGTCAAGGTTCGCGTTGGCCAGCACAAGCTTCCGGTTTAGTTCGGCAACCTCTGCATCTCATGAATTTGTCGCAACTAGTGAAGCATGTTCCAATAACATAAAGCACAACGGTTCAGCTCTACAAGCATGCTATACTATGGATACTTCGTCTGATTCTGTTCAAAATCACACAAAGCATCAGGGGCTACTGTCTATATATATGTGTATTTAAAAAAAACAAACTTCCATAAAGAACATTACATTGCTTACCTCAAAGCCCATTAATAGGCTGTTGAAGGCTTCATTCAGTCCGCCCTTGACAAAATGATTCTTCTTCATCACCGCACCCATCACGTTGCGGTGCTCCTCCATGATGGAAGCACTTTGCAGTGCTCCCGCCATAGGGTCCGGTGCCTCCGGATTGACTCCGGGCACCGTCGTATCCACCCCCGCCTAGGGGGTCTAGTCTTCGAACCCCGGAGCCGCACTAGGCTCCAGTTCAATGTTCGGGAGGTCCTAGGATTGTTTGGGCCCCCTGTCTTCGGTCTCCATGGGGGTTGTTTCCCCATGGTTAGCGGCGGCCGAGGTGTTACCACCGGTCGCCCTGTCACTAGCCCCGCCCTCATCTCCTTGAGCTGAGGAACCCGCTGGGAGGACACTTTGGTGTCCCCGCCGATCATGGGCGATGGAGCTCGGACCGGCGGGTCACTCTCCGTCTCTCCGGGCGTTAGAGAGTTCCCCTCCGATAAGGAGGCGGCGAGGTGTCCTAAGGGAGGGCTATAGGTGAGCAGGCGAGAAATACTAAGTAAGCATCAAAAATGCTAAACAAACAAAGGTGCAGCAATTAATCCGGACAAACTTACGTTTCGGGCATGGGTTTCTCCCTCGGCTTCACCACGAAGCTATTATCGGATAATGAATCCGAACTAGCAGCGATGTTCAGCTTCCTCCGAGGTGCGACCATGCCCGTGTCAGCAACGGACCCCCTCTTCATCCCCCTGCCTTGCGCAGGGAGTTCTTCTTCTTCTTCTTCCTCGTCATGCTCCTCCTCTTTGGAGGAGAGGATGTTGATCTTCTCGGACTTCTCGTCCGTAGGGCGGGAGCTGTCTCCGGCCCCCTTGCCCTTCTTCTTGGGCTTCTTAACTGGCGCCTTGTATGGCGCCGGGACCAGCATCGCCGTCAGTCGAGACGATTCTGGGTCTTCGGGCAAAGGCGCCGGACACTTGATCCGGGTCGCCTTCTTCATCCAGCCATGTATATCACGCAAAAAATCCAATTCCTGTTATCATTGAATAAGAAAGGAGATATATGTTCAGCGAAATTTTCTAATACCTCTGGGGCGGAGACCACAGTGCTATAGCCCACATCCTTGGTTTCTTCTGGCCACTCCTTTTGGCTCTTGAAGAGATGCTTCCAGATCTCTTTGTGCGTAAACCCAAAGAGATGCTTCAGAGGCTTGTGTCCTGCCAGATGGAACTCCCATAGGGAGCAGTCCTGGCTTTGGCAAGGTAGGACAAGCCGGGCCAGCACTACCTTGACGACGAACGAGAGCTGGTGGCCCTTGGAAATCACGCCAGACACATGGCTGTGGAGAGTCGTCACTTCAACTTGAGACCCCCAGTCCAGACCCTTTTTGGTCCAGGAGGTCAACCTCTCTGGGGGGGGTCCAGATCTGAAAGAAGGTTCCGCCGCCCATTTGGCGTCACGGGGTTCGGTGATATAAAACCACTCCTACGGCCAGACCTTGTCCGTCTCTATGACCGACCCTTTTGGACAAGTCGCATTCGGGAGCTTGCTAATCATGGCGCCCCCACACTCCGTCTGCTGCCCATCCACCACCTTCGGCTTCACGTTGAAGGTTTTAAGCCATAGGCCGAAGTGTGGAGGGATGCGGAGGAAAGCTTCACACACCACTATGAAAGCGGAGATGTGAAGGATTTAGTTCGGGGCTAGATCGTGGAAATCTAGTCCGTAGAAGAATAGCAAACCCCGAACAAGGGGGTGGAGTAGAAACCCTAGCCCCCCAACAAAGTGCGAAGTGAACTAGTCTCTCGCCCGCCTCTGGGACTGGGATCACCTGTCCCTTGGCGGGGACTCGGTGCGCGATATCGGCGGCGAGATAGCCTGCGCCTCGAAGATCCTCCACGCTTTTCTCAATGACCGTGGAGGCCTCCCACTTGCTTCTGGCACCGAATCCAGCCATTGCTGGGGAAGGGAGTAGTGGTGGAGGAACGGAAAGCAGTGGGTGCAAGAGAGTAGGATGCTGGGGCTAGGGGAGTAGGAGAGCTCAATCTTGAGGAAAGCGTGGGGCTGATGAAAGGAATTGGTTTCCTTTTATAACTCTATGAATAAAGAACGTCCCCCCACTATAGCCATAAACCTCGCCGGTTCCCAAAGCGGTCGTGCGTAATGCGCGGTGTGGATGCTCGCGTCACATTGATAAGGATCCCAGATTAAGCGGGCACGATCTCTATTCTGATAAGACATGTCAATGAGGATATACCTCGAAACGCGAAACTAGGACCAAATAAAACAGTTCAATATGTTAGTGGGATGGACGCAACGCTTCACCAAAAAGTTGTCAGTAAAGACACACTATTCAATTTCTTTTGATAGCCTTGCCTCCGAGGCTAAGGGCTGTACTAACCTTGCAGAGCCGAATAGAATACACCTTTTTTCCAAAGATATATTTGGAAGAAGGAACCCTCCTTGCAATGCCGAAGACAATACAGAAGCCGAATTCATCATCAGCGAAGACAGGTTCAGGGGCTACTGAGGGAGTCCTAGATCGACGAGTCCTCGGGTGGCCAGATAACTCTTGGTGGGCCGGACTCGTGGGTGGTGAAGATCATAGTCGAACATCGTCTCTCGTATCTGGATAGGACTCCTCTATTCATATAATGGCAAGTTTTAGGTTTGGGTGTAATCTTTCCTTCCTATGCAAGATTGTTATGTACAAACCCTAGGCCCCTCCGGTGTGTATATAAACAGGAGGGTTTAGTCCATGGGGGCTAATGGAGAATCACAAATCCTCATAGGCTAGACTTTATGGTTTAGTCAACACGATCTCGAGGTAGATCAACTCTTGTATTCATATTCATCCATATTGATATAGCAGGAAGTAGGGTATTACCTCGATCGAGAGGGCCTGAACCTGGGTAAACATCGTGTCCCTAGCCTCCTTTTACCATCAATCCTCGGACGCATAGTTCAAGACCCCCTACCCGAGATCCGCCGGATTTGACACCGACACTAAACCCTAAAGCCTAGCCTATGAGGATGTTATGATTCTCCAGCCTCTACGGACTAAACCCTCAGTTTATATATGCACTGGAGGGGCCTAGGGTTTGTACATAAGCAGCTTGCAGAGGAATGAAAGATTACACCCGAACCTAAAACCTACCAATATACGAATACAGGAGTCCTATCCGGATACGAGAGATGATCTTCAACAATGATCTCCACGGCCCACCAGTCTGGCCCACCACGAGTTATCCGGCCACATGAGGACCCCTCAATCCAGGACTCCCTCAGTGCCAATGACGACCGCGCAGTGCTCTCGTTGCTAGGAGCCAGCCGCTTGGACGGCGTGGTGACGAGGCGGGGGCACTCGAGGTCCGGTGGCTCCATTAGGCACAGCGGTGAGGTTAGCTCATCTTGGGGGGGGGGGTGCATGCCCTACGGTCGCGCCTGCAATGGGAGCGGCCAGAGAGTTGTGATTCACCCCAGAACGAGTGGCACCGTCAAGGTTGTGCTCTTCTATAGGAGATGAGGTACAGAAGGAATAATCTCTCTTCTCGTACCTCGCGGAACGCTGCTATTGAGATGCTATTGATGTTGTCGTTCTCTGGTGCCCTCTGCTCTTGCTTCTGTCGTGTGGGGTGTGGTAACAGCGCCGCCTGCGCCGACCACGTCCCCCACAGCATCCACATTCTCATGAGTCCCCGCATTCCCCGCGGCGTCGGTGCCCGCGGGCAGCGAGGTCCTCAAAGTGGATGGGTGTCCTGCAGCACCAGACTTCGTCTTGGGCGCCATGGTCGATGGATCCAAAGATGATGAAGATGACGTGCTGATCACGCTCTCAGGTTCACGCAAGTGACCCCCCTACCTGGCGCGCCAAAGATGTCGCGGGAAAACCACGGCCACCTATGGGACAGGGGTCCCTTTTTGGTTCGGAGGGTGGATGGGCACGTTGCACAAAGAGCAGAAAGCGTAGCACAGCACGACAGAGATCACACGGGTAGTTTTTTCCCAGGCTAGGCGTAAAACCCTACTCCTGCTTTGGTGGATTGATGGTGGAATGGTGGAAAAGAGCATGAAGCTCTTACCCGGCAAGGTTGCCTCGGGGCGAGAGCGGTCATGCGCGTATGAGTGTGTGCGCGTTCGAATGGCCGAATCCTTCCTACGGTTGCCATGAGCCTCCTAATATAGATTAAGGGGTCACCACAGTGGCAGATCGGACTTTCCATGCTGATTAGATAGCAAACATTGCTATCGTACCTAACTCTGCAGGCTGACAGGGCTCATTAAATGCGCCACTCAGTGTCACATCATGGCTCGCCCGTCAGGCCCTGCTGGGCTATTTCGCCAGCTTCACGCCTGCTTGCTTGACACATCGCAGGACAGGTGTCATTTGCACATTCTTTCTCTAAGAAGTGGCCGCCATATGGTAGGAGGCTGGCACTAAGCCAGTTAGGAGCTTGACACCACACTGATTGATGATGGGTGTCCTTGTGAGGTGGTGGCTTGCCTCCGTGAGCCCCGGTAGGCCTGCCAGGGCGATGTTGGAGGCTTGCTTTCGAGGCGATCTAACCCCGCCAAGATCACATGCCCGACAAGGAGGGTTGTTCTTCTGGTGATATCTTGCCTCTTCAGCTGGTCTTGGTTGTCTTGATCTGCTTGACCTTCTCTCTCATTCTTTAAAGAGCTGATCCCTTCGAGCCTTGACCTGATCTTGGTGTTGCAAACTTGTCCTTTGGCCCATGCATTGTCTGGGGCAATGGACCTAGGGTTTGATGTACCAACACACTTTGTCGCTCTTCCTCTCTATTACTGCATTAGGACAACAACGATTCAACTGTTACATGTTGCGGTAGATGAACCCATTCCTCTACATGAACAATCATTGCCACAGTAAATAGTTCAAACCCACTAGAATGAGTAGGAGTTATTTGAGCCATGATGTGCCTACTCATTCATGCCTTCTTATTATGCCTACTTAAAGTTGAGTCAGGTCTGATTCATCTGGGATAGATTTGAATGGTGGTGAACATGTCCTACCGTTGAGAGCTAAGTGTGTAAATACGATTTGGTAAAGGTAGCGATGAGAGGCCATGTAGGAGTACATAGTGGGTTGTCTCATTGAAACTATCCTCGGGAACTGAGTTATGTGTTTGTATCCAAGACAGTTACTACCACACATTGGGATCCTTAATTGACACTCTCGACTTATTGTTCGCCTTGGTCTCTGTCGAGGAGTTGCAACTAGTTTTTGGTATTTGTAGGATATGTGTTGGAGGTCGTGCATAGCGCTGAGCCTAGGGGTGGGCTATGATGCGGTATAGACACCGAGGCACGGTGTACCAGGATGACACCCGAACGGTGCTCTTGGGAATCGTGCTCTCATTGTTTGGGTCCGTAGTTGAAACCTCAGCCGGAGTTCCTTGCGGATGGAACTCAAATAGGCGATAAACCTGGACTAGATTCTTGTGTGGTTAGTTAGGTCGTGGCCGACACCCTCGCTGAGCTTCCGCTTGAAGGTTGCTGAGTAGACGTCGTGTAAACGGCGATAAGTGGTGAGAGCGTGTGTGAAGAAGGACACCCCTGCAGGGTAATATGATCTATTCGAATAGCTGCATCCTCGGATATGGACTACCTGGAAAGCTTATATGGTTCATAGATAACTGGAAGTGGATACTCTAAACCACGCAAGATAAGAGTGAGTGCTATGGATGGCCTTCTCGTAGGGAGACATGAGCGAATCCATAGTGGTCTATTGATATGGTGAATATGTGGACTCGTGTGCACCAGCTTAAAGAAATTACTGGCAGTCGTAGTTCAGGATAGTCACTGAGTCAAAGCTGGCTTGCTGTAGTCAAACTCCACAACCCCTTTGTTGATAATGACGCATATGCACCTAGATCTGATGAAAGTCTTGTTGGGTACATTTGTACCCACTTTTGCTTAATTTATTTTTTTACAGAGAGACTTGATCTCACTAGTAGTTATACGTGGGCTTCGACAATTAGCTTGGAAATCCCACACAGAGGTTTGGTTCCTATGGAGGGTCTTGTAGAAAGTCAGGCTTCTCAGCCTCCTTTCTTTCTAGTTGTCTGTACTCAGACAAGTTAAGCTTCTGCATGTGCTTGTTGCTTGTATAACTCTGTATGTTGGGTCATGAGACCCATGTTTGTAGTATCATGTAATGCATGGCTCTTCGGAGCCTTTTAAATGAATACTCTGAGTCGTAGAGTTTCGTTGTGATGCCATGTTGTATTTACACATATCGAGCATATTGTATGTATGTTATTGAAATGCTTGGTATGTGTGGGATCTAACACCTAGTTGTTTATTCTTCGTAGCCTTTCTTATGGGGAAATGCCTCCTAGTGCTTTGACTGAGCCCTGGTAGCTTGCTACTGTTCTGGAACGCATGGATTGACCAGTATGTGCCCTTCTCTACTCTGTGTTTGTCCCTTCGAGGAAATGTCACTTGGTGTATACCGTAGTCTGGATAGCTTGCTACAGCCCAGTTACAATCGCTGCTGACCGACACATGCATTGTTGGGTCATATATGCCTGCCCCTGTAAGTTTGTGCCACCTTGGGTTTACGACTAGTCATGTCGGCCCGGGTTCTCTATCATATGGGTGCTAGTGACACTATCATATACGTGAGCAAAAAGGCACAAATGATCCCACCCAGGTAAGGCGGCAACCATGGGAATACCGTGCGTGAGGCCACAAAATGATATTATGTGTTACATGCTAGATCGGTGTGACTTAGGATCGGTGTACCGACAGGTTTGGTATCGGACCCTGACTGCCTGTACGATTACCAAGCCAAACTGGTCGAAAATTGTGTCTAGAAATTCTTTAGTTATATAAGGGAATTGATTGTGGAAGGGAACATAAGGCTCTTTGTACACCTTTACCATATGTCGTTCTGATCTGAGTCACCCTCTTCTTTTCCACGGGGATTAGGAACTAGGCTTGTCATCAATCTATCAAGATATTGTTAATGGTGGATTTAACTCTCAATTTAGTTTAAAGTACTTCGGTGTGTTAAACAGTACGTCTCAGAACCTTGCCATTATGATGTTGAGTGGTTATGCTACCTCTTTGAATGAATCTCAAAATCTTTTTGAGCATTTACAGCCGTTATGCTCTATGAGTTGTCCCAGGTTTCTAAACAATATGATGCATTTGGAAATATTTCCTCAATGTTCCTGATATCCTTTTGGGCCAGACTAAGCACACTAATCTGTGTGTTGAGGTACTACATTGCCGTGACATAG
This sequence comes from Secale cereale, assembly GCA_902687465.1. NCBI lineage: Eukaryota > Viridiplantae > Streptophyta > Magnoliopsida > Poales > Poaceae > Secale > Secale cereale. The sequence goes on from LR738715.1 coordinate 416,704,201, forward strand.
ATGTTGAAGCTATTAGGAAACCATGATATCTCGGAGAACCACCTAGTAATCTAGCTATGTTTTCTGCTCCCAGTGTGATGATTCTAGCCACCATTCTTGAAAGCATCTCCTGGTGCCATTTAGTTTGTAGGTATTCCATTTCTGGGTTCTTGAACCCAAGATTCACTCTACTTAC
>LR738715.1:416704385-416757558 GCA_902687465.1 Secale cereale
CCATTATGATGTTGAGTGGTTATGCTACCTCTTTGAATGAATCTCAAAATCTTTTTGAGCATTTACAGCCGTTATGCTCTATGAGTTGTCCCAGGTTTCTAAACAATATGATGCATTTGGAAATATTTCCTCAATGTTCCTGATATCCTTTTGGGCCAGACTAAGCACACTAATCTGTGTGTTGAGGTACTTCATTGCCGTGACATAGATGTTGAAGCTATTAGGAAACCATGATATCTCGGAGAACCACCTAGTAATCTAGCTATGTTTTCTGCTCCCAGTGTGATGATTCTAGCCACCATTCTTGAAAGCATCTCCTGGTGCCATTTAGTTTGTAGGTATTCCATTTCTGGGTTCTTGAACCCAAGATTCACTCTACTTACTTTGTCTTGATAGTGTTTGCTCATTCCTTAGGATATTAGTAACCTTTTTGATAGTCCTCGAGGTCACTGGTATATCTTTCTTCTGACGCCATGAATCATCCTATGGCAGAGTTCTTTTGAACCAAAAGATCATTATAAGAGTGCTCTTGAAGAGTTCTCCATTCTAAATTGTGAATATGCCAGTCCTTCCTCCTTATGCATGGGTTATCCGGAAGAAATATGTTGAGCCTAGTACGACATGCTAATCCATGCGTCCTAACTCAGAAAACCATGTGTTCCTTGAGTTGTTCCTCTTTTAAGTTGTATTCCAACCTTTCTCTATCAACTGATAGTCAAGGGTATGTGTGCATTCGTGTTCATCGATGCCTATTATTCTTGTGGCCCGTCAAGCCATTCTATTCTGGAATGACTAGGAGAAACAAACTCCAGCACCTCATCCATTTCTTGGATAGGGTCAAAGTAGTTGTATTCGACATATCAGAATGCCAATCCAGCTTGTAATCTGTTCTACCCTAGAGTATTACCGTATTATGTCATGCATGTCATGGGAATTCCAAAACGTCTTATGAATTGTTGTTGCAGTGTTACTTCTTGCCATTGCCATTCATTTCTTGGTCTTCGTGTTATTATAGCCACAATGCTGACAAGTGAATTGTGATGTGTAAAATCAATACTCCTAGCAACCCCGTTGCTTCTGAGTTGAAGGATGATAATCTCATTCTTAGCGTGCTGGTTAATTAATCACCATCCTAAGATTGATCGTGATACCTTGTACATATTTCTTGATGCACTCTTCGATCAATGAGTTAGGATTTTGTTAATCCCTCGCTCTTTTGATCATATCTTCCTGCCCTAAAAAGCAAGATTGTTCTCGAGGTTAGTAACATATCGGTGGTTTATGATTTTCCGGATATCTTCTTGGAAGTATTACCAGGTTGTCCCCTGACCATTATGTTGAGTTCGTGATCATGTTGGTGTATCCCTATAAACCACCTCTTCTCCAAGAATCTGTGTTGGATACCCCAAAGATAGTTGGTTAAGCTAAACAATCAATTGGAGAGTTGGAAGATAAAAGCTTTACCTACCTTAGTTCGTTTCAAAGGGATATCTTTTGTGTATGTGCATTGAAGAAAGATGATGCCTCCACTAGTTGACCTTCACATTTAGTTGTTCGAGCTATTGTCTTATCACTCTTTGATTTGAGTGTGGTCTATCGTCAAATCAAATCACAACCAACGATGTTCATAATGTTGTCTTACTCGTGGATTTTCCTCGAGCATACACCATTCTCCTGGTCTGACCAATTGTATCACTTTGTTCACATAACTGTGGAATTGCATCTTCATGGATATCTCGATGATATTTTGTTGAGCCCATCAACATCATTTATCTTGTCCATGATTCATGTTGAACATCTAAGTTAGTGTTGGAAACTTTTTAAGAATGGCCTTCGTGTTCCGCTCATGAGGTATATGTTTTGGTGAAAGAAGTGACATCCTTTAATTCACGTGCATCTGATGCAAGTTGCCGTCGTGAATTTGTCAAAGGTTGTTTTGTTTCCTCTGGAATCATCCCAAGTCAATCATGCTAGTGTGAAGTATTCTATGGTCTGATAGAATGATCATCTCCATTCTATATGTATTCCCTAGCACACCAAGCCACTGATTCATTTGCTCAAGGAGAAGAAATTCCTTCTATAGAGCTAATCCAGACTTATGAAAGGACTTTGTTATCCTTGATGATGGTTCCAACCTGAACTTGGTAGTGTTTTATCATAAGATTTCCATGTGGACATGATTGTCCTGGACATTCCGTTCACATGAATCTTGAAAACTAGCTCATGTTTTGGAGCTTTCTTCTGTAGTTCATTTCTCGAGAATCTTGCAACATCATCTCGTTGATTTGTGTTGCAAATTTTCCTTTTCAGACATGCTGAGTATGAAGCATCTTGTCGCCTACCAGATCTGAATCTCAGGCAGATATGATGGTTGGGGCATCTCAAAGATTTTGATCTTCATTTCTCTATAATCACGGTAAGTCAATGTAGTGGTCATTTTGCTGAGTCAAGATATCATCCACTCGCTAGTACAGCGAGGTGCTATTCAAACAGTTTTTAATCCCTTTCCGCGATGGTATTTGGAACCGTCACGTAGTGAGTGTGGGCGATAGGGGGTCCTTCCCACACGACCCAGAAACCCTCGGGGATAAGCCTTCCTGGCACACACACTTGGCAAAATGAGGTCGTGTGCGACCGACGAGCGAAGAAATACGGTTATACGTACATTAGTGCTCAAAAAAATAAAATTATACAAGCAAAATCATTTCCGGTTGTCAGCACATCCCACACAATCAGTTCCCGGTAAACGTTTCCGTCTGTATATATATCCCACACAGTCGCTCCAAGGATAATGTTTCTGTTCATAGGTACATCACACACAATTTTCCCCGTTAAATCGTTTGTGATAGCATTTCCATTGCACACGGTATTAAGAATTTAATCGTTTGTGTTATTGAATCCATCACACACAATTTTTATGTGGTAAAGGTTTGCGTCTGGTGGCCTAACGCAAATGGTTTATTCCTATAAATTGTGTGCGTTATCGAATGCATCACACGTGGTTTTCTCTCTATAACCATTTGCAATAGAAAAACCCAATTAGTAGGCTAATTATCCTATTGTTAATAATCCATTTATTAATCTAATTGACATTTCATATTAAGCACACAATATATTTCATTTTCATAATTGAAATACATCAGAGTACAACATCATATAACTTCAGCACTCAGCTACCCCATTACACAACTGCACCAGCACCAAGTTTCACATGCAGCATCTATAGCCTTTCAAAATTAGCAACATAGACGGTACATAGACAGATGTATCTCATCTGTAAAACTGTTGAAGCAGAAGGCAAATATTGGGCCTTCATTGATGTTGAAGGTCTTTACAACTTTAGGCCAGTGCTGTCGGCGTACTGGGAACCAGGGTACCCAGACTTCCCTGTCTATGGGCCGCGACGCGCTCCTACTATGGCCTGGTACGGCCCAGCTGATGAACCAGCTGCCCAAGACCCTCGTGAGGGAGCTAAACCTCGCAAGGAGAACGATGTCAAGACCTCCTCGAGAGCGGCCTCGGCAAGGTGCTCCCGAGGGGCGGAGAATACAAGGCCAAGCCTGCCTCGGGAGGAGGCAGTGATGTCAGCAGTGACGCAACGCGCCAGCGGGTGCCAGTGCCGGCCAGCGGCGCAGTTGCCATTTTGGTGCAAGGGGGACCGCACAGCCGCAGGTTCCCGAGGAGCGGGGCAAATGTTTCCTCATTGGCGCAACAAGACCGAAGACCGCAAGGACGATAAGGAGGATGTCACCATCGAGCCCACCACCGCGTCACCGCCTGAGCCTTTTGCAGGCAAAGACTACTTTTGTCAGGGTAGGAACGTCCTTGTGTTCCCGCTCAAAAATGGCCTTTGTGGGATCCCTTCCCGCCTAAACATTCGGGGGAAGAGGACCATGGCCGCCTATATAAGTAGCTAGGATTCCCACAGTGAAAGGGGATCGATCCATACACTCTGCCACCACACAAGGAGCAAGAACACTTGCCTCCTAACCCTCCTGAGCTCACCTCCTGAGCTCGGGAACCATTGTACTAGCTCATATTCCAGCTCGCCCAAGGCTAATCCACCAAAGCAGGAAGTAAGGTCTTACACCACACGGTGGCTCGAACCTGGATAAACTCTTGTGTGTTCTATCTGTTGTTTTCTTGATCTCTTCACCGACGATGGTGAGGCGCTAAGTAGAGGTGAGCGGGAGAGATCTTCGTTCACGCCCCTATGTTCGAACTTCTTTGGTTTTGCGGAGCCCTAAATCCGACATTTGGCGCGCCAGGTAGGGGCGTGTCAAAATCTCGCCTCTCCGACGGCCTCGTCGCGTTCTCGTCGTCGACTCCGCTCCATAGCCATGGTGGACACACACCGAGCTCGTGCCGCCCGCCACGCCGCGAACGTCGCTCAGACGGCGCCCGCGGGCAACGGTGCACCGCTCCGCCCCAACTCACCGATCGCCAACGCCGCCACCGACCCGGCCGTCCACGAGCAGCAGGACTCGTCGCTGCCAACGTCCGTGCGGCGGGATGGCCGCACGGCAACGCCTTCACCCTCGCAGGCCGCAGCGTCGTCCTCACTGGTCTGCCATGGGCCGGTCTACCAGCAGCATGCGCTGCTGATGGCGTGGGAGCTCTTGTGCTACCGCCCGGCAGATGACCTCTACGACGAGTGGCTGCATCGCATCACCGAGCTCGTCAACGCCGCTGGAGAAGCACCTGCACCAACGCACTCCTCACGTCCTCCGTCGCCCCCGGAGGGGAATGAAGGCCACGGTGTCCCGGCCCCGCCTCCACTCCACCATGCCGGCCAGGAGGTCCAGCGCGAGGCCCCTCGACGTGAGCAAGCACGCAGAGCCCATGCGCGCGACGAGGAGAGCTGCCAAGTGATTCCGCATCCCCATGCGAGGGCTTGCAGGCCCCCTGGCCCGTAGCGCCAAGACCACGCACCACAGGAGGTGGTGGCGCCAGCACTCCAAGAACAAGCACCACAGGCGCAGGGGCGCCTGCGATCATGAGCGTGGCTAGGTGTCGCGCCCTAGCTCCTGAGCTACGGTGCCTCGTCTGGCTAGGCAAGTTCAAGCCGGACTTGCCTCCGCGCTACGATGGCACCACCGATCCCACGGAGTTCCTCCAACTTTACGAGCTGAGCATCGAGGCGTCCAACGGCACCGAGCAGGTCATGGCGAACCGGTTCCCCATGGCTCTCAAGGACAGCGCACGCTCCTGGCTCTTGATCCTCCCCTTGGGGTCCATCTCCTCCTGGGAAGATCTTCGTGAGCGTTTCATTGTCGACTTCCAAGGCACCCGTGGTCGAGCCCCAGACGGATAGGTAGTATACTTCGACGGCGCCTTCTCGCGCCTCGGCGCGGGGGCTGGCGCCCTGTTAGTATCTCCCACTCAGGATAAGTTGTACTACGCTGTGCAGCTCTCCTTCCAGCAAGGCGAGAAGGTATCCAACAACGTCACAGAGTACGAGGGCCTGATTGCGGGGCTCAAGACCGCCGCCGCGCTGGGGGTCGACCGTCTCACCGTTAGGGGCGATTCACAACTCCTCGTCGACTTCTCCAACAAGAAATACAAGCCCAAGGACGAGCACATAGAAGCATATCTGGAGGAGGTATGCAAGATGGAGCGATGGTTCCAAAGGCTGCAGGTACATCATGTACCAAGAGGCACCAACAAAGAGGCGGACGATATCGCCAAACGAGCCTCCAGAAGAGAGCCTCAGAGGCCGAGCGTCCTCGAGGAATGGCTGCTCAGGCCATCGGTAACGTCGCCCGCTCCCGAGCAGGCATTCCCGTAACGGGGCTGCCTGCGGCGCCTGAAGATGGCGCCCCGTCCTAAGGACCACCCTCCAGGGCCCGCCTGTTGCTCGCCGCGGAGCCCGAGGAGGGTTGCTGGACCCAAGAACTCAAGATGTACCTGCAACACGATACCCTGCCGGACAAGGAAGAAGACGCAGAGCGCGTGGTCCGACAGGCCTCAACTTACTGCATCCAAGACGGAGAACTCTACAGGAGGCGCCCCAACGACGTCTCATTGAAATGCATCTCGAGGAAGCATGGGTGCGAGCTGCTGGCTGATATCCACGATGGAGACTGCGGCCATCACTCGTCGTCCCGCACCCTCATGGGCAAGGCCTTCCACAGCGGCTTCTACTGGCCCACGGTGCTCAACGACACCACGGAGCTCGTGCGGGCTTGCGAGGCGTGCCAGTTTCACGCCAAGAAGATCCACCAGCCGGCACAAGGCCTCCAGACGATTCCGCTCTCATGGCCCTTCGCGGTCTGGGGATTGGACATCCTAGGTCCATTCCTCGGGCAGCAGGGGGCTACCGCTTCCTGTATGTCGCCATCGACAAATTCACCAAGTGGGCGAAAGTGGAGCTCGTTCGTTCGAGCCAGTCGGGTCGGCTGTCAAGTTCATCCAGGTCCTCGTGAGGCGATTCGGGGTCCCCAGCCGCATCATCACGGATAACGGTTCGCAGTTCACAAGTAATCTCTTCAGGTCATATTGTGCTAACCTTGGAACACAGATCTGCTATGCTTCGGTGGCTCACCCCAGGAGCAACGGCCAAGCCGAGCGCGCCAACGTGGAAGGCTTGCATGGCCTCAAGACGCACAACTTTAAGAAGAAGCTTGAGGCTTGTAGCAGGGGCTGGATCAACGAACTCCAGTCCATGTTGTGGTCAATCCGAACCACTGCCATCAAACCTATGGGGGAAACTCCTTTCTTTCTCGTCTATGGGGCGGAGGCGGTCCTCCCTCACGAGGTCAAGCGTCACTCCCCACGGGTATTGTCCTTCAATGAGGAATGCTAGGACGCCGCCTCGCGGATGGACCTCGTGCTTGGCGAGGAGGACCACTGCCGAGCTGCTCTCAGGGTGGCACGTTATCAGCAGGCACTGCGGCGGTACCACAGCCACAGCATCCACGCAAGAACACTTGAAGTTGGTGACTTGGTCCTGAGGCGGGGTCCTCTCCCGTGAGGGGCTGCACAAGCTCTTGCCCATGTGGGAGGGCCCATTTAGAAACGCCCGTGTCTCTCGGCCTGGTGCTGTGCGCTTGGAGATGCGGGATGGGATACCTATCCAGAATTCCTGGAACATCAAACACCTCAGGGGGTTCTATCCAAAATCAAGGCTCTGTGCCCGTGAAGGTCTCCGCCCGTGACACTCTCACGTAATAATGAGTTGGGGCTGTACACGCCTCAGAGTCTCCTGTGCGTTGCCTACGGGCCCTCAGACGGGGCTCCCACCCACGCCCTAGTGGCAATCCTTAGCTCCGCGCTGGGAAGAAGACGTAGTGTAGGGGTTGAACGCGACCTTTTTTTCCTTTTTTCTTGGTGTTTGGCTGTCAGCCTTTTCTACTTCCTTGGCTATCAGCCCTTCCTCTACCCCATGCTATGAAGTTCTCGTGTTTCTCGTGCTTCCTGCATTTGGTTGAAAGTCTTGTTTGGAATCTTTCTCGCCAGTTTTAAGTTCAGCTGCGCCACTCGCTCTCCTTCACGCGCCTGGCGCGTGGGGGCTGGGGCAAGGTCGGTCACCGGCCCTCGTCTGCCGTGGCCCCGTGGCCTCGCCTGTCCAAGCCTGCTCAGGCTCTGGCCAGGCTTCTCAGTCCGCGCAACCTATCCTACCGAGCCGGCTCAGGCTTTGGTGCTCTAACCCGCGCTCGGCGCTCTCAGCATATCTCAGTGGCTCACCCCCGCTCGGGGGATCATGATGCCGGAGTCAGGAGGACTCCGCCTCAGGACGACACGACGCATAAAAGCTAAGTGATTTCACCCAGGCAACAAAAAGCATGACAGTGAGTTCTCGCTTCTTACATATATCACAGCCCATTACATGCCTCCTCGAGGCAACTTGAAATTTTGATGCAAAAAGGACATGAAGGAAAAGAAAGGAGAAGAAGCAGAAGCCGCTCCCGCTCAGTTGGAGTCTTCCAGTTCCTCCGGCTTCACCGAGCCATAGCGGCACGGCAACCCCCTCCCCTCGCCGGGCCGAGCTCGGCGGCGTGGTGGTTCGTCGTGGCCGCCACTGCTGGAGGAGCTGCTACTGCCATAGAGGAGGGACCCATGGTGCCCCCCAGGACTGAGATCGTCTTCGGAGGAGGAGCTGCTCCTTCGGACGCCGTCCCCGTCGTCCTCTTTGTCATCAACCTCGGGACAGCACCCAAAGCGCCTCCCTTCCTCCGAGAAGACCCTGACGAATAGCGTGGAGACGCCATCGTACCTGAAGTGGAGCGCACACCTCCCATGGAGCCAGCGTGTGCGAGCAAACGACTGCCAGCCCCGCTCCAGGAACACATCGCCCGAGGGAGCCGCATCAACCTCCACACAGGACGAAGCACTGCAGCAACCGTCCGCTTGCAGCTAGATACCGCCGAGGCCTCCGGCTGGTAACACGTCGCCACACGAGTGGGGAAGCCTGAGCCACGGGCCGCCGGGCTTCTCCGCCCACACCAGGAACTCCAACGACACATCGAAGGAATGGAGCTGCGGGCGTGGAGGACGCGCCACCGACAGGCACCGTTGCGCGCCTCCTCTCCCTCCGCGGCCACGACCACTCTCACTATGGGAGGACGTCCCATTCCTTTCACCAGCGGCCGCGGCAGAACTCAGAAGGCCGAACCCGCCTCCCCGAGAAGTCGATGCAGGCGCAGCGGCATGCTTGCGGGGACGACCGCGGCCCCTCTTCAGCAGTAGCGGGACTGGATTCTTTGGGGCCTTCCCGTTCTTCGTGGCGGACGGCTTCCTCGACGGCGTCATGGAGATCTCGCGATAAGAGAGAGAGCGAAGAATAAGCAAGAGGAAGATGGCGCTCGCTTGGAAACGGCTTGGGTGCTCCCCCCTCCCTAGTCCCATTTATAGGGTGGAGGAGCCCAACTGCCAGCCACTGGCGTCGCAGCCATTACGCCACCATCGCCTGTGCCAACGAGTTGTCAAGTCGCACGATCACCGAGACTGCGTGGGAAATGGGGCCGCCACGTCCCATCCAACACTCGCATGCCGGCCTGGCCCACAACCTTTTAGGGCCCGCGGCGCTTCGTCCTCGACTAAGGCTTCGCCCCGAAGCCAACTCCACGCGCGCCTTGGGCTCGAGGGCTACTGTCGGCGTACTGGGAACTAGGTTACCCAGACTTGTCTGTCTGCGGGCCGCGACACGCTCCTACTATGGCCTGGTACGGCCCAGCTGATCAACTAGCTGCCCAAGACCCTCGCGAGGGAGCTAAACCTCGCGAGGAGAAGGACGTCAAGACCTCCTCAGGAGCGGCCTCATCAAGGTGCTCCGGAGGGGTGGAGAATCCAAGGCCAAGCCTGCCTCAGGAGGAGGCAGTGATGTCAGCAGTGACGCACCGCGCCAGCGGGTGCCAGCGCCGGCCAACGGCATAGTTACCATTTGGGTGCAAGGGGGACATCGCAGCCGCAGGTTCCCGAGGAGCGGGGCGAAGGTTTCCTCATTGGTTCAACAAGACCGAAGACTGCAAGGACGATAAGGAGGATTTCACCGTCGAGCCCACCACCACGTCACCGCCTGGTCCTTTTGCAGGCGAAGACTGCTTTTGTCAGGGTAGGAACGTCCTTGTGTTCCCGCTCAAAAATGGCAGTTGTGGGATCCCTTCCTACCTAAACATTCAAGGGAAGAGGACCGTGGCCGCCTATATAAGTAGCTAGGATTCCCACTATTAAAGGGGATCGATCCATACACTCTGCCACCACACAAGGAGCAAGAACACTTGCCTACTAACCCTCCTGAGCTCACCTCCTGAGCTCGGGAACCCTTGTACTAGCTCATATTCCAGCTCGCCCAAGGCTAATCCTCCAAAGCAAGAAGTAGGGTCTTACACCACACGGTGGCCCGAACCTGGATAAACTCTTGTTTGTTCTATCTGTTGTTTGCTTGATCTCTTCACCGACGAGGGCGAGGCGCTAGGTAGACGTGAGCGGGAGAGATCTTCGTTCACGCCCCTGTGTTCGAACTTCTTGGGTTTTGTGGAGACCTAAATCCGACAAGTGCATGTGGATGATTGACCGTCCATCCTTCGTCCTCTTCAAGAACACTTCAATGTTGAACCGTGGGTGTTGTATGGAACCCTTCCTCGCCTCCTGACCATACAGGTGGTTTGAGAGGTAATCATCGGTGAACTGCTTTGGAAAGGCCTAAAAACAAGGATGTGCATAAATATCTTCTCTATATTGGAAATGGGGCAAAGGAATAAAAAGGCAAGGTATAATAGTTAGTACCATCATGTAGTGAACTAATGTCTTCTTCATTGTGCAGACAAAGATCTTGTTGTTTTTTGTCGCTAATTTCTTTATCCGAACAATCTTTCTGAGTTTCTTGACTTGACTGATATTCATGGACATCTCATTTCCCCATACGCAAAAAGGGTCAAACAGTGGGTCAAAACCTCTGACAGCATGACCTACATGTGCAAGACTAAATTGTTAAAAACCTAAATATTGGAATGGTTCCTGCAATTGCACAATAATGTGCTATTAGACAAAGGACCATGCAGGTGCTAACCTCGATTGTAAACCTCAGTGCTTCTCATTGTTTCCCAGCAACACATATAAGGTAGTACAGATGAAAATGGAGTGGAAACTTTCCACCTTCCAGTGGAAAAATGGAAACACACAAAAAATATGGAAACAGAAATGGAAATTTGCAAAACGGAAATGGAAATGAAATTTTTTATGTGGCGAAAACAAATATGGAACGGTGTTTTCCGGTGGAACGTGCGTGGAAATGGAACTTTCCGTTTCCATGAATATGGAATTACTATTTTTGCTATAGACCTAAGGTTGCTTTGTAGCCCAACAAACAAACAACACACAATGACACAATGAGTAGAATGGATCATTTGAGGGCCAACTTCTATACACAATTGTCTAGAACTACTACAATACTATGATTAGTTGCTAACATAAATATACAGTTTTGTAGCCATGTTAACAATTCATTATTTTGTTTGTGCGTGTATTTCTCTATGATCTAAGGTGGTTTGAAGTTCCGGTCAACGCCGACTTCTGCTTCTGTGTCCGCTTTGTATTCGCTCCGTCTCTGTTTCTGGTAGTAACTATTTCCGTATTCAATTACCGGGTTTCTTTATTTGTTTCCACTTCTGTAAAAATATACGAAAACAAATATGGCAGCACTCAGTTCTGTCCGTTTCCGCTCCGTTTTCATCCCTATAAGGTAGTGAGTCATCAGGTTAATTAAGGGTTTGCATGCTATCAGTACAATATGTTGATGAAAAATAAGCACATTGCAGATTCATCAGATTAATTCAAGCCACATGGAAAACCCATTTATCCAAACCAAGAATGATTAAGAACTAGAAAATATATTTATTCCTCACATGCACAACAATACAAAATTCTACCGACGACAATTGGACATCGCATTGCAGAATTGAACAAAGCAGTTAACTAAACACCACAACAAATGAACCAAACATTAACTAAGCACCACATTTCACAATATAACATACTCCTAATAGAAGATCAGACAGTTAAGCAAACCAAGCACGCTTAACAACTTGAAAATATAGCAATTGTATTTGTTTCTCATGTATTTACTACAACCAAATTCAATTTATTCCCCACATGGTATACAATAACAGAATGCACCCACAACTATTGAACATCGCATTGCAGAATTGAACCAAACAGTTAACTAAACACCACAACAAATGAACCAAACATTAACTGAGCACCACATTGCACAATATAACATACTCCTAATAGAAGATCAGACAGTTAACCAAACCAAGCATGCTTGACAACATGGAAATATAGCAATTGTATTCATTTCTCATGTATTTAGTACAGCCAAAGTCGATTTACTACTCACATGGTATACAATAACAGAATGCACCCACAACTATTGAACATCGCATTGCAGAATTGAACCAAACATTTAACTAAACACCACAAACAAATGAACCAACCGTTAACTGAGCACCACAGTGCACAATGTATAACCAAACCAAGCATGCTTGACAACTTGGAAATATAGCAATTGTATTCGTTTCTCGTGTATTTTGTAAAGATAAATTCGATTTATTTCTCACATGGAAGACAATACAAAATTGCAGCCTGAAGAATTGAACATCAAATTTGCAGAATTGAACCAAACAGTTTACTGAAGACGACAACTAATTAACCAAACCGTTAATAAGTGAGCTCCACACTGCACGACATATAGAACATATACACTAGAGTAATAGATTGCATGGTAAAATTAGATAGGACAATTCACTAGACTTTGTTAAGGAAAGGCAGGAGCAGCACACGCAACGGGTAAACCGAGCATGCTTAACCGGCGTAGCTAGCAAATGGCAAGGTGCTCCTCCGAGATCTGGGGGTCGGCACGAATGGCAGCCATCGCGACCTCATCCGTGTGTGCGGCCGCGATTTGCTTCTCCGCTGCCAAATGCTCCTTGAGATTTTGGCTATACTGCATGCACCATGGCTCTGGGCGGCACTTATTTGGTGGAGGGGTCGGTCATTTGGGTGGAAGGTGTCGCGCTCGTGCCGACAGTTGGGGCATGTGGGATGTGGAAGGAGGAGGGGGATGGGGTTCGGGTGTGGATTACCTTCCTGGATAGACGAGGCCGAGCAGCGTGAAGGAGAGGGTCGCCGGCGAGGAGGCAGCGCTGCAAGCAAGGGGTGAAGGTTTCAACTTGGAAAGGAGGTCCGAAACAGGGGAAATGTGGCTTGACGTAAGGGGGAGGGGGCGGGGAGGAAGATATTTCCGCGGAAGCCGGAAATTTGGAATCTCTTTAGCGAAAAAACTAGCGCGCAAAGTGTCATTAGACACGGTCCCTTATTCAGAATTGTGTCTGATATGTGAACATCACAAACGATTCAGATAGCTTAACCCGCGTGTGATGAGTTTGAACGTCAAAAATTTTGGTCCACGTCCTCATCTTTCACCGGCGACGATTGAACAGTGAAAAGATATTTGACGAGCGGGCTAGGGTGCTTTACACTTCGACGGTACTCCGAGATATTTTGTGTTGCATCTCACACGGTTGGTGATAATAAACTATGTGCGATGTACTTGATTTTTCTTCTTGATTTGAATTACATAATGAGGTCACAGTTGCAAAGGATGGTGTTTAGATTGCTAGAACTTTTATCTGCAGTGAACATGCAACAATAGGTGCATCGTCAAAAAAATTAGAATTATTCAGGGTTCATTTGGATGTTTTTATATATTAACTTGGTTTTGTAGGCATTTCAGGTGCATAATTCAAAATTGAACTACATGCACATGCTCCGGTGCATATAAATGGGTTGAAAAATCAATGTTGTGTCCTTGGTTGCATGCTTAGGTCAAATGCAACAAATGGGAATGAATTTGAAATAGCCTGCCACCGTCACTCGGCCGGAGACCTTGAGATACCTGGTTTTTAAATTATAGTAAATCCAAAACTCGTCTAAAATTCATGGAACTTGGCATGGTATCATGGAGCAGCATCAACATGCCGTGGTAAAAAAATTGTACCATTTGGGGTAGGTTTGGGTATAACCTTCTCACAAACCAGAGCTTCTCAGAACAAGTGTGATGGTTTTGGTAGGGAACAGGCCACCTTTGGGGACGAAATGATATGCGTTGCCTCTTATTGCTACCAAAAAAATTCTAGTGTCAACCTAGAATAAAAGGAGTGTTGTGTCTAATTTTGGAATTTTGGGGGTTTGTTTGGACTTTTTATACATTAACTGGGTTTGCTAAGCATTTTATGCGCATAATTCAAATTTGAACTACATGCACTTGCTCCAGTGCATATAAACGGGTTGAAAAATCAAATATGTGTGCTTCGGTGCATGCTTAGGTCCCATGCAAGAAATGGGAATGAATTTCAAACACCCTGCCACCGTCACTCGGCCGGAAACATTGAGATACCTGATTTTTAAATTCTAGTAAATCCAAAACTCATTCAAAATTCATGGAACTTGGCATGCTATAATGGAGCAGCATAAACATGTCGTGGTAAAAAAAGTTGTCCCATTTGAGGCAGGTTTGGGTATATATAAGCTTCTCACAAACCAAAGCTTCTCACAACAAGCGTTATGGTTTTGGTAGGGAACGTGCCACCTTTGGGGACGAAACGATATCCGTTACCTCTTATTGCTTTAAAAAAAAATCTAGTGTCAACATAGAATAACATGAGTGTTGTGTCTAATTTTGGAATTTTTCGGGGTTTGTTTGTACATTTTTATACATTAACTGGGTTTTCTAGGTATTTTATGCGCATAATTCAAATTTGAACTACATGCACTTGCTCCAGTGCATTTTAACGGGTTGAAATATCAAATATGTGTCCTTCGGTGCATGCTTAGGTCACATGCAAGAATTGGGAATGAATTTCAAACACCCTGCCACCGTCACTTGACCGGAAACATTGAGATACCTGTTTTTTCAATTCTAGTAAATCCAAAACTCGTCTGAAATTCATTGAACATGGCATGCTATCATGGAGCGGCATCAACATGCTATGGTAAAATTCTTGTCCCATCTGGGGAAGGTTTGGGTATATATAAGCTTCTCACAACAAGCATGATAGTTTAGGTAGGGAATGTGCCAGCTTTGGGGACGAAACGATATCCGTTGCCTCTTACTGCTTTCAAAATTTTTCTAGTGTCAACATAGAACAACATGAGTGTTGTGTCTAATTCTATTATTTTTCGGGGTTCGTTTGGACATTTTTATACATTAACTGGGTTTTCTAGGCATTTTATGCGCATAATTCAAATTTGAACTACATGCACTTGCTCCGGTGCATATAAACGGGTTGAAAAATCAAATCTGTGTCCTTCGGTGCACGCTTAGGTCCCATGAAAGAAATGGGAATGAATTTCAAACACCCTGCCACCGTCACTCGGCCGGAAACATTGAGGTACCTGGTTCCTAAATTCTTGTAAATCCAAAACTCGTTTGAAATTCATGGAACTTGGCATGCTATCATAGAGCGGCATCAACATGCCATTGTAAAAACATTGTCCCATTTGTGGCAGGTTTGGGTATATATAAGCTTCCCACAAACGAGAGCTTCTCACGACAAGCATGATGGTTTCGGTAGGGAACGTGCCACCTTTGGGGACGAAACGATATCCGTTGCCTCTTATTGCTTTCAATATTTTTCTAGTGTTAACATAGAACAACATGAGTGTTGTGTCTAATTTTGTATTTTGTCGGGGTTAGTTTGGACATTTTTATACATTAACTGGGTTTTCTAGGCATTTTATGTGCATAATTCAAATTTGAACTACATGCACTTGCTCCAGTGCATATAAACTGGTTGAAAAATCAAATATGTGTCCTTTGTTGCATGCTTAGGTTCCATGCAAGAAATGGGAATGAATTTCAAACACCAAGGCACTGTTGATTGTCGGTAAAACTTTGAGATACTTTGTTTTTAAATTCAAATAAATTCAAAACTCGTCTCCAATGCTGTATTTGTGCAGCTTTTGATCGCAAACGTTCTAGTTAGAACACCCGTATCCAAATGGACAGCCTCCCCAGGAAGCCAAGATAAAATGTGCCGAGCAGGATTTGTGCAACTCTTGATCACAAACGTTTTAGGTAGAATACCCGGGGGCAAAGTGAGAGCTAAGGTCTTTCGCCTTAAGTGGAGGGAAAATTCGCAGCGCGGGATTTGTGCATCCCTTCAACGCAAACGGTTGTTTTGGATGAGCCGTGTGCAACCACGTACAAACAATTTGTCAATCCTTGTAACACTGCGATTTGTCCAAACATGCAGCTAAAAATCACTAGCACTATCTAATTTTGCAACTAAAATTCAGTAGTTAAGCATATATTTCATTCGTAGATTAAGCAGTTGTTCTTAATTTATACAAACAGTTCAACTCGACAGCTGAACCGACCAAACTTTTCCCCAATTGTTGCCAACCACGTACTGAAATAGCTAGTTCAACTATATATACTAGCTAATTTTAAGTACGTTGTACAGTTCCACCACATCTATAGTCAGATGAGCTAAACAAAATTGCCACTAAATACTACTACTACTATGGAGGGGCTTTGTGCAATTTCGGCAGCCGATCTCACCTATCGAGCGCACTCAATAAGAGGCAGAGGAGGAGGAGGAGCCTACCGCCAAGCTGGACAACTATAATACGGTGCCTGCCACTCCTACACGTCCAGCGATGCTCGCCAGCTCAAACGCCCACTACCGCTCCAGACGACCCCTCTCGAAGTGGCCTGGCTGCTCGTAGATCTCCTGATTCCTCGCATCTGCGTCGGCGTGTGCTACGGCCACGGCTGCGGTAAGGCTCTTTGCGTGCTCGACGAGGCGCTCCTCCTCCTCCCACAGGAACTCGATGTAGCGCACAAGGGCACTCACGCATGTGCGGGCCTTCACGTCCGCCTCCCTCCTTCGGGCGGCGGTGGCGGAGCAGGTGATGATCCCGGCGGTCGACGGAGGGATGGCGGCCATGGCAGCTGACTATGGGGTGGCGTCCACGACGGCCACCTCCCGCCTTCGGGCCATGGTGGCGTAGTGGGTGATGGCCGATAGTGGGGTGGCGGCCACGACGGCCAGCTCCCAGCTTCGGGCCGCAGCGGCAGAGCGGGCGATGGCGCTGGCTTTCGTTGGCGGTGTGGCGGCAACGGTGGCCGGCAACAGCTACCAATGGGAAGCGGCGGCGGAGCGTGTGGTCGGTGTTCCGTGCATACCCAACAGGGATGTCATGCGCACTACACTACCCCGGGGACTGCGCCACCGCCGCGGTGTAGCCTCCCAGCTGGAGCTGTCCTCTGATGACGGTGGAGTGGCTAAGCGACGACGACAGACTGGTGCCATTGGAGATTTTGGGAGAAGCAGATGAGATAAGCTACATGGAGGGACTGGAAAATGCGACGTAGGACTCGCCGGCCGTGAGGGTTTATATAGCAGGCCCGTAAGCATTGGGATTTTGGATGATTTCGGGGGATTTCACCGAGTTGGGCGGGAAGCTTGCGCGGGAAACTGCGATATTGCGCGGGAATGGGCTCACCGACGATTCATTGGCGCCACCCTTTGCCCAAAAGAATGCCCCCGCGCGCTGTGCAAGCTTGCATTGTAAGCCGTCTGCGGCAACGGGGTGACAAGACGTGTGAGGGGAGGACGAAAGGACACGTACACATACGTTTAGTACATAAAAAACGTTTGCGATTTAATTACTTACTATACCTCCGTCCTGGTTTATAAGTAGGATTTAACTAATAAAATATGAATGCACATCGCTCACACAGTTCGTCTTATTTGCCACATATCACTGTGCCGGTCTCTGCTCGCATCCCTCGGCAAGCTCTGCTCACCGTTAGGCGCCGCAGCGCACTGTGCTCGCCGTTAGGCGCCGTGGCGTGCTCTGCTTGTGTCCGTTGGCGCGCTCTGCTCGCATCCATTGGCGCGCTCGGCTTGTGGAAAGCTTTTCCTTGCGTGTTCAACTTCTATATGCACACACACACACACACACACACACATATATATATATATATATATATATATATATATATATATATATATATATATGGTTGCCCGCCGTTCAGGCGACCGCGGAGCACTCTGCTCGCGTCCCTCCATGCACGCTCTACCAGCGGTTGGGCGTGCGCACGATCACGTCGGGGGCCCCATATGTATGCGGTTGCGCCCCGCGCGTTGCCACGCGATGTAGTTATGTGCGGTATGATGGAGTTACGCGCTGCAAATTTTTACTGCCATCAGGGCCTGCCGATATTCCTGGCGGTCTGGCTTCCCCTTAAATTCACTCGACTATTATAACCTTAGTCTCTTCAACCTTTCGATCACGCCCCACAACACAACAAGCACACCCACAACGACACATAGAGAGGGGATGTCTATCGGCGCTCCAATGGTGTTCGGCGAGCATAAAGTGGAGACCCACGCGAGGGATACGGATCTTTCGGTGGTGTACACCATCGACCTGGCCATGGTGGACGACTACATCAACACCGTTGAGTAGTTGCTTGCTGGAGACAAGTACAAGGTGGTCGGCATCGACCTCCAGTACACCGCTAGTCGTCCCGACATAGATCAGAAGGTTGCCGTCGACTAGTTGTGCATGCGCCATCATGTCCTCATCTACCACTACTGCATGGCCACAGAGCCTTGCGGCCGTTTCAACAGTTTTGTCAACAGCACCGACTACAAGTTCCCCACGGTGGAAACCACCGACGATGTAAAAGCACTCAGGGTTACGGGCTTGGCCTTTGAGAACCTTGTCGAAATCCGTGATCACTACAGGGTCTGAGGCAGCACCAAGAAAGACTCCCTGGTTGAACTCGCCTCGGCCATCGTCGACCCCTACTCTGAAAAGATGAAGTTGGATGCCAAGAGAACAAGTCCCTTATCCTAGCACAGGGCCTGGATGCGGCAACTAGATGAACCTCACCTCAGGTTCGCGGCCCAGAGCGTGTACACATGCTACGAGATGCACATGCAGATCGTTGACATGAGGAAGTTCCTTGTTACCCAAATCGACGAGCCCGGATCGAGCCACAAGTAGAGCAAGCATCCCAAGAAGTAGATGATGATCAGATGATCGTTTATGCTTGTTGAACATGCATGTATATAGTTTACTTTATTGGTGTGTGGAAATGTTATGTGTGTAGTAGCCACCTATGTAATTATGCATGTAATAGTTTACTTTGGTGTGTGCAAATGCCATGGTTGTATAGTAGCCACCTATTTAAGTGGATGTTTAATTTGGTTATGCAACCATGTCCTTATAACTGTGTGTGTGTGTGTGTGAGTGTGTGTGTGTGTGTGTGTGTGTGTGTTTGTTATTCTGTATGCATGCAATCCCATCACACATCACACATGTCTTATTAGCAGCAACCGTCTGTGTTATTATTGGTCTTAGCACACATTTTTGATTATAAACCGGTTTGCCGCATATCACACGCATCTTCTTATATTGAACCGTTTCTATTCTCTTGTCACAACACAAACAGTTCATCCGAGTGAACCGCATGCCGTATATCGCACACACCTTGATCTGGCTGACCGTTTCTTTGTGTTGCCTAATCACAAACAATTCATCCGACTGAATCGTATGATGTACATCGCACATGCCTTCATCGGGCATCCCGTTTCTTTTGTTCCTCCTCATCGCAAAATAGTCAATTGAACTGAACCGTATGCCCACCATCGCACACGCAACCAAAATCTGAACCATGTTTGATGCATCCTCCATCGCGAACGTTTTGCACCCTTTTTGATGGTTTTTTACACACTTGTTTGCGATTATGGCATAGCACACAGTTTCGTCTAAGGGTCTCTGATCATAGTGTCTCGTTAGCAGCATCCTGCAGTAGTGACACCCAATGAGGATTTGACTTATGGTTTCCTTCCCAAACTGAGTATGCCATTTCTTCAAACTCCTTCAAACGATCGTACGAATTGCCTTAGCCTGGTATGAATAGTTACAATGATCTTTGTATCAAAATTAATTCTTTTTGACACATAACGGAGAAATTCTATGATTCACCTTCCCTAAGGTGCCCCGTTATGGAATCATGGCAATCATTTCCTCGCTACTTTGAAACCATGCACCATCTTGCTTAAGCGTGGAATTGTTGTCTAACAAATTGAACCTTCGTCATCTATTTCTTCAGATCCCTCTTGATGTGTGTTTGGAATCTCAGCTCAAGGGATGTTTCTACGTCCCACTCCATGAGTTGATAATGAGTTGTTTGATCTTCGAGAAGATCGATTCCTGTAGGGTTTCTATTTTCATCATCTTTCGGAGTGAATATCTCGAACGCAAAGATGCCAAGATCAATATGATGCAGTGTATCAACATCTTTGAGAAGCGCAATTGGAGCATGAAGATCATGTTAGCTTTGTGTCCCCACTATTTTCTTACCTCACGTCTTGATTCTCGGGATGAGATTCTTGTTTAGTGGGGGTGAGTTGTCACAGCCCAAGAATAATGTTTGTAAATAGTGGCTTTGCATCCAGGCATCATGTCTAAATTTATTTTAGATTGGAAATGGGGATGAACAAACTCTAGCACCAACTGAATTCAACGAGGTTCAAATTCAGAGATTTCAATGAACCCAAAATGCCCTTCACAAAAGTTCATCGTTTTTGAATTGGTTGAAAAACCTCTGCCAAAAATGGTGCACATTTTTTAGGTCACTCTGGATTTTTAATTAAATCCTATTGTATTTGACTTTGGGCATTTAAATAGTATAAATAATTTAACTGCTCAAATAATGCTGAATTTAAATGTGGGTCACTTGAATAATCCAAAGAGCTGTGACACCCAAGATGCGATTCTATCTTGATCACGTGATAACCTTGTGATTGGGGCACAACTGCATTTCGGGCGTGACAAGTTGGTATCAGAGTATGGAAAGCAAGTACTAAACACCCTTAACAAAACATCATTACTAAGCATGATCATTTGAGCAACAGGTTTGATGATAGCTTCAATGCAAAAGGGGCAAGTGATATAAATAGTTTCAGACTTAGCTGATTTTCAACAAGTAAAACAACAACATTATCATAGATTGTTTGCAAGTTTGTTTCAATCACAACAAGGCATATCATGGCATGCAAATAATTCTAGCATCAAGAAGACATGATAATGCACCAAACACATGTTGACAAGATGCTCATATAGCACATGCATTAAATCACACAAAAGACAAAATGACAAGTCTTAACAGTTTCAACAGAACATCAGGACGCAGTTTTGCAATGGAGATTATGACATGTAGATGATTCCTAACATGATTGCAAATGACACCATCTGGCAGAGCACGAAGAGTACAACATTTTGTATATATACATCATCATCATCGGGGAAACATACACCAAGATACCATCACTCAAACATGTCTATATGTTGTTAAAATCTCATGACTTAGCCGAAATCACAGAACCGAGTGAGCATTTGATAACTGAAAATCGCATAGGCAGGGAATAGCGGGCGACTTGACAACTTGTAATGTCTTGGACTCACCCGCCGGGGGTCGTTACTCCTGGCAAGATCTACACTGGCCCCACAGATCAATACTAGTCTTTCCTGCGCACTTCGTCCTCACTCGTGCTCACCCGGGACTGACTTCCTCGTCGCTCACCCATTCTGAAATCTCCAAGCTGAGCATCCTTAACTTTGGATTTTTGTTCAAATTGGCTTCCGGAAAAGAAGGAATTCCTTATTAATATGAGTAGTCAATCATCCCTAATAAGATAGGCTATCACATAAGCGCCCGAAATGTGGTTGTGCCCCAATCACGAGGTTATCACATGATCGGGATAGAATCACATCTTGGGCGTGACAAGAGTGTCCACAAATTATTCCAAGATTTTAAAAAATGCTTTAGTATTTTTACTAAAGCCAAAATTGTGGCAAAAAGTCGAAAACAGAAACAAATTAGGAAACTAGAGAGAGGCAGAGACCTACCTGGCTTACCTGGCGCAGCCTAGCTGAGGACTAGCCTAGTTCAGCAGGGGGCAGAGGTGTCTTCTACCTCCTGTGAGTAGGAGGAGGTGTCTGCTCGCCGCACGCACCCGAGGAGGCTAGCTCCTCCCTGCCTGCTTCAATCTCACCAGCCCTTCTAGTGATGCCACGAGCCACCCTAGTCCCTCTCGCCCACTCCCATGTCCTTTCCCCTCCTCTGGCCTCTTCCCCGAGACGCTCGAGAGCGCCCGCATACTAATGTTCAAATTCACCATGCCCACCGTTGTTCCCCTACCTCGTGGACATGTTCCCGAGCCCCGATATCATGCTCTTCCTCTCCTCGTGGACGCACGCAATGCCAGGTGCAGCAGAGCGCCGCCCCCGTCATCTGCATCGCCGCCTCCGCTTCGTCACCGCCATCATCGATTCGCCGACCACATCGCTTCCCCGGCCTTGCCATCACCTCTGCTAGCCCTACCGTGAGCTCCTCTCCAATCCCCCTTGTTCCCCTCCTCTAGCTCATCCTCTAGCCCTTGTCATCGCCAGAGCCGTGAGGTCGGCTCCGCCAGCCATGCCGTCATGGCCTCAACCCCTACAACCCGCGCACGAGCACACCAGAGTTCTCAAAATGTCTCCACGAGCCCGTAGCACGCCCCAGCTCTCCTTCCCGTGCCCCCTAGTAGTCGCTCGCATCACAACTGTACTTCGGTAGCCGCCATTGATGTCGTTGTCGTTGCTTTGGTCCATCTCCAGCAATTTCGGCAGCACTCCTAGATGTGCACGAGTCCCAGGAGCACGTAGATGCTTTCCAACACGAGTTTGGTCGCCAGAGTAACAATCCCGGCGACCTCTGCCATCTCAACCGACGCCGACAGCCTAACTCCAGCATAACTGTCGTTTAGCCTAAGCTAATCACCCTCCTAGGTCACTGCCATATGGGCCCATGCCCTAATTAACCCTGGTATTTATTTCATGTTTAGTTTACATTAATCCAACCAGCCCCACATGTCAGTTTGATGCTGCCACGTCAACGTTGGCCTGGCTTCACTCGTCAGCCTTTGTTCATGCCCTATTACACTAACGTGTGGGGCCCACGGTTTAGGTTTGATCTAGAATGGTCTGTTGACCAGATGACGTCAACATGACGTATTGCTGATGTTGTAATGATTTTCTGGGATTTTAAATAAATAAAAAATGATTTATTAATTTCAGAAAATGCCTAAAACTTCTAAAATCATAGAAATTAAACTGTAGCTCAGAATGAATTAATTTTTATATGAAAAATTATCACAAAAATATGAAGAATCTGTTTATGGCATTTTCATGTAGGTTTGAACAACTTATGCCTGATGATCAGGTCAAATATATTAAATGGCATTTAAACATTCACATATGGAGTTTGAATTTGAATCTTTGATTCAAACCAACTTCATTTAAATTGTCTCTAGCTGCATTAGCCCAAATCATAGCATATTGCCATGTGATGATCATGCATCATATTATTTCATTCATTGATTGCGTTCCTTCTCTGTTTGTTGGTGTTATTCCCTCTCAGTGGACGTTGTACTGGCGTTGTGATCGTTGACACCGATTAAGAGCTATACTATCTTAAGAAGTGCCAGGCAAGCAATCCCCCTTGAGCATTCCGATACGATACCAATCTCTTGCTCTTTCTCTCTTTTACTGCATTAGGACAACAATGATTCAACGGTTACATGTTGCGGTAGTTGAAACAATTCCTCTCCATGACCTGTCATTGCCACCATAAATAGTTGAAACCCACTAGCATGAGTAGGAGTTGTTTGAGACATAATGTGCCTACTCATTCATGCTTGCTTATTATGCCTGCTATGCTTAGAGTTGTATCAGGTTTGGTTCATTTGGGATGGTTTGGAATGGTGGTGAACATGTCCTACTATTGAGAGCTAAGTGTGTGAACACGATTTGGTACAGGTAACGATGAGAGGCCATGTAGGAGTAAATGGTGGGCTCTCTCATTGAAACCATGCTCAGGAACCGAGTTATGTGTTTGCGATCCAAGACAGTTACTACCACACATTGGAAAAGCTTCAAGCAAGAGGAGAGGCTGCGGCAGGATGAGGAAGGAGCGAGGAAGGGGGCAATGATGTCCCTGTCGCGTGTGCCAGGCTTTTGTCATATGGATGATCGCCGAGGCATCATGGGGAAGTGGGGGCATCCCATGCCCTGTCATGCGCCATGCGTCAAGGCCTAGCCTGCAAGCGGTTAGGGCCCACGTCGCTTTGCCCTTCCCCCTTTGACTTCGCCTCGAAGCCTGGCCAAGCGCGTCGACTACTAGCGGTGTTCTAGGACCGGGGGTACCCAGACCAGTCTGCGTGCGGCCCAAGGCGCGGCCCAACAATGGTCTGGTGTGGCCCAGCAGCAAGACTATGCGCACAAGACCATCGCGAGGGCCCGTTACCTCGCGAGGCAAACAGCACCAAGACCTCCTAGGGAGTAGCCTCCCGAGGAAGCCTCCGGAGGAGCGAACATATCAAGGCGGCACCCGGCCTTATGAGGCACAGGTGACGTGAGCCATGATGAGCAAGGCCACACGGGCGCAAGTGGGCCCATGCAAGGACAGTTTCCCATTTGGTGCTAAGGAGGCAAGGACGTATGCGGTTTTCCTCGAGGAATCCTCCAACGGTTTCCATTCTAGTACAACTAGACCAAGAACACGAGCTCGGCATAATAGAGGTCATCGCCAAGCCCGCCTGCGCGTCATCGACCAGAAGCTTTGTAGGCGAAGACCACCTTTAGTCAGGATACGATGTACCATTGCCCCCCTTCGAATTTGGCTGTTGTGGCAACCCTTCCCACCTTGTGTTCCGGGGGAAGAGAACCATGGCCATGATAAATATAGGCTAGACCCCAATACATGGGGGATCGAATCTTGAGCCCTCCGTAGGCATCCCCATACTCATCCTCCTCGCGAGGCAATCCAACCACCAAAGCAGGAGTAGGATATTAGGCAGCAAGGTACCCGGAACCTCGGTAAACCATCATGTACCTTCCCACCATTGTGTTCTAGCTCGTGCACGGCGAACCATGGCAATGGCGATCAGCTGATCGTCTGAGATAGAGAGAGAGAGAGAGAGAGAGAGAGAGAGAGAGAGAGAGAGAGAGAGAGAGAGAGAGAGAGAATGAGTGCTTTTTGCACGCCCCTGTGTTCGAACCTTCTTGGGACCTCAGATCCACAACTCCGATAACTTCCATTACAAATGTAGGTGCTTTATGCGGTCCAAGCTGGCATGCGCCACTCAGTCGCTAACGTTTGGAAAGCTTCGGCTAATACTACAACACCGGTTGCCCATATCTGGTCCCACGTGGCAGTTAGTGTGTATAGGCCAACAACCAACTCGGATTAAATATCCAAACTCATCATGCGTGTTATTTGAAGTAACCACAGACAACAACTAGGGACCAGGCCCACCTCTCTCCTTGGCGGTCTCAACATGCCATGTTGCTTCGCCACAAAGAATCACTCGGTGGGCTGTCGGGAACCCTGGCCCATCACAACCAGGATAGAACCACCTACCCCTTTAGCCCCCAATCCGTCAATCACTCGCCGGTACTCTACGAGCCGATCCAACTTTAGACACATCATGTATCATGTATAGTATGTATATAGTATATACCCGTGATCACCTCCTGTAGTGATCATGGCATGATAGTATAGCATAGCAGATAGAAAAGAATGTAGAGCCACTAATGGAATACTGGCATCCTATACTAAGCATTTATGATAGCGGGTAAAATTATCAGCAACAGTAGCAAGCAGGACGGGCTATGCAACAAAATATGAGCTATCAAATCAACAAAAGTAGCAAACTTAATGCAAGAATAAGATAGAAGAGTGGGCGATATCTGGATGATCAAGGGGGGTTAGCTTGCCTGGAAGCTCTGCGGAGAAGGACGGGTGGTCAACACCGTAGTGTTCGGGGCAGAAGTGGCGTCATTTTCAAAGTCTACCGGAGAGAAGAGGGGGGGGGGACAATGAATACAAAGCAAACACAAGCATGATGATGCATGACATGACAATAAGCGGTGCTAGGTGTGACCTAACGCAGCACTAGGACAGGCGAATGGGGGAGACCATCCAGGAAAGTATTCCCGGTGATTGGCATTCTCTATGCTAGGGGCATGTGACAAATGAACGGAGAGCGTATTCGGATTCGTCTCGTTTCTTTGAGAAACTTTCATGTCTAAGGTATTTTCATCTAAGTTACAGCTTATTTTATATTAATTTTACAAAGTTTGAATTCATTTCTCTAAATTTTCTAGAATTAAAATTATTTCGAAATAAAATAATAAAATGCTACGGGTACACAAAGAGTGTACCGAGAGAGGTGCATATGTGGCTGACAGTGGGCCCGGTTGACTAGGTCTATTTCCTAGTTAGCAGAGGCTAACTGGTGGGCCAGAGCACATACAGCAGGCTAACTGGGTCAACCTTATCCACTAGAACAGTGGACAGGGCCCACGTGTTAGTGACTCTAGCTAATTCTATTTAAAGAATAGTCTAATTGATTTAATTAGTTTGCAGGGCCCACTACTTAGTGTCTAATTAGTTTAAAATGGTCTTTTTAATTTTATTAGTGAGAGGGCCCCGGTTGTTAGTTGTTGCGGCCTACCCAGTCAGCACGTTGACTAAGTCAACCTGACCAATGGGCCCCTGGGACCCACTATTGAGTGGCCCCGTGTGTGACCCCGCCAGGCCACGTCGTCGCGGTTGGCTATGTCAAAATGTGGCCGAGGCACGGGAGACGGCCAGAAGTGAGCTCGGGATATCCATTTCGGGTGGGGTTAGGCTCATCCGAATGAGTAGTCGTCGGCGCGTCGATAGGTGGCGGCGGCTTGGCCGGGGACGGGAGGTAGCGCTGCCGTCGATGAGCGGAGCGGCGCTGGAGGTCGGCTCTGGTAGGTATCGGTGTTGAAGGGGTCAAATCAACCAGCGTTCCGCACCGACGGCACCCACGCAAGCTACCTAAGCGAACGACGGCCAGAACGGGACCATTGGTCCACTAGAGCCTCGCTGGAGACGAGCGCGTGTGGCGGAGCAACTCGACGACGGTGAATCAGGTACCAGAGCTAGCAATCGAGCACGTGGAGTGAGGGGAAGGAGGGAGATGCTCATTGTTGTTGCTGGGAAGTCCCGGGGAAGCCGATGATTGTCAGAGGGCGGTGGGTTCCAGCGATGGCGACGACGGAGTATAGGAGGGAGACGAGGTTGCCACGGTCGCTGTAGGGGCTCCAAGTTCAAACCCGAGTTGGCAGGCGGCATAGGGGAGGTGAGTGAGGTCGGTGGCCGCGTCAACGACAAGTAGTGGCGATGAGCTCAATTGACCGAGCTAGGGATCGAGTGAGGGGAGAGGGGAGAGGTGAGGTGGATATAGCATGGGGGAGAGCCGCTAGGATTTGCGGAGGCTCCCAAGGCCATATAAGCCGAAGGGGTTCGCCGGGTGGCCGCCACGGCGATGGCCATGGCCGTGGCGGGCATCGGCGCTATCCACACCCCTCCAAGTGAACAGATCAAGGGGGAGGTGGCGTGGTTGGGCCATCCTGGCTGGCCAACTCGGTCGATTTGTCCAACAGAGGCGGGATTCTTTTTTTATTTTTGTATTTGTTTTTTTTTTGACTTTTAGTTTCATTTTATTTTAGTTTTAGTAAAATATAAAGTGGCACTTATGTTAGTGTTACAAATTATGCCACTTTCACAATAATTTAACCCTCAAACTGAAATATTTTATGTTTATTTATTATTTTAAAGGCATTTAAATATAAAATCATTGTTTTAATTTCTTTAGGCGTTAAAATATTTTATAAAAAATGATTTCTCCACCAATATTACTTATCAATTATTAGAAAATTTTGTTTGTTTCAGTTGATTCTAAATTGAATTTGAACATGATTTGAATCAACGTGAGATTAGCAAGAGTAAGAGTGGTGACATGACATCATTAGCATGGGATTACTGTAGCTTAATTACCCGGGCGTTACAATTGTCCTCTACTACAAGAAATATCGTCCCGAGATTTAATAGTAGGTGTAAGGCGGAAGATTTTGCTTACGAAATTGTAACATCCCAAATTTTCAATTTGGAATGTTATACACAGATCATATTGCATTGCATATTTTATTGCATTTGTGCCTTGCGATCCTCGAAAATTCTAAGCAACTCAAGGACCCACGGAGAGAGTTGGGAATTCTACCGTTTTCGTATTTGAGTTTTCTCAAATACCAGTACGAGGATCACATTGGTTTTAATAGTTTTCCTCTCCTAAAAATATTTCTTGATAAAATATATGAGCGGAGATAAAATGACTTCTCTAAAATAAAAGAAATATTGGAGGAAAAATATTAAAATCACTTTTGGTTTTTATTCGGATTTTAATTGCGATTTTATTTGCATAGGGAAAAATGCGCATTTTTCAAAATTGCATTTAGGTCCAGGAGAAATGCTCACTTTGTCCTAAATTTTATTAGACGATGGTGGAAAATTATTTCGGAATTTTTCATCTCCGTTCAGTATTTTATTTCCGAGTATTTTTGCATTAGGATATTAAAAAAAAGTGAGTCGGACCGACTTCGCCAAAGCCCAGCCGGCCCAGCGCCGCTACCACCTCCGACTCCGACCGGAGTCCGCCTCGCGCCCGCCTCCCATCGTGGCCGAGCCGGCCACCTCTCCCCCTACCCCCTTCCCCAAGTCTCCGCCCCCCTGCCCCCTATTTAAGCCGTCGCCCCCGCCCCCCGTTTCGCCTCCACCACCGCCGCCGAGCCCACCGTCGACGCTGCTCTGCCGCCACCGCTAGCTGCAGCCGTCGCCACTGCCACCGCCGCCGCTAGCCACCACCGTCGCTGCAGCCGCCGCCGCCGACGTCATTGCCGCCCGACCCGTTAAGGTAACGGCCGGTTTTTTTTTTTGTTTAGACCATTTGGTTTTTATTAGAAAAACCCTATGTCACACCCTGATTTTCATGCCACCACACTTAAGCTAATAATCATGCTAAAATATGGTTTGACCAAAACTTTTGAGTGAGTGGACTATGCTTGATTGGTTTTCTGTTTGCTAATTGCAAGTGCACTAAAAATAAAATAAATCATCCTACTCTTATACTCCTTCTCCTTGATCCAAAACCTCTTCCCCATGATCATGCCGTGTGTATAGAACAGTATAGTATTTTCTTACAAAAATAATCTAGACAAATAGTATTTTCTAAATTTAGTTTTCCAAAAACCCCTGAATTGAGGTTTGCACTACAACTACTTAATTAAGGGTGTGAAAAATCTTTCAAAAAGTATATTTGACTCCTATTAGGTATAGGACTCCTTTAAACGACAAAAACGTAATCTTAAAAGTTATTTTTCTATTTTATTTAAAGTCTTTTTCTTTAGGCCAGAAATGGTCTTTAATAGGTTAAAATTATTTAACTATTTCAAAAATATTTTTTCAAAATTCAGGGAATCTCATAGGACATATATTGTCCATATATAAGAGTTTCAACACATGATCATGTTCAAAATATTGGACAAATCCCACAAAAACCCTTTCTAGATATTTCAAGCTTTTGAAATATTAGTGAAGAAAATTTTCTTTATTAATTCCAAGAAAATTCTAGCATGTCAGTTATGACATATTTGATGATGTTACAAAGCCTCATGCCTTGAAGATCAAGAAAACATCATTAAACTCCATCAAAACCATTTCTGTCCATTTTGAAGTTTGAGCAACTTTACATTGACAAACTTGTCCAAATGCTCTCAAAGTTGGTGCACATTCTAAAATGGTCTAATTATGCATCTAGACCAAATGGCACATGTTTTGGAGAAGGATAACTTGACCAAAGTGCCCCAAAACCCTTTCTGACCAGATCCAAATTTCAACAACTCTACATTACCAACTTTTTACTTGTGACCTCAAATTTTGTGTACATGCTCACAACCCCAAATGATGACACTACACCAAGTGGTGCATCAAGGAGGGATAATTTGCATGGCTAAATCTTGGAAAACCCATTTCTGTTGATTTCTAGGGTTTACCAAAGTTACATTGGCAACTTTCTTCAAATGAGCTCAAACTTGGTGGAACACCCTATTTCTATGAGCCATTTCATCCTGTTAAGTCTCATGTCAATTGGAAATCATTTGTTTGCCCAAAACCACATCAAACACCTTCTCGCACTTTGCCAAAATCACCATTTGGTCCACTTCCACTACTCCACTTTGCTTCAAATGCTTACCAGAGGTGTGCCTGGTCATCACCTACCTCCAGTAAAACTCATTCAACCAAAACTCAATGATTGAGGGGTGAAAATCTTCATTTTACCCTTCTGGAAAGCCCATATTCATCCCTCTCTCAACCCCACCTCTCTCCCATTGGGTCACCAGGGCATCCAAGGCCATATGTGCTTAGTTTACTCACCAACAGACCCACTAGACACCAGTGGGCAAAGTGAACGCGTCCAGAGCGCGTGAGGACATGGCCATGCCGGCCATATGGGCGCACTGTAGCCGCGTCCTGCCCGAGGCTGCTGACCACCTAGGGCCTCCCCCTTGTGCCAGTCGAGGTGCCTCGACATCTGGGACATGGCACGCTGTCGGACCCTTTCTCTTTCTCCCTTCTGCTGCCTCCTCCCGCACGCGCACCGGCCGCCCGAGAGCTCCAGTGAGTGAGCTCACACGCGCGGAGCCTCTGGCACGCCCCGCTTCCCCTTTCCTTTTGCCTTGGCCTGGACCATGTCCACGAGCTCCCTGGACACGCCCTGGAGAGCTAGTTTGGCCTCCAGAGACGGCTACGGCCTCGCCGACGAACGGCCCCGCGGTGCACCTTGCCCCCTTCTATTTAAGGCCGCCCTGGGTCCTCCTCTCCACCCCATTCGCCTCCCCTCTCTGCTAGAGCACGCCTGGACAAACCCAATCCCCTCCTCGTACCCTCCTTCCATCTCCATGGCCGGAGCAATCCCGCCGGCATCCGCCTAAATTCTCGCCACTGAGAGCCCCTCATCCCCACCTCTTTGTTCCATAGCATCACCAGCACCACCGCCAACACTCCCCGCAGACAAGTCGTTCCTCCCCGTGCCTGCCTCGCCGTGCCCAAATCTCACCGCCGGCCTCGTCCGCCGTGGACAACCCCTGCTCAACTCGGTGCCCCTGAGCGACCATGCCACCCATGGTTGAACATGGTCGGGTCCCCTGAGCACGCCGGTGGGCAGAACATCGCTGGAGACGCCCTGTAGCACTGGCGACCGGCGTTGAGCACCTCCTCTGTCTTCCGTAGTGTCGCGAGGGAGGTGGAGGATGAACCTGCCAGCGGGCCCCACCCATCGGCCGGCCAGCGTGGCTGAGCCACTGAAGGGAGGGCACCGCCCCGTTTAAGTGGAGACGGGGTCAGCCCGCTGCCACCTTCACCGAGGGAAAGCGTATTCCCGGGAGTACGCCTCCTGCATCATCTGCCCGAGCGCGGCCGAGCAGTTGGGCCGGCCCACTCCTATCTTCCGCCCGGTGTGCAGTATAAGGGTAAAAGAACATCCTTTCCCTTTTCTTTTTCTTTTTCTATAAACATGTAAAATCCTTAAACAATTCATTTGAACTCCAAATTTATGCTGCCTCCATAAATCAAGATCTATTTAATGAGCCATGGTGAACATTTTTACTCTCCTACTTTCCCATGGATCTAATAAAAATGTCATTTACCCACATAAGTCCACTTCGAAAATCCATAGTATATTCATTTGGACTCCAAATCTGGTGAAACCAATTTCTAAATATTTCAAAAATCATTCCTGATTTAATGGGTACTTGTACTCATTTTTATAAAAAGGCATTTTGTAGACAACTTACCGATCCATTAAATCCCTTATATCCTTCATATTGAAATGTTCCAAACTATCCATTGATCCAATGCCAATGAAACCACCTTGGTCATTTTTCATATGACCAGAGGTATCCTAGAAAAGTCCAACTCCTATTTTTAGAGCACTTTTATTTTTGCCTTGTTGTGTTGCTTATTGTGAATTAGTTCCGACGTTAGTTGATGAAGTAGACGAAGTACTTGGAGATTGACCGGAAGCTTTGAAGACTCTGAGGAACAAGGCAAGCAGCCCTTTGAACATGTTTGAAAAGTCTTTTTACGCATGTCATATAACACACTTTTATCGATGCATCGAAATCATGTTGAGTTGGTGACCACTTTGGTTGTTGCCTTTGTTACTTTCCTATTGAAACTTGCATCAAGCATGACCCTACCTTCCTATGAGGGTTATGCGGGTGGGAGTAGATAGTATGCTATAGTAGTAGCTACACAGATGGGACGGGGAAATGCATGGTGATGGAGGCAGAGTACTTTTAAAAGACTTTCCGAAAACCCCGTCGGGTGCGACTTATGCCCGAGGGAGATGATGAGTTGGGTAACCACTTGATGACGAAGTGGTGTACCGAGGCAAGTGTGTGTGTTGTTTTCAAAACGGATTGGTTTAAGATGCGACCGTTATTCCAACCTTACATGCGCAACCACTCCACCCTTATATGGGAAAGGGCATTATTGATTACCTAGGCCGATACTAGCATGGTGCCCGCACTAATAGTGACGGAGGTGACACGAGGTCACTCTCAGGACGGGGTCATGCTTGGATAGGTGGCCATGACTGTTTTCACAGGGCACCGGACACACCGTTGGTACCCCATGCCAGTGGTATGTGATGAATATGGGAGCGAGGCTTATTTTAAGATGTGAAATGTTGGGCATGGGGGTTGCTACCAATCGACTGGACTCTATGTTAGTGTCATCTAGGGAAAGATGGTGATCGGGTGTTACCCCGGGTACTTGAAGTACTTCGGGTCATGGATGACACGGAAGTTCCCCGGATCTTGTGGGTAAATTGTGCAACCTCTCTAGAGTGTAACACTTTTCGAATAGCCGTGTCCACGGTTAAGGACAGTTGGGTAACCGCTCTTGGGCTACGTCCAATGTTTGCGAAACCTGGTGTGTTTGTGTGTCTGAGGAAAACAACACGATTCGGTGATATTGGTGATGTGGTTCTTGAGGAAGTCATGATGAGCTCGAGCATGAGTTGTTTATAACTCTTTCTCGACATTGATGTCTGTAACCTCCTGATACTTGTTGCAGACACATTCATATCCTTGATAAATGTTGATCATACTTGCATGAGAAAAACTAGCTTTACGCAAAAATGCCTATTTAGTAGTAGAGCCCTGCATAATTATTCTGTCATCACACTTGGGTTGCTTGCAAGTATGTTCAAAGTACTCATTGGCTTGCCACTAGTTATTTTATTAGCCTGGAATGAAAGATCAGGATATGACGAAGATTTCTTGGTGATGAACATGCGAGCTAGGACACTTCCCAGTCACAATGCATGTAGGGTTAAGGCAGATGGCATGGGTCCAAGTTGTTATTGAAGATTTCCGCTGCAATGATATACTCAAGACTTGACCATAAAGGTCACAATTTGTGTAACACGGTATGTATGGATGTAAGACTCTTGTTATTCAGCTTCTGTGTGTTCAGTGAGCATTGATCTCTGGGATCACTGTACACATGCATTCGGTGATCTCGACTTATGAGTCGGGGTCCCCACAGAGCTGGTATCAGAGCCATCGTGACTGTAGGAAGCCTTAGTTAGCATGGTTGTTAGGGTAAAATTATTTCCAAAACTATTGCTAGTTTTCAGAACTATCTATGCTTCTCTTTTCTTCTGAGTTTTCGAAAACTAAGGTATACTTTCCTTATTGATCTTTTCCCCTTCATAATTTTGGTCGCTAGAACCCTTATGCCCCTGACCACTGGATTCCATGAAATCCTCGTGGATAATCTAGAAGGAAGATGCATTGCTAGACATCCACCCACATCTTCTGAACACAAGATTGGCGACACCACAACGAGACGATATCCACAAAAGATACATCCTCGAGGAATGAGGACTTCATGACCCAGAAGATAGTGGCACCCCCAGCATTACACGGGATGATGCAACCTTAGGCTACAATGACCAGGGCACAGGATATACAAGATCATGATATACATCACTAATAGAGTAATCATGTCACTACCGTTGTTGTATCGGCAACCATCGGTGGATGAGAACCTCGCCATTTGGTTCGCCTCGCTATAGTGAGCAGGAAAACGGCTCTCTTCATTCCCCGCTCTCGGTGACGATATTGTCAACAATGTGTCCGGCAAATTGGAACTCTACTATGCCTTGTTAATATCATTGCATAAAGGATTGCCTACCTAGTACCCTCGACGCCCTAGAAGGCACAAGGGATCATCATGATTAAAAAGACAAGAGAAGACCAAGTCAATGCCAGCTACGAGGGGACACCTTCACCATGTCACCTCATCAGGCAAGAAGTTGTTGAAGATTCTCCAGGCTCAACCCGGATCGTTCCATCGAACAACTACTAGAGAAGTAGCAACACCTGAGGGAAACTCAGAAGACTGCACGAGGCCCAAGGCACGACTACAGAGTCTGAGAACCCCTAGGGTAGGATGAGTCGTGTACCCCCTATGCGCAGTCGAGTCCATATGATGGTTCGAATAGAACCATGATTGTGTGCTGTTTGTTTTTATTTGGTTGTGTTTTGATATAAGTCGTACTTTTGCCCTAGGCAACAAGTACATGACTATATCACCTTCCTTACCTTGTTTATTTTGTTTAGTCCTTTTTGCACATGTTTGTTTGCACTCGCACTATAGAACCCCCTTTAGGCATTTCCCTCCTCTATGCTACTTTTCCCTCTCATTCCTCTCCTCAACTGAAGACCAGCAAGACAAGAAACACCAAGGATTCTACTTCGGCAACCAACTGGCACTAAAGACTTTTGCTGCAGCCTCCTTGGCTAAGTGCAACCTCGTAGAGTTATGATTACCCCTCAAGATTAGAAACCCATCCCCAGACCCTTCGAGACTTCACGAGATACCCCAGCTCGAATCCTTAACCATGTGCTTAACCCACATAAGTGCGAGAAAATCAGTTAAGCCTCTGTAACCATGCACAACACTAGGTTCGGTATGGAACTAGTGGACATAGTGAACGAGCACATTATCATTCTAATATAGCACAAGAACTGACGATGCCATTGGGAAGACCAATTTGAGGATATATGCATAGAGGACAAATGACTTGATGAGTTTATATCAATGACTTTGAGGAATTATATGAGGATATTTGGTGGATTGTGAGGCTTTCATGTTGACAGATGAATTTGGTGGGATCACGTCAATAGAGTAGCATAGCCTTCATTACCCCGAGAAAGTTGGATTTAGTAGGACAATTATGATCGCAAATTGAAATTCTTGGAGGTATAAGGATTTGACCTAGCCGGGGGATATTGATAGAAGATAGTTGATGTTACGATAATGACATGGGGGAAAATGTAGGAATTCTCGTTGGACATGAGATTTGGATTTAAGTAGGTGATTCTAGTTGAGTATAGATGGTGAGTATGTCTACATGGTTCGGAGTAAATTGGATTTAGACAGATCATGATACCATGTTTCTCGGTGGACGACAAACTAGGAGATTGGATTAACTGTTGGAGCTAATTTAGGGATCCATATAAGCGTGACCTTGGAATTAACTTGACCATGATGGTGGGAATTTGGTGGACTTACTATGGTAGTGGATAGCCCTTTCAAGTGCTTGGTTATTATAGGGACTTTAGGAGATCATATGGAGCACCGTAGATATTGGATTATGTAGTGATTGATGGAAGTTAATGGGCTATTGGGGTTTATTCATAGGAAGGAAACAAGATCTTGGAGTGGCATACGACGCGTATCCTTAGGATAGAGATGCACTATATTGGACCTTGCAAGAATAGTCTGAACACTTGGATTGTGGTATTTAATTCAAGCTTAGTAGCTTGTCTGCTCTACCCATGGATTCTTATGGGTAGCCATACATATGATTTTGGGGATCGTAGACATGTATGATTCTGTTAGATCTCCTCTAAGGAGCCGTGAGGATATCTATAGCATGAGTGATGATTGGAGCGACCTATGCGAGATGATGCTTTCGGTGGTATAAGGTTATTTGTTTAAAGGACTCGATGGAAGTATTGGCATCTCAGGAACCGTGCTTAAGGATAAGATAATAAACGTTCACTCACACAGTAGAATCCTTGAAACCCTTGAGCCTCACCAAGCCACAACATGGTCGGATCATGACCTCAGGCCTTGGCTCTAAGTCAAGAAGACCTTTGCCAATACTCAACGGAGACCACCACCAATACCCCAGCCTACCTTGCGTACCCCCATAGACTTCATGAAGTACTTGGATAAGTTAGTTGTCATCTTTATTTGGCAACATACTTGACTACCCGAAGACGAAAGAAGAGCTGTTCAGCTGGTTAGAAGACATTTGAATACCGCCCTGTCAAGAAGGAAGAACTACACCAACCACCATCATCAAGAAGTAAACTTCCGCGTCAATGACCAGGCATATCTGCAAAGCACTCCTCTCGAAGGAACCAAGCATTTCCATGTCGAAGGGATGCTCACACCAAGATTTATCGACCTTCTTCAAGACCACTACAAGACAAATAGTAGACGGCTACCAGCTATATTTACCACCTGAGTTACCCACTGTGCACCAAATTTTCCATGAGTCACAACTCTGGAGATACTTTTAACTTCCTAACTAGCCCGGTCCCTATGAGGACATCGATCACCGAGCCATTAACATCTAGCCCAACCTAACCTATGCAAGAGACCCCTCAGCAACCTGCATCAAAAAGGAAACATGCGAGAAGCCACACCACCAAGTACTTCAAGGTTCCATGGAGCACCACTCCAAAGCAGAACCAACAAGAAGAAGTGAAGACTACCCCATATCCAAGTTTTCGTATTCCTTTCCATGCCTAATCTAGGAATCGCGGGGATGAGATTCTTGTAAGGGGGGTAGGTCTGTCACACCCTGATTTTCATGCCACCACATTTAAGCTAATAATCATGCTAAAATATGGTTTGACAAAAACGTTTGAGTGATTGGACTATGCTTGATTGGTTTTCTGTTTGCTGTTTGCATGTGCTCTAAAAATAAAATAAATCCTCCTACTCTTATACTCCTTCTCCTTGATCCAAAACCTCTTCCCCATGATCATGCCATGTGTATAGAATAGTATAGTATTTTCTTAAAACAATAATTTGGACAAATAGTATTTTCTAAATTTAGTTTTCCAAAAACCCCTGAATTGAGGTTTGCACTACAAGTACTTAATTAAGGGTGTGAAAAATCTTTCAAAAAGTATATTTGACTCTTAGGTATAGGACTCCCTTAAACCACAATAACATAATTTTAAAAGTTATTTTTCTATTTTATTTAAGGGATAATTGATTTTATGCCCCTAGTTGGGTCACACTCGGCAGGTTTACCCCTAGTTTCCGAAAACACTTGTTCCTGCCCAAACCACTTTGCTCCTCTTATGCTTTTGCCCTTCGACCGTTTGACCATCACTTTGAAAATTTCATAAAAAATTCATACTAACACAGAAAAATTCAAATAAGATATCAAAATGTTCAGAAAAGCATCAGCTATATGTGCATGTCATTTACATTCATGAAAAAAGTGTTGTCCTGTCCCCATCTCAGTTTTGACCATTTGCATTCATGGGGACTAGCCAACACTTTTTCCATGAATGCAAATGCCATGCACATATAGGTGATGCTTTTCTAAACATTTAGATATCTTATTTGAATTTTTCTGAGTTAGTATGAATTTTTTATGAAGTTTTCAAAGTGACGATCAAACGGTCAAAGGGCAAAAGCATCAGAGGAGCAAAGTGGTTTGGGCAGGAACAAGTGTTTTCGGAAACTAGGGGTAAACCTGCCGAGTGGGACACAACTAAGGGCACCAAATTAATTATCCCTTTATTTAAAGTTATTTTCTTTAGGCCAGAAATGGTCTTTAATAGGTTAAAATTATTTAACTGTTTCAAAAATATTTTTTCAAAATTCACGGAAACTCATAGGACATAAATTGTCCATATATAAGAGTTTCAACACATGGTCATGTTCAAAATATTGGCAAATCCCACAAAAACCCTTTCTAGATATTTCAAGCTTTTGAAATATTTACAAAGGAATTTTTCTTGATTAATTCCAAGAAAATTCTAGCATGTTAGTTAGGACATATTTGATGATCTTACAAAGCCTCATGCCTTGAAGATCAAGAAAATATCATTAAACTCCCTCAAAACCATTTCTGTCCATTTTGAAGTTGGAGCAACTTTACATTGACAAATTTGTCCAAATGCTCTCAAACTTGGTGCACATTATAAAATGGTCTAATTACGCATCTAGACCAAATGGCACAAGTTTTAGAGAAGGATAACTTGACCAAAGTGCCCCAAAACCTTTTCTGACCAGATCCAAATTTCAATAACTCTACATTACTAACTCTTTACTTGTGACCTCAAATTTTGTGGACGGTCTCACAACCCCATTTGATGACACTACACCAAGTGGTGCGGTAAGGAGGGATAATTTGCATGGCTAAATCTTGGAAAACCCATTTCTGTCGACTTCTAGGGTTTACCAAAGTTACATTGACAACTTTCTTCAGATGAGCTCAAAGTTGGTGGAACACCCTATTTCTAGGAGCCATTTCATCCTGTTAAGTCTCATGTCAATTGGAAATCATTTTTTTGCCCAACACCACACCAAACACCTTTTAGCACTTTGCCAAAATCACCATTTGGTCCAGTTCCATTACTCCACTTTGCTTCAAATGCTTACCAGAGGTGTGCCTGGTCATCACCTGCCTCCAGTAAAACTCATTCAACCAAAACTTAATGATTGAGGGGTGAAAATCATCATTTTACCCTTCTGGACAGCCCATGTTCATCTCTCTCTCAACCCACCTCTCTCTCATTAGGTCACCAGGGCATCCAAGGCCATCTGTGCTTAGTTTACTCACCCCCAGACCCACTAGACAACAATGGGCAAAGTGGAAGTGTCCAGAGCGCGTGAGGACACGGCCATGCCGGCCATATGCGTGCTCTAGAGCGCGCTACAGTGCACTACCGCATTGTAGCCGCGTCATGGCCGAGGCTGCTGACCACCTAGGGCCTCACCGTTGCGCCAGTCGAGGTGCCTCGACGTCTGGGAAACGGCACGCTGTCGGCCCCCTTCTCTTTCTTCCTCCTGCTGCCTCGTCCCGCACGCGCACCGGCCGCCCGAGAGCTCCAGTGAGTTAGCTCACACGCGCGGAGCCTCTGGCACGCCCCACTCCCCCTTTCCTTTTCCCTTGGCCTAGAGCATGTCCACGAGCGCCCTAGATACGCCCCGGAGAGCCAGTTTGGCCTCCAGAGACGGCTACGGCCTCGCCGACGCACGGCCCCGCGGTGCACCTTGCCCCCTTCTATTTAAGGCTGCCCTGGGTCCTCCTCTCCACCCATTCGCCTCCCCTTGCTCCTAGAGCACCCCTAGACCAACCCAATCCCCTCCTCGTGCCCTCCTTGGATCTCCATGGCCGGTGCAATGCTGCCGGCCTCCGCCTAAATTCTCGCCACTGAGAGCCCCTTCTCCCCACCTCTTTGTTCCAGAGCGTCACCAGCACCACCGCCAACACTCCCCGCACACAAGTCCTTCCTCCCTGTGCCTGCCTCGCCGTGCCCAAATCTCACCGTCGGCCTCGTCCGCCGCGGCCAACCCCCTGCTCAACTCGGTGCCCCTGGTCGACCATGCCACCCATGGTTGAACGCGGTCGGGTCCCCTGAGCACGCCGGTGGGCAGAACATCACCGGAGACGCCCTGTAGCACCGGCGACCGGCGTCAAGCACCCCCTCTGTCCTCCGTAGCACCACGCGGGAGGTGGAGGATGAACCTGCCAGCGGGCCCCGCCTGTCGGCCGGCCAGCGTGGCTGAGCCACTGACGGGAGGGCCCGGCCCCGTTTAAGTGGAGACGGGCTCCGCCCGTTGCCACCTTCACTGAGGGAAAGCGTATTCCCGGGAGTACGCCTCCTGCGTCGTCAACCCGAGCGCGGCCGACCAGTTGGGCCGGCCAACTCCTATCTTCCGCCTGGTGCGCAGCATAAGGGTAAAAGAACACCCTTTCCCTTTTCTTTTTCTTTTTCTATAAACTTGTAAAATCCTTAAACAATTCATTTCAACTCCCAATTTGGTGATTCAAATTTCTCCTGCCTCCATAAATCAAGATCTATTTAATGAGCCATGGTGAACATTTTTACTCTGCCTAGTTTCCCATGGATCTAATAAAAATGTCATTTACCCACATAAGTCCACTTCAAAAATCCATAGTATATTCATTTGGACTCAAAATTTGGTGAAACCAATTTCTAAATATTTCGAAAATCATGCCTAATTTAATGGGTACTTTTACTCATTTTTATAAAAAAGGCATTCTGTAGACAACTTACGGATCCATTAAATCCCTTATATCCTTCATATTGAAATGTTCGAAAAACTATCCATTGATCCAATGCCAATGAAACCACCTTGGTCATTTTTCATATGAGCAGAGGTATCCTAGAAAAGTCCAACTCCTATTTTTAGAGCACTTTTATTTTTGCCTTGTTGTGTTGCTTATTGTGAATTGTTTACGACGTTAGTTGACGAAGTAGACGGAGTACTTGGAGATGGACTGGAAGCTTTGAAGACTATGAGGAACAAGGCATGCAGCCCTTTGACCATGTTTGAAAAG
Organism: Secale cereale; assembly: GCA_902687465.1. Classification (NCBI taxonomy): domain Eukaryota; kingdom Viridiplantae; phylum Streptophyta; class Magnoliopsida; order Poales; family Poaceae; genus Secale; species Secale cereale. The sequence continues at coordinate 416,744,516 of LR738715.1, forward strand.
CCTTTTTATGCATGTCATATAACACACTATTATCGATGCATCAGAATCATGTTGAGGTGGTGATCACTTTGGTTGTTGCCTTTGTTACTTTCCTATTGTAACTTGCATCAAGCATGACCCTACCTTCCTTTGAGGGTTATGCGGGTGGGAGTAAATAGTATGCTATAGTAGTAGCTACGCGAATGGGACAGGGAAATGCATGGTGATGGAGGCAGAGTACTTTTAAAAGACTTTTCGAAAACCCCGTCGGGTGCCACATATGCCCGAGGGAGATGATGAGTTGGGTAACCACTTGATGACGAAGTGGTGTACCGAGGCAAGTATGTGTGTTAGTTTCAAAACGGATTGGTATAAGTTGCGACCATTATTCCAACCTTACATGCGCAACCGCTCTACCCTTATGTGGGAAAGGGCATTATTGATTACCTAGGCCGATACTAGCATGGTGCCCGCATTAATAGTGATGGGGGTGACACGAGGTCACTCTCGGGACGGGGTCGTGCTTGAATAGGCGGCCATGACTATTTTCACAGGGCACCGGACACACCGTTGGTACCCCGTGCCAGTGGTATGTGATGAATATGGGAGCGAGGCTCCAAAATTTTAAGATGTGAAATGTTGGGCATGGGGGTTGCTACCAATCGAGTGGACTCTATGTTAGTGTCCTCTAGGGAAAGATGGTGATCACGTGCTTACTCCGGGTACTTGAAGTACAGCGGGTCGTGGATGACACGGAAGTTCCCCGGATCTTGTGGGTAAAGTGTGAAACATCTGCAGAGTGTAAAACTATTCGAATAGCCGTGTCCACGGTCAAGGACAGTTGGGTAACCGCTCTTGGGCTACGTCCAATGTTTGTGAAACCTGGTGTGTGTGTCTGAGGAAAACAACATGGTTCGATGATATTGGTGATGTGATTCTTGAGGAAGTCATGATGAGCTCGAGCATGAGTTGTTTATAACTCTTTCTCGATATTGACGTCTGTAACCTCCTGATACTTGTTGCAGACACATTCGTATCCTTGATAAATGTTGACCATACTTGCATGAGAAAAACTAGCTTTACACAAAAATGCCAATTTAGTAGTAGAGCCCTGCATAATTATTATGTCATCACATTTGGATTGCTTGCGAGTACATTCAAAGTACTCATTGGCTTGCCACTGGTTATTTTATTGGCCAGGCATGAAATAACATGATATGATGAAGATTTCTTGGTGGCGAACATGCGAGCTAGGATGATTCCCAGTCAGAATGCATGTAGGGTTAAGGCAGATGGCATGGGTCCAAGTTGTTATTGAAGATTTCCGCTGCAATGATATACTCAAGACTTGACCATAAAGGTCACTATTTGTGTAACACGGTATGTATGGATGTAAGATTCTTGTTATTCAGCTTCTGTGTGTTCAGTGAGCATTGATCTCTGGGATCACTGTACACGTGCATTCGGTGATCTCGACTTATGAGTCGGGGTCCCCACACCCTAGATCTTTTTTTAATAGATCGGTTCGCTTTTTCGGTTTAGTTAGATAGCAGACGTTCGTCGGAACGTTCTTTTTAACGAAAGTTGTTCGCCCGTTAGTCACAGACAACGAACGTTCGTTCGTTAGCCTGTTCGTCAGTTTTCTTTTTCGGGGCTTTATCCGCGGTTATTTCGATTGTGATTTCTGCCCTGATCGTGTTTTTAGTTTTTCTTTTCGCTCGAGAGTTGGAATGAGGCGATTCAAACGCCTAGATCCGCGGTTTCCTAGTTTTTATGCATTAGATCAAACCCTCACACATTGCATGAGTAGGATCTCTTAAGTTGTGGGTCTGGGAAGTAGATTGAGGTAGAACCTATTACCTGCATTATTTTCAAACCCCTGGGAGTTACTTCTACATTATGCTTAGGTTGCCATGCTATGCTCATAGACGTGGTTTGGGTTTGAGTGAAATCCATGACAGATGTGAGTTGTTAATTAATGGTTCGACTTAAGGAGGCTACTTGAATATACATCTGGGTGGATTGGTTGCACGGCACCCGGAGAATCCAGTGTTGTCCTAGGAAATCCTGGAGGAACCGTGTGATTATCCTATGGAATGCCACCCAGGCTCAAAGGAATCATGAAACTATTCATGCGAGAAACTTCCGTGTGCAGCCACAATGCCATTATGGGCTCTGGCATAGTATGAGTAAGTTGTGTGAGCTCTTTCAGTGCTGGACTAGAAGATGCAGGGGAAAGTAGGTGTACCGGTCCACCCGGGGTAAAGAGTAAATGCTTCTGAAATACTGTGTCTCGGTCATCCGTTTCTCAAACACCATGCAGTGCGAGAAATCCAACGGAGGAGATCGAGTCATGTGGGGAAAAGTGTGCAAACCTCTGCAGAGTGTACAAACTATTCATGAGTAGCCGTGTCCCCGGTTATGGACAATCTTGAGTATCTGGTACTTGAATTACTGGTTGATCTCATCACTCTAAAATTAATTTGTTGGGTTAATGATGACTACTTTAATTGGGATTGAGTTGGAGGTACCTTCTCAATGATGTTTCAACTACCATGATAGTTAAAATAAAAGTTATTCCTTTGTTGTACAGAAAAATTGGCTTTATGCAAAAACTTTGACCTTAGAGCCTCCACCAGCCAAATATGCATATAGTGTTAGCCTTTATTTCTGTTACTTGCTCTGCTGTGTTATCTTGCCAGCATGTTCCATGTGCTGACCCATTTCGGGCTGTGACATGTTACATTGCAGACTTTTCAGACGAGGAGTAAGACGTGCTAGGTCGTTTGTCATGCACTCGGCTATGTCGTTGGAGTTGATGGACTCACTAATCATCCAAGCCTTCCACTGTTATTTTGTTAGATGGCCTTATGCCATAGACTTTTGTAATAAGTTCTCTTTTGAGACATTCGATGTAATAAGTGTGTGATTGCCACTGTGTTATAAATCCTTCAAGTGTTGTGTGTGTCAGCATTACAGATCCAGGGATGACACAGAACATAGAGACTTTGGTCCATTCGGATCGTGGTCGCTACAAGATGGTATCAGAGCACACGCTGACTGTAGGACACAACCACTAAGATAAACCCTAGGTCACTCTTCTCTACTCATTTCTGACTCCTCCCATTTTCTACTCTTTAGGATGGTGGAACCAAGGAACAAGTTCACTCAGCCAGATGAAGACACACCTTTTGGACGACACTTGAAGGAAGTCATTAGGTACCTGAACATTGGAATACCAAGTTTCATCGGGACCTACACCGCCACTTTACCAGAAGAAGAGCGATGGAGTATTCAAGTTCAAATTCCCGGGAGGACATTCTCACCATCCACTGAACCAATAGAGTTTTCTTTTGATGCACCAACCTGGAGCCTATGCAAGAGTATGGTAGCCCACATTACCATGGGACGAATTGGAGAAGTCTACAAGCAGGAGCTGAAGGACACTATCTACCAGATATGTGGACACCGAGACGAGCAATGGGACATGATCAGCACCCGGAAGGACAGGTCCATTGCAGCATTCATCCAGGAGTTGAACCAGCACATTCGTCGACAGGAGCACCAGATGTGCGCAGGTATGATATATTTGAAGAAGGCGCTAACCAGGAACTTGGAGCTAGAAGAGGAACTCAAGTCTACACGCGACGGATACGAGGAGGAGATGACAATACTTGTGGATAAGAATGATGACTTGACAAGGAAGCTATAAGTATTCATGAGAGATCCAGCACCAGGAGGAGAAGAAGAAGAAGAAGAACCCAAGGAGATTCGTTCTGAGGACTACATCATCATCGACGACACGGACTCAGACCCCGATGATAGTGGCAAAGACTATGAAGATGAAGCTGGAGCAGACATCATGGAATCTTCCGCCGATCAAAATTTCTAGATGACCACCCTATGACTAGTAGTTTTTCCCCCATAAAGTAGATTATAGAGCACTTTTGTAACGTTAGTTAGAAGCTTTGTAAGCCCTTGCGTGAAATTGATTGGTGTGATATGTTTGTGTTTTTCTCATGTGCATATGGGTAGTGAATTTTCCTTAGACCTCATTTTTATTATAATCTCTTCCCTCTACACCCATGAGATGCCTCCGAGACGTGAGCCTGGATTTAAGTTTCCCCCTGAGCTCACTCAGTTGATCCAGTAGCAGAACACTTTGATGCAACTTCTTGTCCAGAATAATCAGAACAACAACAACAACCCTCCACCACCACCACCAATGGACAACCTGACACGTTTCCTAAGGTTGCAACCACCGGTGTTTGCTAGCAGCATTGAACCAATAGTTGCTGATGACTGGCTGCGCAAGATTGGAAGAGATTTGACCACCGCAAACTGCACAGATGCTGAGAAGGTGCGTTTTGCCGCACATGAGTTGGCTGGACCAGCAGCAGCATGGTGGGAGAACTACACAGCCAGTTTTCCTATAGCCAAAGTCACTTGGGATCAGTTTCAGCAAGCTTTTAACACTGCCCATGTCTCAAGTGGAGCCATTAGCATGAAGAAGCGAGAGTTTCACAACTTGCGCCAAGGAAATCGTACTGTGGCTCAGTACGTAGATGAGTTTAGTACCTTATCTCGTTATGCCCCGGATGAGGTGGCCACAGATGCCGCGAAGCAGGAGAGGTTTATGGAAGGGTTGAATGATGAGATGAGTGTATAGTTGATGATGGCAACCTTCAACAACTACCAGGAGTTGGTAGACAATGCTCTTATGATTGAAGGGAAGCAGCAGCATATCGAGAGCCGCAAGAGGAAGTATTGACAAGGGAGGAATAATTCTGGAGCCCAGCATAAGCCCCATTTCACCCCAAACTCGGGAGGGTACACCCATAACCATGGAGGCCACCCCCATAATGGAGGAAGTTCTCACAACCACATGGCTCCAAGAATGGGAATGGGAATGGAGCAAACAATAATCAGAACCGCTCTACGCCATCCACACCCGCCAAGAGGGATTTAAGTCATGTTACATGTTTCAAGTGAATGGACACTATGCCACGGAGTGCCCTGAAGCTAAGAATGGGAACGGCAATGGAAGCGCCGGGAAGAAGCCCAACCCATTCAACAAAGGACAAGTGAACCACGTGAACGTGGAGGAGGTTGAAGAGCAACCGGATGCAGTTGTCGGTAAGTTTTTGGTTAAGTCATTTACCTCAGTAGTTCTGTTCGATACTGGTGCATCACTTTCATACATTTCAAGGGGATTCGTAAATAGACATAAGTTGCCCACCCAAATCCTTAAGACCCCCATGTTAGTAAGTTCCCCAGGAGCAGAGTATATGGCACATCAAGGATGTTTTTAGATGCCATTGACCATTGGACAACATGTTTTCCCCTCAGAGCTGATAGTTTTGGAGTCACAAGGTTTGGATGTGATACTGGGTATGGATTGCCTATCGATGTATGGAGGGAACATCGATTGTGCCAGTAAGTCTATTTTTCTTACCGCCCCGGAAGGAAAAAGGATCAAGTATGTATCTAGGCATTCGCCAAAAAGGACACAAGTACATTCTCTCACGGGAGTTGTTCAGGAGGAAGTGACAGTAGTAAAGGATTATCCGGATATATTTCCAGAAGAGCTACGAGGCATGCCACTGGATAGGTATATTGGTTTTTTGATTGAGCTATTGCCTGGCACCGGACCAATATCGAAGAGACCGTATCAGATGCCAGCAAATGATCTAGAGGAGATCAAGAAGCAAATTAAGGAGTTATTGGAGAAAGGATTTATTCGCCAGATTTCATCACCTTGGGGAGCCCCGGTGCTTTTGGTCGAGAAGAAGGATGGATCTTTAAGGATGGTTGTTGATTATCGGGCACTGAATGAAGTGACGGTTAAGAATAAGTACCCGCTGCCGATGATCAATGATTTGTTCGACCAACTTCAAAGAGCTAAAGTATTCTCCAAGATCGATCTACGATCAGGATACCACAAGTTGAAGATCCGAGAGAAGGATATCCCTAAGACAGCCTTCACCAGAAGGTATGGGCTCTATGAGTATACAGTTATATCATTTGGACTGACTAACGCCCCTGCCTATTTCATGAGTATGATGAATAAGGTGTTCATGGAGTTCTTGGATAAGTTTGTCGTGGTATTCATTGATGATAACTTGGTGTACTCGAAGAACGAAGAGGAACAGGCGAAGCACTTGTGTTTGGTACTGGAGAAGCTCAGAGAACATCAGTTGTACGCCAAGTTTAGCAAATGCAAGTTTTGGTTGAAGGAAGTTGTATTCTTAGGGCATGTTATATCAAGAGAAGGTATAGCAGTGGACCCCGTCAAAGTGCAGGCAGTTACTGAGTGGTTGGCACCCACTTCAGTTGGAGAGATCCGTGGTTTTCTTGGACTCGCGGGATATTACCGGAGATTCATAGAGAATTTCTCCAAGCTTGCAAAGCCGATGATGACTTTGTTGAAGAAAGAGACAAAGTTTCATTGGACTGAAGAGTGCGAAGAAAGTTTCCAGGAGTTGAAGAAACGGTTGACGACAGCCCCAGTGCTGATCTTGCCTGATATACGCAAGGATTTCCAAATGTACTGTGATGCTTCACGCTTAGGACTTGGAGGAGTACTCATGGAGGATGGAAGATTTGTTTCTTACGCATCTCGTCAACTTCGACCGCACGAGTTGAATTATGCGACGCATGATTTGGAACTAGTAGCAGTTGTGCATGCGCTCAAAACTTGGGGACATTTCCTTATTGGAAATCATTGTGATGTGTACATGGATCACAAGAGTTTGAAGTACATTTTCACTCAGAAGGAGCTGAACCTCAGACAGAGGAGATGGTTGGAGCTTGTAAAGGATTATGATATGAAGCAGCACTATCACCCCGGAAAGGCCAATGTTGTTGCGGACGCTTTGAGCCGGAAGAATTATGCAAATACCCTGGTGAAGGGAGGATTGCCAGAGGAGTTAGCAGTAGATCTCAGGGAACTTCGCTTGGAGATAGCTCCTAGAGGTTTTGTTGCAACCATGGAGGTTCAGTCAAGATTGTTGAGAAAGATACGAGAAGCCCATAAGGATGACAAAGAGATTGCCGATATCAAGGAAAAGATGAGTGAAGGAAAAGCCAAGGGTTTTCGTGAGGACAAACACGACACCTTGTGGTTTGAGGATCTAATCTATGTGCCCAACAACGCAGAAATCAGGAAGTTGATACTGAAGGAAGAACATGATTCACCATACTCGATACACCCCGGAAACACTAGGATGTATTTGGATTTAAAGGAGCGTTTTTGGTGGACGGGAATGAAGAAGGATATTACCGAGTATGTAGCCGTATGTGATGTATGCCAGAGAGTGAAGGCGGAACATCAGAAGCCAGCATGATTACTACAACCTATGCCGATACCCGAATGGAAGTGGGATAAGCTTGGCATGGACTTTATCACCAGATTGCCCAGGACCAGATCGGGATATGGCTCAATCTGGGTAGTAGTGGATCGCTTGACCAAAGTAGCCCACTTTATCCCCGTGAAAATCACGTATACCAGTGCGAAGTTTGCCAAGATATACATGACGAGGATCATATGTCTACAAGGAGTTCCGAGGACCATTGTATCAGATAGAGGAACACAGTTCACCTCAAAGTTTTGGCATCAGCCACACCAAACTTTGGGAACAAGGCTGGAATTTAGTATAGCTTTTCACCCACAGACCGATGGAAAGACTGAGAGAGTCAATCAGATTCTGGAGGACATGTTGAGAGCTTGTGCACTAGACTATGGATCTAGTTCGGATGACAACTTGACCTATGCACAGTTCTCGTACAACAAGAGTTACTAGGCCAGTTTGAAGATGGCACCGTTCGAAGCATTGTACAAAAGGAGATGCCGAACGCCATTGATGTGGGATAAACTCAGAGACCGTTAGTTGTTTGGACCAGATCTGATTAAAGAGTCATAAGAGAAGGTTAAGCTGATTCGAGATAGACTGAAGGTAGCTCAGTCCAGACAGAAGAGTTATGCAGACTCGAAGCGCAAGGAAGTAGTCTATGAAATAAGAGACAGAGCGTACCTGAGAGTGTCGCCTCTGCGAGGAGTTAAACGTTTTGGAGTTAAGGGAAAGTTAGCCCCGAGATTTGTGGGACCGTACCGTGTTTTGGAACGCATGGGAGAGGTTGGCTATAAGTTGGAGTTACCCGAAGGATTGTTAGGAGTTCACGACGTGTTTCACGTTTCTCAGCTTAAGAAGTGCCATGCAGAGGTGGCCAATATTACTTTAAGAGACACAGTACCCCTGGAGGCAATTCAGTTGGATAGTGATCTGACTTACGAGGAGATACCCGTCAAGATCCTCGAGTTTTCAAGCAGAGTCATGATACGTCTCCAACGTATCTATAATTTTTCATTGTTCCATGCTATTATTTATGAAGTCCTGGATGTTTAATGGGCATTATCATTCACTTTTATATCATTTTTTGGACTAACCTACTAACCCAAAGGCCCAGTCCAGATTGCTGTTTTTTGCCTATTTCGGGGTTTTGCAGAAAAGGAATATCAAACGGAGTCCAAACGGAATGAAACCTTCGCGAGAGATATTTTTGGAGGAAATCACGCTCGGGAATCTTCGGGGCCAAGTGAGGGGACGAAGGGCCGGCTCACGAGGGTGGGGGGCGCGCCCCCAGCCTCGAGGCTGGCCCACACGGCCCCAGTGCCCTCCTTCTTCCTATATATACCTACGTACCCAGAAACTCCATACGCAGAGAGAAAACCCTAATTCCACCACCGTAGCTTCTGTTCCCGTGGAGATCCCATCTTTGAGCCTGTTCCGGGAGGGGGATCCATCACGGAGGCCTTGATCATCATCATCATCACCCTCACCATGAGTTGTGAGTAGTTTACCTCATACCTTTGGGTCCATAGCTAGTATCTAGATGGCTTCTTCTCTCTCTCTCTCTGGATCTCAATACAAAGTTCTCCTCGGTCTACGAGGAGATCTATTCGATGTAATCTCTTTTTGCGGTGTGTTTGTCAAGATCCGATGAATTGTGAGTTTATGATCAAGGTTATCTATGAAAGATATTTGGTTCTTCTCTGAGCTTTTTATGTGTGCTCATAATATCCTTGCAAGTCTCTTCGAATTATTGGTTTGATTTGGCCTACTAGATCTATAGTTCTTGCAATGGGAGAAGTACTTGGCTTTGAGTTCAATCTTGCGGTGTCCTTTCCCAATGAAAGTAGGGGCAGCAAGGCACGTATTGTATTGTTGCCATCTAGGATAAAAAGATGGGGTTTTCATCATATTGCTTGAGTTTATCCCTCTACATCATGTCATCTTGCTTAAGGCATCACTCTATTCGTATGAACTCAATACACTAGATGCGTGCTGGATAGCGGTCGATGTGTGGAGTAATAGTAGTAGATGTAGAATCGTTTCAGTCTACTTGTCTTAGACGTGATGCCTATATACAATGATCATGCCTAGATAGTCTCATAATTATTCGCTTTTCTATCAATTGCTCGACAGTAATTCGTTTACCCGTCGTAGAATATCGCTATCATGAGAGAAGCCACTAGAGAAAACTATGGCCCCCGGGTCTATTCTCAACATATCAATCTACATCTACTTTACTTTTCTTGCTTTTATTTGTTGTTTTATTAAACCAAAAATACCAAAAATATAATTATCATCTCTATCAGATCTCACTCTCGTAAGTGACCGTAAAGGGATGGACAACCTTTTATCACGTTGGCTGCAAAGTTGTTATTTGTTTGTGCAGGTGTGTGGGACTCACGCGTGGTCTCCTACTGGACTGATACCTTGGTTCTCAAAAACCGAGGGAAATACTTACGCTACTGTGCTGCATCTCCCTTTCCTCTTCGAGGGAATACAACGCAAGCTCAAGAGGTAGCAAGAAGAATTTCTGGCACCGTTGCCGGGGAGGCTTACACAAAAGTCATATACCAATTACCTATCACAAACCCTTATCCTTCACATTACATTTATTTGCCTCTCTTTTTCCTCTCCCCCACTTCACCTTTGCCATTTTATTCGCCCTTCTTCCGCCGTGTGTTTTTCGTTCGCTTGCTTCTTGTTTGCTTGTGTGTGTTGGATTGCTTGCTTGTCACTATGGCTCAGAACAATACCAAACTGTGTGACTTCTCCAATACCAACAACAATGATTTTATTAGCACTCCGATTGCTCCTATTACTGATGCTGAATCTTGTGAGATCAATGCTGCTTTGTTGAATCTTGTCATAAAAGATCAATTCTCCGGCCTTCCTAGTGAAGATGCCGCTACCCATCTAAACAACTTTGTTGATTTGTGTGATTTGCTAGGGTTCCATGAGTTTGATGATTGTTCTTTAAATTTGCATCTTGCGGATTCCACTATTAAGAAACCTATGGGAAGAATTAATGATGTTCTTATTTTTTGCCAATAGGAATTATGTGCCCGTAGATTTCATTGTTCTTGATATAGATTGCAATCCTTCATGTCCTATTATTCTTGGTAGACCTTTCCTTAGAATGATTGGTGCAATTATTGATATGAAGGAAGGAAATATTAGATTCCAATTTCCGTTAAGGAAAGGCATGGAACACTTTTATAGAAAGAAAATCAAATTACCATATGAATCTATTATGAGAGCCACTTATGGATTGCCTTCCAAGGATGGCAATACCTAGATCTATCTTGTATCGTGCCTAGCTAGGGGCGTAAAATGATAGCGCTTGTTGGGAGGCAACCCAATTTTATGTTTTTTTGCTTTTGTCGCTGTTAGGAAATAAATATTGCATCTAGCCTCTGATTAGATGTGTTTTCATGTTTTGTTTAGTGTTTGTGCCAAGTAGAACCTTTGGTAGGACTTGTGTGAAGTTTATACGATCTTGCTGTGAAAAACAGAATTGTTAGCGCTCGCTAAAGTAGTCTTCCGATTTTACTGGGCCTCGATTTTTGGTTGATTCTTTTTGCTGCTGATTTGTAGACAAATTTCGAAAATTTGCAAATTTACTTTGAAGTTTTTGGATTTCCAGAAGTAGGCGAACCCAGCAGATTACTACAGACTGTTCTGTTTTTGACAGATGCTGTTTTTCGTGTGTTGTTTGCTTATTCCGATGCATCTATGAGTAATATTGGAGTATATGAACCATAGAGAAGTTGGAATACAGTAGGTTTAACACCAATATAAACAAAGTATGAATTCCTTGATGTACCTTTGAGTGGTGGTTTGCTTTCTCTTAGTAACGGAGCTCACGAGATTTTTTGTCTAAGTTTTGTGTTGTGAAGTTTTCAAGTTTTGAGTATTGCTTTGATGGACTATGGAACAAGGAGTAGCAAAGGCCCAAGCTTGGGGATGCCCATGGCACCCCAAGTAAAATCAAGATAATCAAAAGCCTAAGCTTGGGGATGCCCCGGGAAGGCAACCCCTCTTTCGTCTTCATCCATCGGTAACTATACTTGGAGCTATATTTTTATTCGCAACATGCTATGTGTTCTGCTTGGAGCGTCTTGTAAAATTTGAGTCTTTGGTTGTTAGTTTGCCACAATCATCCTTGCTGGACACACCTATTTGAGAGAGTTAAATATGGCCTAGAAATTATTAGAACACTCTATGTGCTTCACTTATATATTTTGAGTTGAATAGTTTTTGCTCTTATGCTTCACTTGTATCTTTTAGAGCATGGTGGTGGTTATATTTTTTAGAAATTGTTGAACTCTCATGCTTCACTTATATCTATTTGAGAATCTATTAAAACAGCATGGTAATGTGTTTAGGCTAAAGAAACTAGTCTTCACATGAAAAACATCCAATGTCAATGCAGTAAAATTTTCACACCAAGTGCATTGAATAGAATGAGATGTTGGATGCTTGATAATTGTTTTGAGACATGAGGATAGTGATATTAGAGTCATGCTAGTGGAGTTATTATGATATTGAAGAATTGTAGTGACCACAATCCGAATGGACCGAAGTCTCTGTGTTTCAATGTCATCCCTGGATCGGTAATGCTGACACACACAGTACTTGAAGGATTTATAACAGAGTGGCAATCACACACTTATTACATCGAATATCTCCAATGAGAACTTATTACAAAAGTCTATGGCTTAAGGCCATCTAACAAAATAATAGCGGAAGCCTTGGAAGATAAGTGAGTCCATCAACTCCAAAGGCATAGCTGGGTGCATGACAAACGTCCTAGAACTTCTTATTCCTCATCTGAAAAGTCTGCAACATAATATGTTGCAGCCCGAAAACGGGTCAGCACATGGAATATGCTGGCAAGATAACACAGAAGGTGCAAGTAACAGAAATAAAGGCTACACTATATGCATATTTGGCTGGTGGAGGCTCTAAGGTTAAAGTTTTTGCGTAAAGCCATTTTTTTCCCTACAACAAAGGAATAAATTTTATTTTAACTACCATGGTAGTTGAAACATCATTGAGAAGGTACCTCCAACTCAATCCCAATTAAAGTAATCATTAACCAAACAAATTAAATTATAGAGTGATGAGATCAACCAATAATTCAAGTACCAGATACTCAAGATGTCCATAACCAGGGACACGGTTAATCATGATCAGTTTGTACACTCTGCAGAGGTTTGTGCACTTTTCCCACAAGACTCGATCGCCTCCGTTTGGTTTCTTGCACTGCATGGTGTTTGAGAAATGGATGACCGAGACACAGTCTTTCCGAAGAGGTCCCCTTAACCAGATAGATAGGCCGGTACACCTACAATCCCTCTACATCTGCTAGCCAATCATGGAAAGGTTTCCTACAGCTTACTCAACTATGCCAGAGCCCATAATGGAATTGTGGCTACACACGAAAGTTTCTAGCATGAATAGTTTTATGATCCCTTTGAGCCTGGGTGGCATTCCATAGGAAAAATCACACGGAACCCAAGGATTTCCTAGGACAACACTGGATTCTCCAGGTGCCCTGCAACCAATCCACCCAGATGTGTATTCAAGTAGCCACCTTAAGTTGAATCCTTAATTAACAACTCACATCTGTCATGGATTTCACTCAAACCCAAACCATGTCTACGATCATATCATGATAACCTAAGCATAGCGTAGAAGTAACTCCCAAGG
>LR738715.1:416757568-416812436 GCA_902687465.1 Secale cereale
ATAGATAGGCCGGTACACCTACAATCCCTCTACATCTGCTAGCCAATCATGGAAAGGTTTCCTACAGCTTACTCAACTATGCCAGAGCCCATAATGGAATTGTGGCTACACACGAAAGTTTCTAGCATGAATAGTTTTATGATCCCTTTGAGCCTGGGTGGCATTCCATAGGAAAAATCACACGGAACCCAGGGATTTCCTAGGACAACACTGGATTCTCCAGGTGCCCTGCAACCAATCCACCCAGATGTGTATTCAAGTAGCCACCTTAAGTTGAATCCTTAATTAACAACTCACATCTGTCATGGATTTCACTCAAACCCAAACCATGTCTACGATCATATCATGATAACCTAAGCATAGCGTAGAAGTAACTCCCAAGGTTTTGAAAATAATGCAGGTAATAGGTTCTACCTCAATCTACTTCACAGTCCCACAAGTTAAGAGATCCTACTCATGCAATGTGTGAGGGTTTGATCTAATGCATAAAACTGGGTAATAAATGGGTATGATCAAAGTGTTACTTGCATTGCTGACGATTCGCAAAACCTAGAGACTCGTAGTAGCACGCTTCACAGTCCGGGTATTCTATCGCAAGCGAACAATAGCATACATAAGAAAACAAGCAATGATGCACAAAAAAACTCCAAAAGATAAGATCTAACCAGAAAGTTCATCTTAAGAACTCCGGTTTGCAAAAAGAATCAAATCGAAAGAAGCAACGAAACTCAAACTGCGAAAGAAACAAGCTCCGGTTACTAATTGATCTAACGTCAAATTTTACAGTAGCCAAAACTTTTTCAAGTTGCTTAAACGGAAAGAGGGCGTCGAGACGAAGATCTAGGAGTTTGAATCACCTGATTCCGACTCTCGAGCGAAAAGAAAAACGAAAAACAAGATCGGGGCAAAAATCACGATCAGAATAATCGCGGATAAATACCCCGAAAAAGAAAACTGACGAACAGGCTAACGAACGAACGTTCGCTGTCTGCGGCTAACGAACGAACAGCGTTCGTTAAAACGAACGTACGGACGAACGTCCGCTAAAAAAAACTAAACCGGCAAAAGAATCGATCTAACCTAAAAAAATGAATCTAGGGTTTCTCGAAAAAAAACCGATCGGTTTCTAAAGAAAAACCGACGGCGGCGGCGGCTACCTCGGGAAATGGCAGCGAACTCCGGCGAGGGTGCGGCTCCGGCGGCGGGGTCGGCGGCGGGCGGCGGGCGGCGGGACGGCGGCGGCGCGAGGCACGGCGGCGGCGGCGCGGCTCAGGCGGCGGCGGCGCTAGAGTAGAGGCGGGGCGATGGGCTGCCTCATGGGCCGGGGCGGCGGCTTATAAAGGCCTTAGGCCATGGAGTCCTGGCGTAGTACGGCCCGGAGCCGGTTCCCTTTTTTTTAAAGTCCTGACGTAGAAAAACTAACAAAATAAATACTAATCGGACTGCAAAAATCCCGAAATAAAATTTCACCGTCCTCTAATAGTATTTAGGACAAAGTGAACATTTTCCCGGACCTAAATGCAATTTTGAAAAACGTGCATTTTTACTATGCAAATAAAATCGCAAATAAATCCAGAAAATTACCAAAAGTGGTTTTTAACCTTTTTCCTCCAATATTTCTGTTATTTTGGAGAAGTCATATTATCTCCGGTCATATACTTTATTTAGAAATATTTTTAGGAGAGAAAAATAATTAAGACCAACACTGTCCTCGTACCGGTATTCGAGTGAACTCAAATACGAAAACGGTAGAATTCCCAACTCTCTCCGTAGGTCCTTGAGTTGTTTAAAATTTCGAGGATCGCCACGAACAAAAATGCAAATAAACATGCAATGCAATATGATCTATGTATAACATTCCAAATTGAGAATATTAGATGTTACAAACCTACCCCCCTTAGAATGAATCTCGCCCTCAAGATTCGACTTGGCTAGCGAACAGGTGTGGGTGGTCCTTGCGTAGATCATATTCTCGTTCCCAGGTGGCTTCTTCCTCGGAGTGGTGACTCCACTGAACTTTGCAAAACTTGATAACCTTACTGCGAGTGACTCTGCCTAAAAATTCGAGAATCTTAACAGGCTTCTCCTCGTAAGTTAGATCACTATCTAACTGAATTGCTTCCACGGGTACTGTGTCTCTAAGCGGTATATCGACCATCTCCGCATGGCACTTCTTAAGCTGTGAAACGTGAAACACGTCGTGCACTCCTAACAATCCTTCGGGCAACTCCAACTTATAAGCAACTTCTCCCATGCCTTCCAAAACACAGTAAGGTCCCACAAATCTCGGGGCTAGCTTTCCCTTACTCCGAACCGTTTAACTCCTCGCAGAGGCGATACTCTCAAGAATGCTCTGTCTCCGATCTCATAGGCTATCTCCTTGCGTTTCGAGTCTGCATAACTCTTCTGCCTGAACTGAGCTACCTTCAATCTGTCTCGAATCAACTTAACCTTCTCCTCAAACTCTTTGATCAAGTCTGGTCCAAACAACTGTCGGTCTCCAACTTCATCCCACATTAACGGTGTTCGGTATCTCCTTCCATACAATGCCTCAAACGGTGCCATTTTCAAACTAGCCTGGTAACTGTTGTTGTACAAGAACTCCGCGTAGGGAAAATTATCATCCCAACTAGATCCATAATCTAACGCACATGCTCTCAACAAATCCTCGAGGATTTGGTTGACACTCTCGGTCTGTCCATCGGTCTCCGGATGAAAAGCGGTGCTGAATTCCAGCCTCATTCCCAAAGTTTGGTGTAGCTGATGCCAAAACTTTGAGGTGAACTATGTTCCTCTATCTGATACAATGGTCCTCGGAACTCCGTGCAGACATACGATCCTGGTCATGTATATCTTGGCTAACTTCACAATGGTGTATGTGGTTTTCACAGGGATAAAATGGGCTACCTTGGTCAATCGATCCACTACTACCCAGAAAGAGTCATATCCTACTTGGGTCCTGGGCAATCCGGTGATAAAATCCATGCCAAGCTTCTCCCACTTCCATTCGGGTATCGGCATAGGTTGTAGCAATCCTGCTAGCTTCTGATGCTCTGCCTTAACTCTCTGGCATACATCACATACAGCTACATACTCGGCAATATCCTTCTTCATTCCCGTCCACCAGAAACATTCCTTCAAATCCAAATACATCTTGGTGTTTCCGGGGTGTATCGAGTATGGCGAATCATGTGCTTCCTGCAGTATCAACTTCCTGATCTCCGGGTCGTTGGGCACATAGATTCGATCCTCAAACCACAAGGTGTCGTGTTCGTCCTCATGAAATCCCTTGGCTTTTCCTTCACTCATCCTTTTCCTTATCTCGGCAATTTCCTTATCATCCTTCTGGGCTTCGCGTATCTTTCCCAGTAATGTTGACTGAACCTCCAAGTTTGCGACGAAACCACTAGGAATTATCTCCAAACGAAGCTCCCTGAGATGTTTTGCTAACTCCTATGGCAATCCCCCCTTTACTAGGGTATTTGCATAACTCTTCCGGCTCAAAGCGTCTGCAACAACATTGGCCTTTCCAGGGTGATAGTGCAGCTTCATATCATAATCCTTTATAAGCTCCTACCATCTCCTTTGTCTGAGGTTCAACTCCTTCTGAGTGAAAATGTACTTCAAAGTCTTGTCATCCGTGTACACATCACAACGATTTCCAATAAGGAAATGTCTCCAGGTTTTTAGTGTGTGCATTATAGCTGCTAACTCTAGATCATGCGTCGCGTAATTCAACTCGTGCGGCCGCAGTTGACGGGATGCATAGGAAACAAATCTTCCATCCTGCATGAGTACTCCTCCAAGTCCTAAGCGTGAAGCGTCGTAGTACACTTGGAAATCCTTACGTATATCTAGCAATATCAGCACTGGGCTGTCGTCAAACTTTTCTTCAACTCCTGGAAACTTTCTTTGCAATCTTCCGTCCAATGGAATTTTGTCTCCTTCTTCAACAATGTCGTCATTGGCTTTGCAATCTTGGAGAAATTTTCTATGAATCTCCGGTAGTATCTCGCGAGTCCAAGAAAACTGCGGATCTCTCCAACTGAAGTGGGTGCCAACCACTCAGTGATTGCCTGCACCTTGACGGGGTTCACTGCTATACCTTCTCCCGATATAACATGCCCTAGGAATCCAACTTCCTTTAACCAAAACTCGCATTTGCTAAACTTGGCATACAACTGATGTTTTCTGAGCTTCTCCAATACCAAACGCAAATGCTCTGCATGTTCCTCTTCATCCTTCGAGTACACCAGAATATCATCAATGAATACCACGACGAACTTATCCAAGAACTCCATGAACACCATGTTCATCATACTCATGAAGTAGGCGGGCGCGTTAGTCAATCCAAATGACATAACCGTATACTCATATAGCCCGTACCTGGTGGTGAAGGTTGTCTTAGGTATATCCTTCTCTCGGATCTTCAACTGGTGGTATCCAGATCGTAGATCTATCTTGGAGAATACTTTCGCTCCCTGGAGTTGGTCGAACAAATCATTGATCATTGGCAGCGGGTACTTATTCTTAATAGTCACTTCATTCAACGCCCGATAATCAACGACCATTCTTAAAGATCCATCCTTCTTCTCGACCAAAAGCACTGGGGCTCCCCAAGGTGATGAACTTCGGCGAATAAATCCTTTCTCCAACAACTGCTTAATCTGCTTCTTGATCTCCTCCAGATCATTCGTTGGCATCCGATACGGTCTCTTAGATATTGGTCCGGGGCCAGGCAAAAATTCTATCAAGAACTCAATATCTCTATCCGATGGCATGCCAGGTAGCTCCTCTGGAAACACATCCGGACAATCCTTTACTACATGCACTTCCTCCTGAACAACTCCCGTGAGAGAATGTACTTGCATCCTTATAGGCGAATGCCTAGATACATACTTAATCCTTTTTTCCCTCCGGGGTGGTAAGCAAATTAGACTTGCTGGCACAATCGATGTTACCTCCATACTTCGATAGCCAATCTATACCTAATATCACATCCAATCCTTGTGACTCTAGAACGATTAGGTCGGAGGGGAAAGTGTGGCGTCCTATGATCAATGGCGTCTGAAAACATCCTTGGTGTGCCATATATTCTGCTCCTGGTGAACTTACTAACATGGGGGTCTTAAGGACTCGGGTGGACTTCCTATGTCTATTCACGAATCCCCTAGAAATGTATGAATGCGATGCACCAGTATCGAAAAGAACTATTGCGGTAAACTTCTTAACCAAAAACTTACCGACAACAGCATCTGGTTGCTCTTCTACCTCCTCCACAGTTACGTGGTTCACTTGTCCTTTGTTGAACGGGTTGGGCTTCTTCCCGGCGCTTCCATTGCCGTTCCCATTCTTAGCTTCAGGGCAGTCCGTGGCATAATGTCCATTCTTCCCGCACTTGAAACAGGTGATATGGCTGAAATCCTTCTTAGCGGGTGTGGACGGGGTAGAGCGGCTCTGGTTATTACTTGCTCCATTCCCATTTCCATTTCTATTCTTAGGGCCATTGTGGTTGTGGGAACTTCCATGTTATGGGTATATCCTCCCGAATTCGGAGAGAATCGGGGCTTCTGCTGGGCTCCAGAATTAGTCCTTCCTTGTCCATACTTCCTCTTGCGGCTTTCAATCTGCTGCTGCTTCCCTTCAATCATAAGAGCTTTATCTACCACCGCCTGGTAGTTGTTGAAACTTGCCACCATCAACTGTACGCTCATCTCATCATTTAGCCCTTCCATAAATCTCTCCTGCTTAGCGGCATCTGTGGCCACATCATCTGGGGCATAACGAGATATGGTACTAAACTCATCCACGTATTGGGCTATAGTACGATTTCCCTGGCGCAAGTTGCGAAACTCCCGCTTCTTCATGCTCATAGCTCCAGTTGAGACATGGGCAGTACGAAAAGCTTGCTGAAAGTGATCCCAAGTGACATTGGCTATGGGGAAGGTGGCTGTGTAATTCTCCCACCATGCTGCGGGTGGTCCAGACAACTGCTGTGCGGCAAATCGCACCTTCTCAGCGTCCGAGCAATTGGCGGTGGACAAATCCCTTCCAATCTTGCGCAGCCAGTCATCAGCCACTATTGGTTCGATGCTGCTAGCAAACACTGGTGGTTGCAACCTTAAGAAACGTGTTAGGTTGTCCACGGGTGGTGGTGGTGGAGTGTTATTGTTGTTGTTCTGGTTGTTCTGAGTGTTCTGGACAAGTAGTTGCATCAAGGTGTTCTGCTGCTGGATCAACTGAGTGAGCTCAGGGGGAAACTCAAATCCGGGCTCGCGTCTTGGAGGCATCTGATGGGTGTAGAGAGAAGAGATTAGAACAAAATTGAGGTCTAAGGGGAAAATCACTACCCATATGCACATGAGACAAACACAATCATATCACTCCAATCAATTTCAAGCAAGGTCTTGCAAATCTAACTACCGTTACAAAAAGTGCTCTAAATACTACTATGTGGGGGTAAACTACTAGTCATAGGGTGGTCATCTAAAAATATTGATCGGCAAAAGATTCCATGATGTCTGCTCCGGCTTCATCTTCATAGTCTCCGTCCATGCTATCATCGGGGTCTGAATCCGTGTCGTCGATGATGATGTAATATTCAGGACAAATCTCCTTGGGTTCTTCTTCCTCTTCCTCACCTCCGGGTGCTGGACCTCCCATGAATACTCCTAGCTTCCTTGTCAGATCATCATTCTTCTCCACTAGTATCAAAATCTCCTCCTCGTATCTGTCACGAGTAGCCTTAAGTTCTTCTTCTAGCTCCCAATTCCTGTTTAGTGCCTTCTTCAATTCTATCGTCCCAGCGCACATCTGGTGCTCCTGTCGTCGAATGTGCTGGTTCAACTCCTAGATGAACGCTGCAATGGGCCTATCCTTCCGGGCGCTGATCATGTCCCAACGCTCATCTCGGCGTCCAAAAATCTGGTAGATAGTGTCCTTCAGCTCCTGCTTGTAGACTTCTCTGATCCTTCCCATCGCGATGTGGGCTGCCATACTCTTGCCTAGGCTCCAGGTGTAGCGACCAGACCTCAAACAGTCTGATCTCTGTGCATCAGTGTCATCCCTGGATTAGTAATGCTGACACACACAGTACTTGAAGGATTTATAACAGAGTAGCAATCACACACTTATTACATTGATAGTCCAACGATGAATTTATTACAAATAATATGGCTGAAGGCCATCTAACACGATAACAACGGAAGGCTTGGAAGATAAGTGAGTCCATCAACTCCAGCGGCATCACTGAGTATAGAACCACGACCTAAAAGGCATCTTACTCGTCGTCTGAAAAGTCTGCAACATGAAACGTTGCAACCCGAAAACGGGTCAGCACATGGAATATGCTGGCAAGGTAACACAAGAGAATACAATGGAAGTAAAGCTATACTATATGCAATATGGCTGGTGGAAAGCTCTATGGTTAAGTTTTTGCGTAAAGCCAATTTTTTCCTACTTCAAAGGAATGCATTTTAATTAACTATCATGGTAGTTGAAACATCGTTGAGAAGATAGACATCCTCTCAACCCCAATTAAAATAATCATTAAACCCAACAAAATTAAATTAGAGTAACATGTTGAGATGCACATGAAAATCCAAGTACTAGATACTCAAGACATCCATAACCGGGGACACGACTAATCATGATCAGTTTGTACACTCTGCAGAGGTTTGTGCACTTTTCCCACAAGACTCGATCGCCTTCGTTTGGTTTCTCGCACTGCATGGTGTTTGAGAAACGGATGATCGAGACATAGTCTTTCGGAAGCGCTAGCACCTTACGATCGGGCGGACCGTACCAACCTACATCCCCTACATCTGCTAGTCCACCACTGTAAGAGTTCGCACGACTTACTCATACTATGCTAGAGCCCATAATAGCATTGTGGCTGCACACAGAAGTTTCTAGTATGAATAATCTCATGATCCCTTTGAGCCAGGGTGACGGTCCAAAAGAAAAACAGGCAATCGCCGGAATACCCAGGTGCCTCAATCCACCCAGATGTGTATTAATGTTGCCACCTTAAGTTGAACCATTAATTAACAACTCACATCTGTCATGGATTTCACTCACCCAATGCACGTCTACGAGCATATCATGTCCTAGCAGCAAACGTAGAAGTAACTCCCAAAGGTTTGAATGTAATGCAGGTAATAGGTACTACCTCAAACTACTTCCCAATCCCACAAGTTTAATTGATCCTACTCATGCAATGTGTGAGGGTTGATCTAATGCAATAAAAACTGGGTAATTGGAAAGCATGATCAAAGTGTTACTTGCCTTGCTGATGATCCGCAAAACCTAGAGACTCAAAGTTGCAAGTGGCGCACTCCGGGTACTCTATCGCAATCAAACAAGCATACAATAAGTACTTAACTAATGCACGGGTAAAACTCAATTAAAAGATCTAACCAGAAAGTTCAACTTAAGAACTCCGGTTTGCAAAAAGAATCAACTCGAAAGAAGCAACGAAACTCAAACTGCAAAAGAAACGAGCTCCGGTTTACTATTTGGCCTAAAGTCAAATTTTACAGTAGCCAAAACCTTGTTCAAGTTGGTTAAACATAAAGAGGGCTTCGAGACGAAGATCTGGGATTTTGAATCACCTGATTCCGACTCTCGAGCGAAAAGAAAAACGAAAAACAAGATCAGGGCAAAAATTACGATCGGAATAACCGCGGATAAATACCCCGAAAAACAAAAACGACGAACAGGCTAACGAACGAACGTTCGCTGTCTGCGATTAACTAACGAAAACCGTTCGTTAAAACGAACGTACGGACGAACGTCCGCTAAATAGCTAAACCGAAAGAAAAACCGAACCGGTCTAATCTAATAAAAAAACGAATCTACGGTTTTATTACTAAACCGATCGGTTTCTTAAAAAAACGATACCTCGACGATGAACTCCGGCGACGGCGGTCCGGTGGCGGGGTGCTCCGGCGAGGCGAGGCTGCGGCGAGGCGGCGATACGAGGCGGCGGGGCTGCGGCGGCGCGGGGCGGCAGCGCGAGCGGCGGCGGGCGGCGGCGGCGGCGGGCTCGGCGGCGGCGCTAGGGTTAGGGCAGGCGAGGCGCGGCGGGCTGGGGCGGTCGGGCCGGGGCTCTGCGCTTATAAAGCCCAGGAGTCCTGGGCCTTCACGACTCCAAGTCGGTTCGTTTTTTTTCTAAAAGAGTCCCGGCGCAGAAAAACTAACGAAAGAAATACCAAACGGACTCCAAGCCGAGCCCGTCTTCTTTTTTTTCCAGACCTGGATCTGGCTAGGTTGTTTTCCCCACTCCTAAGTCCCTGTTTTACTGATCTGAAATGCAATGTTTGACCTGCTGTAACTTTTACTGTGATGCTCCGTTTTGCGCGTGTGATATGTCCAGACGTTCGTGGAGATGTGCTCTACGTTTTACCTGTTGTTGTCATGCATGTTAGAGATCATCTAGGGGCTTGTTTTGTTGTTGCAAGAGTGCATCATGATATAAACTGCTGTTATGTGTTATTTTTGTGCCACCTTTTCCATGTGATATCTTTTAGCTCGTTTGTCCGAATGATGCAAATGACATGTCCACGTGTTCGTCTTGCCACGAACTACGTGTTGCTTGTGATAGGTTGCATGGTAGATTTATTATTGCCTTGTTATCATCGTTGCAAAGTGCCATGTTCATATGAGGTGTTTTCACTTGTTATGAAATGCCATCTTGTTGAGCTCGTTGCAATCGTTGTGTTCACCTCTATGAAGCATGCTTGTGTGTTTCGGGATCACCTTCATGTGCACTTTGAGGAGGTGCTTACCCTTTGCCATGTTTAGTTTCGAGGTGACTTAAACATGCTCTTTTATATGCCATGATGATATTGCTGTTTTAGGACTTAGTGAATTTTTCACTAAGTCTGAAATCTGTAACGTTCCGATGCCATGTTCGTGTGATGTTCTAGGACAAAGCATGATAGTTTTGGAGTGGATTTTGATTGTTCCTTGTAGTATATATTGTTGTCTTTCCATCCATGTCCTCACATGTCCATTTGAGTGGCTGTAGCATGTTTATCTTTTGCTCTAAAGTTTCAATAAAATTCTGCTGCCAGAATTTTATTGTCAAGTTCAATATGTCCAAGATCATTGCTATTGATCCGTGACTCCGTTGGGGGTGCACCTTGGACTTAGTTGCTGTACTATATGTCTAGTTTGTGTTCATGTCCTTTTCCATGCTTTTTGGGTGCTGTAGCTCAATTATTTTGAGCTCCGAAGTTGCTATGTTGCTGTAATTTTCAGCTTTCGCTCAAATCTTATTTCGGGCATAACTTTTAGCCCGTAACTCCGATTTCAGCGAATCTTATATCAAACTTGGTTGTTTTTCTGTGTAGATTAATAATATCAGATTGTTATCATGTTTTGAGGTGTTTTGCTTGATTGATGTTTTACGTGCTCCGTGTGCATCCTTAGTGCATCCATCATGCATTCATGTTTTTCGAGTGCGCATTGCATCTTGTTGATTGGTGCTTGGTGTGATTGTTTTGTTTAGAGCCGGAAGCTGAGACCGGGTACGAGGTTGAGCACGAGGTTTCCAACGAGGTTGAGCACGAGGACCCTTCTTACGATCCGAACGACTTCTCTTCAGGCAAGATGACCGAACCCCGATAACATTACTATCTTTGCCTATTGCTAGTAGTCTCGATCTATAGTTTTGCCTCGATGCCCATGATCTTCTTGTCAGCCTCCTACTTGTAACCAATTGCCATGTTTAACCAACCTACCTATGCAAACCGTTGCTTGGCTAAGTACGCTTCGCTCAGCCCTTCTTATAGCGTTGCTAGTTGCAGGTGAAGTGAAGATGCTTGCTCCATGTTGAAGTTTGGTTGGGTTATATCACACTATATAAATGCTTAAAATGAAATCATCTATATATTGGCAAGGGTGGAAGGCTAAGCCTTTTGCTTGGTGTTTTGTTCCACTCATGCCGTTAGGATCCGTATAAGCCGGTGTTATGTTCCTTGATTATGCGTTCCTAACACGGTTGGGGTGTATGGGACCCCCTCGATAAACCGCTAAGTGCTAAGTCTTTTCCAGCAAGTCCCAACATTGGTACTATTTGCCTAATAACAAACTAAACTTGCAGAGGGAGTTATAAACCCTTTTTTTAATTAATTCAACAACCCGGGCCAGTGCTCCACATGAGTGTTGGTCCAAACTGGGGGTTACGCGGGGCCACCTCGAGGGAACTCAAGGTCTGGTAAAAACCTGTGGGATCACCCATCCGGTCGTGGCCTGAGACGAGATACGCGCGGCTACTATCAGGGTGTCGGCACGCCGGGAGGATTTGCTGGATTAGCCTTACCTTAGCTCGGTATATCTTGAGCACGGGATTCCGAGGATACTCGGGTCTTCCCACTTTGGAGTTGCGACTCCGCGGATCGTGAGCTTGTAATGGGTCAAGTTGGAACACCCCTGCAGGGTTTGAACTTTCGAAAGCCGTGCCCGCGGTTATGTGGCAGATGGGAGCTTGTTAATTCCGGTTGTAGATAACTTGACACAATGTTACTAATACACTACCAGCGTGTGTTCCGTGACTGTCAATTTCCGAATAGGGATTCGGGAGTTGAACACGGAGGGGTTATGATTGTGGAGCTTGCAGCTAGGATCACTTCGTGATCACTTCTCGCCGAGGCCTTCTCTTCTCGCTCTCACTTGCGTAAGCTAGATGCTAGTTGCTGCTGCAGACTTATTCTTTTCCTCAGCCTTATCCTCACCCAAAGGCTTTGATAGTTCTGTTACCCGGGAACGGGATTGCTGAGTCCTCTGTGGCTCACAGTTACTTCACACACCAGATGCAGGTCTAGCTGTGAGCTATCCAGGTGATGGCACCGAGCTGGATTGGGAGTACGATGAAGAGCGTAGTCGATACTACGTGCGCTACCCGGACGATCAGTAGTGGAGTCTCTTACTAGGATTCGATCCGCCTGTGGTTTATTTATCTGAGTTTGGTACTTTGACATTTGGCTTTTGCCCTTAGAGGGTTGTGATGTTCTTAATGTATGATGTTTGAGACTTGTACTGTAATTTTGTGACGTGGCGAGTGTAAGCCAACTATTTTCAGTTTACTATCCCCTCTTTTACATGAGTTGTGCAAAGATTACCAAACTTGAGATCATTCTAGGATGGACTTATGCCTTTAAGTCGTGCCTCGACACGTAGGAGGTATAACTCCATCCTGGGCATTACAAGTTGGTATCAGAGCCTTCTCCGACCTAGGAGCCCCCACTGTTTGATCGAATCGTTGACGGTTGAGTCTAGGCACACACTGAAAACTTTTTGAGTCCTATATTATATCGGAGAGTAGGATTTCTTGCTTCTCATCCCTTTTCTCTCTGGTGAGGACTCCTGACGTCTACTCTTGTCTCTCCTATCTTCAAAATTTGCACAATTTTTTTTTTAGGAATCCCGCGAGTATTCTGGGATTGTTTCGATGTTCTTGTGACAAGGATATTGTTCTCGATGCCTCCTGTTACCGAGGAGTTGAGCTTCGGGGTATCATTGTAACAAGCATATCGCGGCAGTACTAAATACTTAAGACGGCCGACATCGAAAATCTCCCCTATACGGCCAGTGGCAAGATAACCCCGACATCACCCAGTACTAGGGAGGTAGTTCGGGAGTATTGCCATAGCTTGTTATAATGGATGCTTTTCGAAGGTCCGAGGTACACAGTTTTCGAGAAAGACTGGTTATGTGTTGAAGGATGGATACACCTGGATGTAGGTTAGAGTTGATTGCGCGGTGCTTCCCATGTATCCCCAACACCTGATTGCATAACTGGAATCTTTCGGAAATCTATAGGTGGGTTTTATCCAGTAGATCGTAGGCATTCTTCCAATGAATGCAGGTTAGTGAGTTCGGGGTTCGACATTGAGTGAAGGGGTTATATGACCGAGGTTACTATCAGGAGTTGCATCTTAAAGGGTCCTTGGCTATGCTGATCCGGGGATTGCAAAACCTTTTCGTAACGCGTTCATATGCTTTCAGCACAAAGATGTTAGAACGAAACTCCTCTCTTGTGTTTGTTCCTGTCCGTAACTTGTTGTTTTTCTTATTTTATCCTTTTGTCCCCTATGTGGCTTCTCGTGAAGACTGATGTTATCAATTAACTGAGAAATTCATTCGTTCCTCTTGTTCGGATGATTTCATTCGTTCTATTGTTCGAATGATTATTATGAAGACTTGTTGCAATTCATTCCATTGATTCAGCTATACCTTTTGTCAATCAATTGCTGATTCGTGGTCATCTCTTACAGGATGGCTCCGAAAAAGGTTCCGAACGCTAACCCAGAGGTGGAAGAGGTTCCAGAGCATCCTCCTTCCCCTCCTCCTCCGCCTGAGGCTTGGAGAGCAATTATGCAGACTACTGCTCAGAACACTCAGATGATGATGCAGATGATGCAGCAGATGCAAGCTATGCAAGCTAATCAAGCTAATCAGGGTGTTCCAGTGAACCAAGGCAACTTCTTCAATCAGCCACACCATGCTACCCTCAACCAGTTCCTGGCTAACAATCCTAAAGCTTTCAGTTACTGTGTCGACCCTCTTGATGCTGAGGATTGGTTGACCGACATAAAGAAGCATTTTGAGTGCAGTAACGTGAAGGAAGATGACTATGTGAAGTTTGCAGCCTTCTAACTGAAAGATCAAGCAACTGACTGGTGGCAGCAGTACAAAGACTCCAGGCCGGGTCAAGTGATCTCTTGGGAGAATTTCTGCAAGGATTTCCGCTCGCACCACATTCCTACAAGTGTTATCGAGGGTATGCGTGAGCAATTCCGCAACCTCAAGCAGGGCTCCATGACAGTCTATCAGTATAATGTCAAGTTCCAAAACCTCGCTCGCTATGCAAAGCAAGACATTCCTGATGCCAAGAGTAAAATCTATCAGTTCCGTGGAGGTCTCAAAGATGAACTTCAGCTTGCTCTCACTTTGTTCGAGCCAGATGAATTCGATAAGTTCTATAACATGGCTTTGAAACAAGAAGCAGCTCAGCTTAAGATGGAGGCTTCTAAGAAGAGAATTCGAGATGCTGTTCACTCTTCCTCATCGTCTCAGTTGGCTGCGAAACAACAGAAATTCTGGCTTCCTCCTCCTCCAGTGATTCGAGCTCCATACAACAACTCCAACAATAAGAACTCTAGTGGTCGTGGTTTCTCCCACCCACCCAACCCGAGCAACCAGTCGAAGAAGCAGTTTCAGTCTCAAGGCTCCAAGTCCAGTGGCTCTCATTTCCGTCCTCTCTCAGAAGTGACTTGCAACAAATGCACTCAGAAAGGTCACTATGCCAACAGATGTCCGAATCCGAAGCGTCTTCCTCCTCCTCCACCTATGAGTTCAGCTATTGTCAAGCATGATCCAAAGTCTGCAAGGGTTAATCTGATGAATGCAGCACAAGCGGAGGCTTCTTCTGATGTCATTTTGGGTAACCTTCTAGTGAACTCTATTCCAGCTAAAGTGTTATTAGATTCGGGTGCTTCATGCTCTTTCATGTCTCAACCATTTGCATCCAAGTATAATGTGGACATCAAAAGTTTGCCAAGGGAGTTATCAGTTGTTTCTCCGGGTAGATTGATGCATTCCAGTATATATGCTCCGGATGTTTCTATTCGCATGGGTGATTATCGATTTTTGGCTTCTCCGGTGGTTCTTGGTAATTCTGACATCGACCTCATCCTCGGAATGGATTGGCTTTCTCAGCATGATGCTCACATTGATTGCGCTCAAAAGGAAGTCAAGATGACTCATTCTGATGAAGATGTGATTATCTTTGCCTCCAGGGATAATACTATCCGGCTTTTCTCTCTTAATGATAAGGGCGAAATTAATGCCATAGAGCAAATTCCTGTGGTGAACGAATATCAAGACGTCTTTCCAGAAGATCTTCCAGGCATGCCTCCACACCGTCAGGTGGAGTTTGTCATTGAACTCGAGCCGGGTACTGAGCCTGCGTGCCAGCGTCCTTACAAGCTCTCTCCGGATGAATTGAAGGAATTGAAGAAGCAGCTTGATAATCAGGAGAGTATGGGTCTCATCAGACCGAGTACATCTCCGTGGGGCTGTGGTGTCTTATTTGTCAAGAAGAAAGATGGCACGGAGCGTCTCTGTGTTGACTACCGGCCATTGAACAAGAAGACGATTAAGAACAAGTATCCGCTCCCCAACATCAACGAACTCTTTGAGCAGCTCAAAGGAGCTAAAGTGTTCTCTAAGCTTGACCTCCGAATGGGCTATCATCAAATTCGCATTCGCGAGGAAGACATTCCCAAGACGGCCTTCAGAACGAGCTACGGTTCATACGAGTATACCGTCATGTCCTTCGGTCTCGCCAATGCTCCTCCTACCTTTTCAAGGTGATGCATTACATCTTCAACCCCTATACGGGCGAGTTTGTGCTTGTGTATCTGGATGATATTCTGGTGTTTTCCAAGAATGAAGAAGATCACGAAAAGCACTTGCGTCTGGTTCTTGATCGACTCCGAGAGCATAAATTCTATGCCAAGTTCTCCAAGTGCGAGTTTTGGCTCGATAAGGTTTTGTACCTGGGCCACATTATCTCAGCTGACGGTATTGCGGTTAATCCCGAGAAAGTTGAAGCAATTGTCAACTGGGAAGCTCCTCAGAACGTCAAGCAGCTCCGTAGTTTTCTGGGTCTTGCCAGCTATTGCAGAAGGTTTGTGGAGAACTTCTCCAAGATTGCCAAGCCTCTTTCCAACCTGCTTCAGAAGAATGTCAAATACTTTTGGTCTCCCGAATGTGAAGTGGCATTCAAAACCCTCAAAGAGAAGCTTGTCTCTGCTCCAGTTCTGACTCCTCCGGATGAAACCAAGCCCTATGAAGTATTCTGCGATGCTTCTCTTCAAGGTCTTGGTGGTGTGCTTATGCAAGATAAGAGAATTGTGGCATATACTTCTCGACAGCTCAAGCCAAGTGAGAAGAACTATCCCACACACGATCTCGAGCTAGCAGCTGTGGTACATGCTCTGATTACGTGGAGACATCTGTTGTTGGGCAGAAAGGTCGACATCTTCACTGATCACAAGAGCTTGAAGTACATCTTCACACAGCCGCATCTGAACCTCCGCCAGACTCGTTGGGTCGAGATGATCCAAGAGTACAACCCCAGCATTGAATACACTCCAGGCAAGGCGAATGTGATTGCAGATGCTTTGAGCAGAAAGGCATATTGCAACAGCCTTCTTATCAAGCCATACCAGCCTGATCTTTGTGAAGCTTTCAGGAAGCTCAACCTCCAAGTTGTTCCGCAGGGTTTTCTTGCAAATCTCCAAATTGCTCCTACCTTGGAAGATCGAGTCCGTGAGGCCCAGCTCAGTGATACCATGGTGAAGAAAGTGAAACATGGGATTGCAAAGGGCACTCCAAAATACAAGTGCTTCCAAGTTGATGAGAGAGATACCTTGTTCTTCGAGGACAGACTCGTTGTTCCCAAAGGTGATCTCAGGAAGCTCATAATGGAAGAAGCTCATGATTCTCTCCTTTCCATTCATCCTGGCAGTTCCAAGATGTACCAAGATCTCAAGCAGTCTTACTGGTGGACAGGCATGAAAAGGGAAATTGCCCAATTCGTGAACGAGTGTGATGTATGCAGAAGAGTGAAAGCAGAACATCAACGTCCAGCCGGTCTTCTCCAACCTCTTCCTATTCCCTAGTGGAAGTTCGACCACATTGAAATGGACTTCGTCACTGGCTTTCCTAAATCCAAGCGAGGAAATGATGCTATCTTTGTGGTGATTGACAAGCTTACCAAAGTCGCTCACTTTCTTCCAGTCAAAGAATCAATCAATGCAGCTCAACTTGCAGAGATGTACACTTCCAGAATTGTGTCCCTACATGGCATTCCTCAAGTGATATCCTCAGACCGTGGCAGCTTGTTCACATCAAGGTTCTGGGACTCCTTTCAGTCCGCCATGGGCACTAAGATCAGATTCAGCACTGCCTTTCACCCTCAGACTAGTGGTCAAGTCGAGCGTGTGAATCAGATTCTAGAAGACATGCTCAGAGCCTGTGTCATCTCCTTCGGCATGAAATGGGAAGACTGCCTTCCATTTGCCGAGTTCTCTTACAACAACAGCTTTCAAGCAAGTGCAGGCAAAGCACCGTTTGAAATTCTCTATGGCAGAAAGTGCCGTACCCCTCTCAACTGGTCTGAAACAGGCGAACGCCAACTTCTTGGCAATGACTTGATATCTGAAGCCGAAGAAATGTGCAAAGTCATATGTGAGAATCTCAAGGCCGCTCAGTCGTGTCAGAAGAGCTACTATGACGGAAAGCATCGTGATTTGGCTTTCGACATCGGTGATCATGTCTATCTCCGAGTTTCTCCGATGAAAGGCACCCAAAGATTCGGTATCAAAGGAAAACTTGCTCCTAGATACGTCGGGCCTTTCAAGATTCTTGGCAAAAGAGGCGATCTAGCCTATCAGCTCGAGCTCCCTTCCAACTTTGCAAATGTTCATGATGTCTTCCATGTGTCTCAACTTCGCAAATGCTTCAAGGCACCTGAGCGCATGATTCCGTTTGAGGAGATTGATCTTCAACAAGACCTTTCCTACCGAGAGCATCCAGTTGCAATTCTCGAAGAAACCGAATGCAAGACTCGCAACAAGTCCATCAAGTTTCTGAAAGTCAAGTGGTCACATCACACAGACCGAGAAGCTACCTGGGAACGAGAAGATCATCTTCGTTCCGAGTACCCTTCCTTTTTCCAGTCCTAGATCTCGGGACGAGCTCTTTTTGTAGTAGAGGAGAGTTTGTAATGCCCCGGATGTAATACTTTCCCTTTTGGGTATATAATATATCTCCGGCTTCATCTATTTCCATTCCGGGTTCTTTGTCTTTCGGGTTTTCGTCGTTTTGTTGTGTGAGTGTGTGGCATTCATTCATATCATGTAGACATGTGCATTGCATTGCTTTTGTGTTGTCGGTTGCATCCGGTTCCGCGTGTTTCTTCCCGTTGTCCGTTTCGCGTTCCGGAGCTCCCTCACGTGTCCGTGACGTCCCGTAGGCCTACTTTGTTGTTCGGGCGTTTTACGTTACCGGTGTGCCGCGAGGTTGTTGTGTGTGTTGTTGTTTTGTTGTGTGCAACCCACCTCTCAAATCTCGTCTCGTTTGGACTCCGTTGGTTTTCCATCCGTTGCTCGTGTGGGCCCGATGTGCCGTCACTTCGTGTCCCGGAAACATCCCTACTGCAGACTGTTATCTCCTTCTAGGCCTTTAAAACTATCCCCGCGATCGGATCCGTCGGATCGCGATCGGAGGGCTCCTAGCGCCCCTAAACTCCCTCCTAACCCTAAAAACTGCTATATAATAGACCCTAGTCTATTTTGGCATGTCCCCTTCTTCTTCCCCCTTCCCCTCTATTTTTTTTCCTTTCTTTCAGATCAGATCCTCCAATTTCTCCCCGGATCCCGAGGAATCCGGTCGAGGTAGCCAGCCGCCGGGATTCCCTCGATCCCACGTTCTGGCGCAGGTCAACGCGCTAGCCGCTTCGATCCAGGGCGCGAGGCTTCGCCGCGCCGCCACCTGGGCTCTCAGCGCACCAGGCCAAGTCAGCCGCCGGCCCGTACCTTCCCGCAGCGCCAGGCGTCCAGCGCGCCTGGACCACTTCCCCGCCAACTCGCCGCCAGCGCACGGGCCTCCTTCGCCCCGGCCCAGGCCGCAGCCTCCCCTCCGCGCCACCGCCTCCTGGGGGCTGGGCCGCTCCGTCGCCGCGCCGGCCCAGGCACTTCCCCGCCGGATCCGCCCCAGGCCGCCCCGGCTGGGCCTCGCCTCTGTGGGCCGCGCCGCCGCCCCGCGCTACCGCCAGGCCTCGTCTCCGCGCCGGGCCCGAGTCGCCGCCAGGCCCAGGGCCTCAGATCGCCTCACCGCGCGCGGGCCGCCTCTGCCTCGCCGGGTGGGCCGCCTCCCGCTTCGCCGCCGCCGGCCCAGTTCCTCCGCCTGGCCAGATCCGCAGCCGCCGGGCCCGTCTTCTTTTTTTTTCCAGATCTGGATCTGGCTAGGTTGTTTTCCCCACTCCTAAGTCCCTGTTTTACTGATCTGAAATGCAATGTTTGACCTGCTGTAACTTTTACTGTGATGCTCCGTTTTGCGCGTGTGATATGTCCAGACGTTCGTGGAGATGTGCTCTACGTTTTACTTGTTGTTGTCATGCATGTTAGAGATCATCTAGGGGCTTGTTTTGCTGTTGCAAGATTGCATCATGATATAAACTGCTGTTATGTGTTATTTTTGTGCCACCTTTGCCATGTGATATCTTTTAGCTCGTTTGTCCGAATGATGCAAATGACATGTCCACGTGTTCGTCTTGCCACGAACTACGTGTTGCTTGTGATAGGTTGCATGGTAGATTTATTATTGCCTTGTTATCATCGTTGCAAAGTGCCATGTTCATATGAGGTGTTTTCACTTGTTATGAAATGCCATCTTGTTGAGCTCGTTGCAATCGTTGTGTTCACCTCTATGAAGCATGCTTGTGTGTTTCGGGATCACCTTCATGTGCACTTTGAGGAGGTGCTTACCCTTTGCCATGTTTAGTTTCGAGGTGACTTAAACATGCTCTTTTATATGCCATGATGATATTGTTGTTTTAGGACTTAGTGAATTTTTCACTAAGTCTGAAATCTGTAACGTTCCGATGCCATGTTCGTGTGATGTTCTAGGACAAAGCATGATAGTTTTGGAGTGGATTTTGATTGTTCCTTGTAGTATATATTGTCGTCTTTCCATCCATGTACTCACATGTCCATTTGAGTGGCTGTAGCATGTTTATCTTTTGCTCTAAAGTTTCAATAAAATTCTGCTGCCAGAATTTTATTGTCAAGTTCAATATGTCCAAGATCATTGCTATTGATCCGTGACTCCGTTGGGGGTGCACCTTGGACTTAGTTGCTGTACTATATGTCTAGTTTGTGTTCATGTCCTTTGCCATGCTTTTTGGGTGCTGTAGCTTAATTATTTTGAGCTCCGAAGTTGCAATGTTGCTGTAATTTTCAGCTTTCGCTCAAATCTTGTTTCGGGCATAACTTTTATCCCGTAACTCCGATTTCAGCGAATCTTATATCAAACTTGGTTGTTTTTCTGTGTAGATTAATAATATCAGATTGTTATCATGTTTTGAGGTGTTTTTCTTGAGTGATGTTTTACGTGCTCCGTGTGCATCCTTAGTGCATCCATCATGCATTCATGTTTTTCGAGTGCGCATTGCATCTTGTTGATTGGTGCTTGGTGTGATTGTTTTGTTTAGAGCCGGAAGCTGAGACCGGGTACGAGGTTGAGCACGAGGTTTCCAACGAGGTTGAGCACGAGGACCCTTCTTACGATCCGAACGACTTCTCTTCAGGCAAGATGACCGAACCCCGATAACATTACTATCTTTGCCTATTGCTAGTAGTCTCGATCTATAGTTTTGCCTTGATGCCCATGATCTTCTTGTCAGCCTCCTACTTGTAACCAATTTCCATGTTTAACCAACCTACCTATGCAAACCGTTGCTTGGCTAAGTACGCTTCGCTCAGCCCTTCTTATAGCGTTGCTAGTTGCAGGTGAAGTGAAGATGCTTGCTCCATGTTGAAGTTTGGTTGGGTTATATCACACTATATAAATGCTTAAAATGAAATCATCTATATATTGGCAAGGGTGGAAGGCTAAGCCTTTTGCTTGGTGTTTTGTTCCACTCATGCCGTTAGGATCCGTATAAGCCGGTGTTATGTTCCTTGATTATGCGTTCCTAACACGGTTGGGGTGTATGGGACCCCCTCGATAAACCGCTAAGTGCTAAGTCTTTTCCAGCAAGTCCCAACATTGGTACTATTTGCCTAATAACAAACTAAACTTGCATAGGGAGTTATAAACCCTTTTTTTTAATTAATTCAACAACCCGGGCCAGTGCTCCACATGAGTGTTGGTCCAAACTGGGGGTTACGCGGGGCCACCTCGAGGGAACTCAAGGTCTGGTAAAAACCTGTGGGATCACCCATCCGGTCGTGGCCTGAGACGAGATACGCGCGGCTACTATAAGGGTGTCGGCACGCCGGGAGGATTTGCTGGATTAGCCTTACCTTAGCTCGGTATATCTTGAGCACGGGATTCCGAGGATACTCGGGTCTTCCCACTTTGGAGTTGCGACTCCGCGGATCGTGGGCTTGTAATGGGTCAAGTTGGAACACCCCTGCAGGGTTTGAACTTTCGAAAGCCGTGCCCGCGGTTATGTGGCAGATGGGAGCTTGTTAATTCCGGTTGTAGATAACTTGACACAATGTTACTAATACACTACCAGTGTGTGTTCCGTGACTGTCAATTTTGAATAGGGATTCGGGAGTTGAACACGGAGGGGTTATGATTGTGGAGCTTGCAGCTAGGATCACTTCGTGATCACTTCTCGCCGAGGCCTTCTCTTCTCGCTCTAACTTGCGTAAGCTAGATGCTAGTTGCTGCTGCAGACTTATTCTTTTCCTCAGCCTTATCCTCACCCAAAGGCTTTGATAGTTCTGTTACCCGGGAACGGGATTGCTGAGTCCTCTGTGGCTCACAGTTACTTCACACACCAGATGCAGGTCCAGCTGTGAGCTATCCAGGTGATGGCACCGAGCTGGATTGGGAGTACGATGAAGAGCGTAGTCGATACTACGTGCGCTACCCGGACGATCAGTAGTGGAGTCTCTTACTAGGATTCGATCCGCCTGTGGTTTATTTATCTGAGTTTGGTACTTTGACATTTGGCTTTTGCCCTTAGAGGGTTGTGATGTTCTTAATGTATGATGTTTGAGACTTGTACTGTAATTTTGTGACGTGGCGAGTGTAAGCCAACTATTTTCAGTTTACTATCCCCTCTTTTACATGAGTTGTGCAAAGATTACCAAACATGAGATCATTCTAGGATGGACTTATGCCTTTAAGTCGTGCCTCGACACGTAGGAGGTATAACTCCATCATGGGCATTACAAGAAGTACTGGCGAACCCCAAGGCGAAGAACTTGGGCGTATGAATCCTTTATCCAGTAACTCCTTAATCTGCTTCTTAATTTCCTCCAAATCCTTTGCGGGCATCCTATATGGTCTCTTAGAAATTGGCCCGGTGCCTGACAAAAGTTCAATCAAAAACTCTATATCTCTATCCGGTGGCATGCCAGGTAACTCCTCTGGAAACACATCCGGATAATCCTTCACTACTGGCACTTCCTCATAAACAACTCCTGAGAAGGAATTTAACCTACTCCTCTTTTACTCATGCCGGGATACATACTTGATCCTTCTTCCTTTCGGCGTAGTAAGAAAAATGGTCTTACCGGCACATTCAATATTCCCTTCATACTTAGATAACCAATCCATGCCTAATATCACATCCAGTCCTTGAGATTCCAATACTATTAGGTCCGAGGGGAATATGTAATTACCAATCCTTAGGGGCAACTGATCACACCATGACTTAGCCATATACTCTGCTCCTGGTGAGGTTGCTAACATGGGCGATCTTAGGGCTTGGGTCGGCAGCTTATACTTATCCACGAATCCCCTTGAAATGTATGAATGCGATGCACCAGTATCGAAAAGAATGAGTGAAGTAAAGGACTTAACTAAGAACTTACCTATAACTGCATCTGGTTGCTCCTCTACCTCCTCCACAGTCACGTGGTTCACTTGTCCTGTTGGAAATATGCCCTAGAGGCAATAATAAAAGGATTGTTATTATATTTCCTTGTTCATGATAATTGTCTGTTATTCATGCTTGAATTGTATTGTACAGAAACAGCGATACATGTGTGAATACATAGACCATAACGTGTCCCTGGTAAGCCTCTAGTTACTAGCTCGTTGATCAACAGATGGTCACGGTTTCCTGACCATGGACATAGGATGTCATTGATAATGGGATCACATCATTAGGAGAATGATGTGATGGACAAGACCCAATCCTGAGCCTAGCACGAGATCGTATAGTTTGTAATGCTTAAGCTTTTCCGGTGTCAAGTATTTATTCCTTAGACCATGAGGTTGTGCAATTCCCGGATACCGTAGGAATACTTTGGTTGTGCCAAATGTCACAACGTAACTAGGTGGCAATAAAGGTACACAACGGGTATCTCCGAAAGTGCCTGCTGAGTTGGTACGAACCGAGACTGGGATATTGTCACTCCGTATGACGGAGAGGTACCTCTGGGCCCTCTCGGTAAGACATCATCATAATGAGCTCAAAGTGACTAAGGAGTTAGTCACGGGATGATGGATTATGGAACGAGTAAAGAGACTTGCCATGACGAGATTGAACAAGGTATCGGGCATACCGACGATCAAATCTCGGGCAAGTACCGTACCGATAGACAAAGGGAATATCATACGGGATTGAGTGAATCCTAGACACAGTGGTTCATCCGATGAGATCATCGAGGAACACGTGGGAACCAACATGGGTATCCAGATCCCGCTGTTGGTTATTGACCGGAGAGTCGTCTCGGTCATGTCTGCGTGTCTCCCGAACCCGTAGGGTCTACACACTTATGGTTCGGTGACGCTAGGGTTATAGAGATACATGCACATGGAAACCCGAATGTTGTTCAGAGTCCTGGATGAGATCCCCGGACGTCACGAGGAGTTCCGAAATGGTCCGGAGGTAAAGAATGATATATAGGAAGTCCATTTTCGGCCATCGGGTGAATTCCGGGGGTCACCGGGAGTGTCCCGGGACCACCGAAGGGGTCCCGGGGGTCCACCGGGTGGGGCCACCCATCCCGGTGGGTCCCATAGGCTGCAAGGGGGAAGGGGCCAGCCCCTGGTGGGCTGGCGCACCACATGGCCCCCCTCCATGCGCCTAGGGTTGAAACCCTAGGGGGAGGGAGCACCCCTTATGCCTTGGGGGGCAAGTCTTCCCCCCTGGCCGCCGCCCCCCTTGGAGATTTGGTCTCTCTAGGGCCGGCGCCCCCCTGGCCCCTATATATAGTGGGGGGGAGAGGGCAGCCGCACCCCAAGCCTCTGGCGCCTCTCCCCCCTCCCGTCACACTTCCTTCTCCTCTCGCAGGGCGCCGGCGAAGCCCTGCAGGTTTTCCTGTTGCATCCACCACCACGCCGTCGTGCTGCTGGATCTCCGTCAACCTCTCCTCCCCCCTTGCTGGACCAAGAAAGAGGAGACGTCGCTGTACTGTACGTGTGTTGAACGCGGAGGTGCCGTCCGTTCGACGCTGGGATCATCGGTGACGAGGATCGTGAAGAGTACGACTACTTCATCCATGTTCCTTCGAACGCTTCCGCACGCGATCTACAAAGGGTATGTAGATGCACTCCATTATGCTCGTTGCTAGATGACTCCTTAGATTGATCTTGGTGAAGCGTAGGAAATTTTTTGAATTCTGCTACGTTCCCCAACAGTGGCATCTCAGCTAGGTCTTTGCGTAGCATCTTGCACGAGTAGAACACAAACAAGTTGTGGGCGTTGAGTTTGCTCAATTTTCTTACCGTTACTAGTCTAATCTTGATTCGGCGGCATCGTGGGATGAAGCGGCCCGGACCGACCTTACACGTACACTTACGTGAGACTGGTTCCACCGACAGACATGCACTAGATGCATAAGGTGGCTGGCGGGTGTCTGTCTCTCCCACTTTAGTCGGATCGGATTCGATGAACAGGGTCCTTATGAAGGGTAAATAGAAATTGACAAATCACGTTGTGGTTTTGGCGTAGGTAAGAAACGTTCTTGCTAGAAAACCTATAGAAGCCACGTAGAAACTTGCAACAACAATTAGAGGTCGTCTAACTTGTTCTTGCAGCATGTGCTATGTGATGTGGTATGGCCAAGAAGATGTGATGAATGATATATGTGATGTATGAGATTGATCATGTTCTTGTAATAGGGAATCACGACTTGCATGTCGATGAAATTGACAACCGGCAGGAGCCATAGGAGTTGTCTTAATTATTGTATGACCTGCGTGTCACTGAATAACGCCATGTAATTACTTTACTTTATTGCTAATCGTTAGCCATAGTAGTAGAAGTAATAGTTGGCGTGACGACTTCATGAAGACACGATGATGGAGATCATGATGGTGGAGATCATGGTGTCGAGCCGGTGACAAAGATGATCATGGTGCCCCGAAGATGGAGATCGAAGGAGCAAGATGATATTGGCCATATCATGTCACTTTATTTGATTACATGTGATGTTTATCATGTTTATGCATCTTGTTTACTTAGAACGACGGTAGTAAATAACATGATCTCTCACGAAAAAATTCAAGAATTGTGTTCCCCCTAACTGTGCACCGTTGCTAAGGATCGTTGTTCCGAAGCACCATGTGATGATCGGGTGTGATAGGTTCTAACATTCGCATACAATGGGTGTAAGCCAGATTTACACACGCAATACACTTAGGGTTCACTTGACGAGCCTAGCATGTACAGACATGGCCTCGGAACACGGAAGACCGAAAGGTCGAACATGAGTCGTATAGAAGATACGATCAACATGAACATGTTCACCGTTGATGACTAGTCCGTCTCACGTGATGATCGGACACGGGCTAGTCGATTCGGATCATGTATCACTTAGAAGACTGGAGAGATGTCAATCTGAGTGGGAGTTGATTAAAATTTGATTAGATGAACTTACTTATCATGAACTTAGTCTAAATTCTTTACAATATGTGTTGTAGATCAAATGGCCCACGCTCATGTCACCCTCAACTTCAACGCGTTCCTAGAGAAATCCAAGCTGAAAGACGATGGTAGCAACTATACGGACTGGGTCCGTAACCTAAGGATCATCCTCATAGCTGCCAAGAAAACTTATGTCCTAGAAGCACCGCTCGGTGACGCTCCCGCCCCGGCAAACCAAGATGTTATGAACGCTTGGCAGTCGCGTAGTGATGATTACTCCCTGGTTCAGTGCGGCATGCTCTACAGCTTAGAATCGGGGCTCCAAAAGCGTTTTGAGCACCACGGGGGATATGAGATGTTCCAAGAGCTGAAAATGGTTTTCCAGGCTCATGCCCGAGTTCAGAGATATGATGTCTCCAACGCATTCTACAGCTGTAAGATGGAGGAAAACAGTTCTGTCAGTGAGCACATACTCAAGATTTCTGGGTTGCACAACCGCTTGTCTCAGTTGGGAATGAATCTCCCAGACGAAGCGGTCATTTACAGAATCGTCCAGTCGCTCCCACCTAGCTACAAGAGCTTCGTGTTGAACTTCAATATGCAAGGGATGGAGAAGTCCATTCCTGAGGTGTATTCAATGCTGAAATCAGCGGAGGTGGAGATCAAGAAAGAGCATCAAGTGTTGATGGTCAATAAAACCACTAAGTTCAAGAAGGGCAAGGGTAAGAAGAACTTCAAGAAGGACGGCAAGGGAGTTGCCACGCCCGGTAAACCAGTTGCCGGGAAGAAGCCAAAGTATGGACCCAAGCCTGAGACTGAGTGCTTTTATTGCAAGGGCACGGGTCACTGGAAGCGGAACTGCCCCAAATACTTAGCGGACAAGAAAGTCAGCAACGTCAAAGGTAAATGTGATATACATGTTATTGATGTGTACCTTACCAGCGCTCGTAGTAGCTCCTGGGTATTTGATACCGGTGCAGTTGCTCATATTTGTAACTCTAAGCAGGAGTTGCCGAATAAGCGGAGACTGGCGAAGGACGAGGTGACGATGCGCGTCGGGAATGGTTCCAAGGTCGATGTGATCGTCGTCGGCACGCTGCCTCTACATCTACCCTCAGGATTAGTGTTAAACCTTAATAATTGTTATTTAGTACCAGCTTTGAGCATGACCATTATATCTGGATCTCGTTTAATGCGAGATGGCTACTCATTTAAATCCGAGAATAATGGTTGTTCTATTTATTTGAGAGATATGTTTTATGGTCATGCCCGGCTGGTCAATGGTTTATTTTGATGAATCTCGATCGTGATGATACACATATTCATAGTGTGAATGCCAAAAGATGTAAAGTTGACAATGATAGTCCCACATACTTGTGGCATTGCCGCCTTGGTCATATTGGTGTCAAACGTATGAAGAAGCTTCATGCAGATGGACTTCTGGAGTCTCTTGATTATGAATCATTTGACACGTGCAAACCATGCCTCTTGGGCAAGATGACCAAGACTCCGTTCTCCGGAACAATGGAGCGAGCAACCAACTTATTGGAAATCATACATACCGATGTGTGCGGTCCAATGAGTGTTGAGGCTCGCGGAGGCTATCATTATGTTATCACCCTCACAGATGACTTGAGTAGATATGGGTATGTCTACTTGATGAAGCACAAGTCTGAGACCTTTGAAAAGTTCAAGGAATTTCAGAATGAGGTTGAGAATCAATGTGACAGAAAAATAAAGTTCTTGCGATCATATCGTGGGGGTGAATATTTAAGTCATGAATATGGCACGCACCTTAGGAACTGTGGAATTGTTTCACAATTGACATCGCCCGGAACACCTCAGCGTAACGGTGTGTCCGAACGTCGAAATCGTACCCTGTTGGACATGGTGCGATCTATGATGTCTCTCACCGACTTATCGCTATCTTTTTGGGGTTATGCTTTAGAGACTGCCGCATTCACTTTAAATAGGTCTCCGTCGAAATCCGTTGAGATGACACCATATGAACTTTGGTTTGGCGAGAAACCTAAGCTGTCGTTTCTAAAAGTTTGGGGTTGCGATGCTTATGTCAAGAAACTTCAACCTGAGAAGCTCGAACCCAAATCGGAAAAATGCGTCTTCATAGGATACACAAAGGAAACGATTGGGTACACCTTCTACCATAGATCCAAAGGCAAAGTATTTGTTGCCAAGAATGGATCCTTTCTGGAAAAAGAGTTTCTCTCGAAAGAAGTGAGTGGGAGGAAAGTAGAACTTGATGAGGTGACAGTCACCCCTCCCGAACCGGAAAGTAGCGCAGTGCAGGAAATTGTTCCTAAGGTGCCTGCACCGACAAGGGAGGAAGTTAATGATGATGATCATGAAGATAGAGATCAAGTTACTACTGAACTTCGAAGGTCCACAAGGACACGTTCCGCACCAGAATGGTACGGCAACCCTGTCATGGAAATCATGTTGTTAGACAACGGTGAACCTTCAAACTATGAAGAAGCGATGGCGGGCCTGGATTCCAATAAATGGCTTGGATCCATGAAATCCGAGATAGAATCCATGTATGAAAACAAAGTATGGACTTTGGTGGACTTGCCCGATGATAGGCACGCCATAGAAAATAAATGGATATTTAAGAAGAAGACAGGCGCAGATGGTAATGTGACCATCTATAAGGCTCGGCTTGTCACTAAGGGTTATCGACAAGTTCAAGGGACTGACTACGACGAGACTTTCTCTCCCGTAGCGATGCTAAAGTCCGTCCGAATCATGTTAGCAATTGCCGCATTCTATGATTATGAGATATGGCAAATGGACGTGAAAACGACATTCCTTAATGGCTACCTCAAGGAAGAGTTGTATATGATGCAGCCGGAAAGTTTTGTCGATCCAGAAAATGCTAACAAAGTATGCAAGCTCCAGCGCTCGATTTACGGGCTGGTGCAAGCATCTCGGAGTTGGAATATTCGCTTTAATGATGTGATCAAAGCGTTTGGCTTTATACAGACTTGGGGAGAAGCCTGTATCTACAAGAAAGTGAGTGGGAGCTCTGTAGCATTTCTCATATTATATGTGGATGACATATTGCTGATGGGAAATGATATAGAATTCTTGGAAAGTATAAAGGCCTACTTGAATAAGAGTTTTTCAATGAAGGACCTTGGAGAAGCTTCTTACATATTAGGCATCAAAATCTATAGAGATAGATCAAGACGCCTCATTGGTCTTTCACAAAGCACATACCTTGACAATATATTGAAGAAGTTCAATATGGATCAGTCCAAGAAGGGGTTCTTGCCTATTTTGCAAGGTGTGAGATTGAGCAAGGCTCAGTCCCCGACCACGGCAGAAGATAGAGAAAAGATGAGTGTCATTCCCTATGCCTCAGCCATAGGTTCTATCATGTATGCCATGCAGTGTACCAGACCTGATGTGAACCTTGCCATAAGTTTGGTAGGAAGGTACCAAAGTGATCCCGGTATGGAACACTAGACAGCGGTCAAGAACATCCTAAAGTACCTGAAGAGGACTAAGGATATGTTTCTCGTCTATGGAGGTTACAAAGAGTTTGTCGTAAAGGGTTACATCGATGCTAGCTTCGACACAGATCTGGATGACTCAAAGTCACAAACCGGATACGTGTATATTTTGAATGGTGGAGCAGTCAGCTGGTGCAGTTGCAAGCAGAGAGTCGTGGCACATTCTACATGTGAAGCGGAGTACATAGCTGCTTGCGAAGCAGCACAAGAAGGAGTCTGGATGAAGGAGTTCATCACCGACCTAGGAGTCATTCCAACTGCGTCAAGCCCGATGACTCTCTTCTGTGACAACACTGGAGCTATTGCCATTACCAAGGAGCCCATGTTTCACAAGAAGACCAAGCACATCAAGCGCCGTTTCAACTCCATCCAGAATTATGTTCAAGATGGAG
The DNA here is from genome assembly GCA_902687465.1 of Secale cereale. NCBI lineage: Eukaryota > Viridiplantae > Streptophyta > Magnoliopsida > Poales > Poaceae > Secale > Secale cereale. The sequence continues at coordinate 416,787,124 of LR738715.1, forward strand.
ACATAGATATTTGTAAAGTGCATACGGATCTGAATGTTGCAGACCCGTTAACTAAACCTCTTCCACGGGCAAAACATAATCAACACCAGAACTCTATGGGTGTTCGATTCATCACAATGTAACTAGATTATTGACTCTACTGCAAGTGGGAGACTGTTGGAAATATGCCCTAGAGGCAATAATAAAAGGATTATTATTATATTTCCTTGTTCATGATAATTGTCTATTATTCATGCTTGAATTGTATTGTACGGAAACAGCGATACATGTGTGAATACATAGACAACAACGTGTCCCTGGTAAGCCTCTAGTTACTAGCTCGTTGATCAACAGATGGTCACGGTTTCCTGACCATGGACATAGGATGTCATTGATAACGGGATCACATCATTAGGAGAATGATGTGATGGACAAGACCCAATCCTGAGCCTAGCACGAGATCGTATAGTTCGTAATGCTTAAGCTTTTCCGGTGTCAAGTATTTATTCCTTAGAGCATGAGGTTGTGCTACTCTCGGATACCGTACGAATACTTTGGGTGTGCCAAACGTCACAATGTAATTGGGTGGCTATAAAGGTACGCAACGGGTATCTCCGAAAGTGTCTGTTGAGTTGGTCCGAACCGAGACTGGGATATTGTCACTCCGTTTGACGGAGAGGTACCTGTGGGCCCTCTCGGTAAGACATCATCATAATGAGCTCAAAGTGACTAAGGAGTTAGTCACGGGATGATGGATTATGGAACGAGTAAAGAGACTTGCCGTGACGAGATTGAACAAGGTATCAGGCATACCGACGATCGAATCTCGGGCAAGTACCGTACCGATAGACAAAGGGAATATCATACGGGATTGAGTGAATCCTAGACACAGTGGTTCATCCGATGAGATCATCGAGGAACACGTGGGAACCAACATGGGTATCCAGATCCCGCTGTTGGTTATTGACCAGAGAGTCGTCTCTGTCATGTCTGCGTGTCTCCCGAACCCGTAGGGTCTACACACTTAAGGTTCGGTGACGCTAGGGTTATAGAGATACATGCACATGGAAACCCGAATGTTGTTCGGAGTCCCGGATGAGATCCCGGACGTCACGAGGAGTTCCGGAATGGTCCGGAGGTCAATAATGATATATATGAAGTCCAGTTTCGGCCATCGGGTGAATTCCGGGGGTCACCGGGAGTGTCCCGGGACCACTGGAGGGGTCGCGGGGGTCCACCGGGTGGGGCCACCCATCTAGGTGGGTCCCATAGGTCGCAAGGGGGAAGGGGCCAGCCCCTGGTGGGCTGGCGCACCACATGGGCCCCCCTCCATGCGCCTAGGGTTGAAACCCTAGGGGGAGGGGGCGCCCCCTATGCCTTGGGGGGCAAGTCTTCCCCCCTGGCTGCCGCCCCCCTTGGAGATCTGATCTCCCTAGGGCCGGCGCCCCCCTAGACCCTATATATAGTGGGGGGGAGAGGATATCCACACCCCAAGCCTCTGGTGCCTCTCCCCCCTCCCGTCACACTTCCTTCTCCTCTCGCAGGGCGCCGGCGAAGCCCTGCAGGTTTTCCTGTTGCATCCACCACCACGCCGTCGTGCTGCTGGATCTCCGTCAACCTCTCCTCCCCCCTTGCTGGATCAAGAAGGAGGAGACGTCGCTGTACCATACGTGTGTTGAACGCGGAGGTGCCGTCCGTTCGGCGCTGGGATCATCGGTGACGAGGATCGTGAAGAGTACGACTACTTCATCCACGTTCCTTCGAATGCTTCCACATGCGATCTACAAAGGGTATGTAGATGCACCCCATTATGCTCGTTGCTAGATGACTCCTTAGATTGATCTTGGTGAAGCGTAAGAAAATTTTTGAATTCTGCTACGTTCCCCAACATGTCCTTTGTTGAACGGGTTGGGCTTCTTCCCGGCGCTTCCATTGCCGTTCCTTGTGCCATTGTGATTGTGCGAGCTACCTCCTCCATGGGTATGCTGAAACTGTCCTACAGTTTTAGGGGTAAAGCGGGGCGTCTGCTGAGCTCCAGAATTATACTTTCCTTGCCCATACTTCCTCTTGCGACTCTCAATCTGTTGATGGTTCCTTTCAATCATTAGGGCGCGGTCAACCATCTCCCGGTAATTATTGAAAGTTGCCACCATCAACTGTACACTCATCTCATCATTCAGCCCTTCCATGAATCTCTCCTGCTTCTTGTCATCTGTGGCCACATCATCTGGGGCATAACGAGATAGGGTACTAAACTCATACACGTACTGGGCTACAATACGATTCCCTTGGCGCAAATTGCGAAACTCCTACTTCTTCATACTCATTGCTCCAGTTGAGACATGGGCGGTATGAAAAGCTTGCTGAAACTGATCCCAAGTGACATTGGCTACGGGGTTAGTGGCTGTGTAATTCTCCCACCATGCTGTGGCTGGTCCAGACAACTGGTGTGCGGCAAATCGCACCTTCTCAGCATCCGAGCAATTGGCGGTGGTCAAATCCCTTCCAATCTTGCGTAGCCAGTCATCAGCCACAATTGGTTCGATGCTGCTAGCAAACACGGGTGGTTGCAACCTTAAGAAACGTGTCAGGTTGTCCACGGGTGGTGGTGGTGGAGGGTTTTTGTTGTTGTTGTTCTGGTTGTTCTGGGTGTTTTGGACAAGAAGTTGCATCAGGGTGTTCTGCTGCTGGATCAACTGGGTGAGCTCAGGGGGAAACTCGAATTCACGTCTTGGAGGCATCTGATGGGTGTAGAGGGAAGAGATTAGAATAGAAAAGAGGTCTAAGGGGAAAATCACTACCCATATGCACATGAGACAAACACACAATCATATCACACCAATCAATTTCAAACAAGGTCTTGCAAATCTAACGATCATTACAAAAGTGCTCTAAATCTAACATATGGAGGTAAAATACTAGTCACGGGGTGGTCATCTAAAAATATTGATCGGCAGAGGATTCCATAATATCTGCTCCAGCTTCATCTTCATAGTCTTCATCCTTGCTATCCTCAGCTTCCGAATTCGTGTCATCTATGATGATATAGTCTTCCGGTGGTATCTCCTTGGGTTCTTCTTCCTCGTCTTCTTCTCCCATGAGTATTCCTAACTTCCAGGTCAAGTGATCATTCTTCTCCACAAGTATCTTCATCTCCTCCTCATATCCGTCGCGTGTAGACTTGAGTTCTTCTTCTAGCTCCAAATTCCTATTTAGGGCCTTCTTGAAATCTATCATCCTTGCACACATCTGGTGCTCCTGGCAACGAATGTGGTGGTTCAACTCCTGGATGAATGCTGCAATGGATATACCCTTCCGGGTGCTGATCATATCCCAATTCTCATCTCGGCGTCCACAAATCTGGTAGATGGTGTCCTTTAGCTCCTGTTTGTAGACTTCTCCGATCCTTCCCATAGCAATGTGGGCTGCCATACTCCTTCCTAGGCTCCATGTAGGCGCATTAAAGGAAAATGCTATGAGTGAGGTGACGGGTGCAAACGTTCTTCCTGGAACTTGGGCTTGAATCAACCAACGCTCCTCCTCAGGTAGAGTGGCATTGTAGGTTCCGGTGAAACTTGGTAATCCAATGTTGAGATATCTTGTGACTTCCTTCAGGTGTCGTCCAAGGGTGTATCATCATCCGGTTGCATGAACTTGTGCTTTGCTTCCACCATCCTAAAGAGTAGAAAAGACGAGGAATCAGAAAAGAGAAGAGTGAATAGTGTTCTAGGGCTTGTCTTAGTGGTCGTGTCCTACAGTCAGCGTGTGCTCTGATACCATCTTGTAGCGACCAGACCTCAAACAGTCTGATTTCTGTGCATCAGTGTCATCCCTGGATCAGTAATGCTGACACGCACAATACTTGAAGGATTTATAACAGAGTAGCAATCACACACTTATTACATCGATAGTCCAACAATGAATTTATTACAAATAATATGGCTGAAGGCCATCTAACACGATAACAGCGGAAGGCTTGGAAGATAAGTGAGTCCATCAACTCCAGCGGCATCACTGAGTATAGAACCACGACCTAAAAGGCATCTTACTCGTCGTCTGAAAAGTCTGCAACATGAAACGTTGCAGCCCGAAAACGGGTCAGCACATGGAATATGCTGGCAAGGTAACACAAGAGAATACAATGGAAGTAAATCTATACTATATGCAATATGGCTGGTGGAAAGCTCTATGGTTAAGTTTTTGCGTAAAGCCAATTTTTCCCTACTTCAAAGGAATGCATTTTAATTAACTATCATGGTAGTTAAAACATCGTTGAGAAGATAGACATCCTCTCAACCCCAATTAAAATAATCATTAAACCTAACAAAATTAAATTAGAGTAACATGTTGAGATGCACATGAAAATTCAAGTACTAGATACTCAAGACGTCCATAACCGGGGACATGGCTAATCATGATCAGTTTGTACACTCTGTAGAGGTTTGTGCACTTTTCCCACAAGACTCGATCGCCTCCGTTTGGTTTCTCGCACTGCATGGTGTTTGAGAAACGGATGACCGAGAGATAGTCTTTCAGAAGCGCTAGCACCTTATGATCGGGCGGACCGTACCAACTTACATCCCCTACATCTTCTAGTCCACCACTGTAAGAGTTCGCACGACTTACTCATACTATGCTAGAGCCCATAATAGCATTGTGGCTGCACACGGAAGTTTCTAGTATGAATAATCTCATGATCCCTTTGAGCCTGGGTGGCGGTCCAAAAGAAAAACAGGCAATCGCTGGAATACCCACGTGCCTCAATCCACCCAGATGTGTATTAATGTTGCCACCTTAAGTTGAACCATTAATTAACAACTCACATCTGTCATGGATTTCACTCACCCAATCCACGTCTACGAGCATAGCATGTCCTAGCAGCAAACGTAGAAGTAACTCCCAAAGGTTTGAATGTAATGCAGGTAATAGGTACTACCACAAACTACTTCCCAATCCCACAAGTTTAATTGATCCTACTCATGCAATGTTTGAGGGTTGATCTAATGCAATAAAAACTGGGTAATTGGAAAGCATGATCAAAGTGTTACTTGCCTTGCTGATGATCCGCAAAACCTAGAGACTCAAAGTAGCAAGCGACGCACTCCGGGTACTCTATCACAATCAAACAAGCATACAATAAGTACTTAACTAATGCACGGGTAAAACTCAAATAAAAGATCTAACCAGAAAGTTCAACTTAAGAACTCCGGTTTGCAAAAAGAATCAACTCGAAAGAAGCAACAAAACTCATACTGCAAAAGAAACGAGCTCCGGTTCACTATTTGTCATAAAGTCAAATTTTACAGTAGCCAAAACCTTGTTCAAGTTGGTTAAACGTAAAGAGGGATTCAAGACGAAGATCTGGGATTTTGAATCACCTGATTCCGACTCTCGAGCGAAAAGAAAAACGAAAAACAAGATCAGGGCAGAAATCACGATCGGAATAACCGCGGATAAATACCCTCAAAAAGAAAAACGACGAATAGGCTAACGAACGAACGCTCGCTGTCTGCGATTAACTAACGAAAACCGTTCGTTAAAACGAACGTACGGACGAACGTCCGCTAAATAGCTAAACCGAAAGAAAAACCGAACCGGTCTAATCTAATAAAAAACGAATATACGGTTTTATTACTAAACCGATCGGTTTGTAAAAAAAACCGATACCTCGACGATGAACTCCGGCGACGTCGGTCTGGCGGCGGGGTGCTCCGACGAGACGAGGTGGCGGCGCGGCGGCGATGCGAGGCGGCGGGGCTGCGGCGGCGCAGGGCGGCAAGCGGGCGGCGCGGGACGGCAGCGCAAGCGGCGACGGGCGATGGCGCGAGCGGCGGCGGCGGCGCTAGGGTTAGGGTAGGCGAGGCGCGGCGGGCTGGGGCGGTCGGGCCGGGGCGCTGCGCTTATAAAGCCCAGGAGTCCTGGGCCTTCACGACTCCAAGTCGTTTCGTTTTTTTTTTCTAAAAGAGTCTTGGCAGAAAAACTAACGAAAGAAATACTAAACGGACTCCAAAATTCCCGAAATAACTTTTCACCGTCCTCTAATAATATTTAGGACAAAGTGAACATTTTTCCCGGACCTAAATGCAATTTCGAAAAACGTGTAATTTTCCTATGCAAATAAATCGAGAAAAATACCAAAAGTGATTTTAACATTTTCCCCCAATATTTCTGTTACTTTGGAGAAGTCATATTATCTCCGCTCATATTTTGTATTTGGAAATATTTTTAGGAGAGAAAAATAATTAGAATCACACTATCCTTGTATCGGTATTCGAGCGAACTCAAATACGAAAACGATAAAATTCCCAACTCTCTCCGTAGGTCCTTGAGTTGCTTAGAATTTCGAGGAACGCCACAACAAAAAAATGCAAAAACATGCAAATGCAATATGATCTATGTATAACATTTCAAATTGAAAATTTGGGATGTTACACCAGGTTGGTGCATCAAAAGAAAACTCTATTGGCTCAGTGGATGGTGCGAAGGTTCTTCCAGGAATTTGAACTTGAATGCTCCATCGCTCCTCTTCTGGTAAAGTGGCGGTGTAGGTCCCGGTAAAGCTTGGTATTCCTATGTTCAGGTATCTAGTGACTTCCGTCAAGTGTCTTTCAAAAGGTGTGTCTTCATTCGGTTGAGTGAACTTGTTCCTTGGGTCCACCATCCTAAAGAAGTAGAAAAAGGAGAGAAGTCAGAAATGAGTAGAGAAGAGTGACCTAGGGTTTGTCTTAGTGGTCGTGTCCTACAATCAGCGTGTGCTCTGATACCATCTTGTAGCGACCACGATCCGAATGTACCGAAGTCTCTGTGTTTCAGTGTCATCCATGGATCGGTAATGCTGACACACATAGTACTTGAATGATTTATAACAGAGTGGCAATCACACACTTATTACATCTAATGTCTCCAATGAGAAATTATTACAAAAGTCTATGGCTTAAGGCCATCTAACAAAATAACAGCGGAAGGCTTGGAAGATAAGTGAGTCCCTCAACTCCAACGGCATAGCTGAGTGCATGAAAAACGACCTAGAACGTCTTATTCCTCGTCTGAAAAGTCTGCAACGTAATATGTTGCAGCCCGAAAACGGGTCAGCGCATGGAATATGCTGGCAAGATAACATAGAAGGTGCAAGTAATAGAAATAAAGGCTATACTATATGCATATTTGGCTGGTGGAGGCTCTAAGGTTAAAGTTTTTGCGTAAAGCCAATTTTTTCCTACAACAAAGGAATAAATATTATTTTAACTATCATCGTAGTTGAAACATCATTGAGAAGGTACCTCCAACTCAATCCCAATTAAAGTAATCATTAACCCAACAAATTAAATTATAGAGTGATGAGATCAACCAATAATTCAAGTACCAGATACTCAAGATGTCCATAACCGGGGACACGGCTAATCATGATCAGTTTGTACACTCGGCAGAGGTTTGTGCACTTTTCCCACAAGACTTGATCGCCTCCGTTTGGTTTCTCGCACTGCATGGTGTTTAAGAAACGGATGACCGAGACATAGTCTTTCCGAAGAGGTCCCCTTAACCAGATAGATAGGTCGGTACACCTACAATCCCTCTACATCTGCTAGCCCATCATGGAAAGGTTTCCCACAGCTTACTCAACTATGCCAGAACCCATAATGGTATTGTGGCTGCACACGGAAGTTTCTAGCATGAATAGTATTATGATCCCTTTGAGCCTGGGCGGCATTCCATAGGAAAAATCACACGGAACCCCGGGATTTCCTAGGACAACACTGGATTCTCCATGTGCCCTGCAACAAATCCACCCAGATGTGTATTCAAGTAGCCACCTTAACTTGAATCCTTAATTAGCAACTCACATCTGGCATGGATTTCACTCAAACCCAAACCATGTCTACGAGCAGAGCATGATAACCTAAGCATAGCGTCGAAGTAACTCCCAAGGGTTTGCAAATAATGCAGGTAATAGGTTCTACCTCAATCTACTTCCCAGTCCCACAAGTTAAGAGATCCTACTCATGCAATGTGTGAGGGTTTAATCTAATGCATAAAACTGGGTAATCAAAGGGTATGATCAAAGTGTTACTTGCCTTGCTGACGATACGCAAAACCTAGAGACTCGTAGTAGCACGCTTCACAGTCCGGGTATTCTATCGCAAGCAAACAATAGCATACATAAGAAAACAAGTAATGATGCACAAACAAAACTCCAAAAGATAAGATCTGACCAGAAAGTTCAACTTAAGAACTCCGGTTTGCAAAAAGAATCAAATCGAAAGAAGCAACGAAACTCAAACTGCGAAGGAAACGAGCTCCGGTTACTAATTGATCTAACGTCAAATTTTACAGTAGCCAAAACTTTGCTCAAGTTGCTTAAACAGAAAGAGGGCGTCGAGACGAAGACCTGGGATTTTGAATCACCTGATTCCGACTCTCGAGCGAAAAGAAAAACGAAAAACAAGATTATGGTAGAAATCACGATCAGAATAATCGCGGATAAGTACCCAAAAAGAAAATTGACGAACAGGCTAATGAACGAATGTTCGCTGTCTGCGGCTAATGGACGAACAGCGTTCGTTAAAACGAACGTACGGACGAACGTCCGCTAAAAAAACTAAACCGGCAAAAGAATCGATCTAACCTAAAAAAACGAATCCAGGGTTTCTCGAAAAAAACAGATCGGTTTCCAAAGAAAAACCGACGGCGGCGGCGGCTACCTCGGGAAATGGCGGCGAACTCCGGTGAGGGTGCGGCTCCAGCGGCTACCGGCGGCGGGGTTGGCGGCGAGCGGCGGCGGCGGGGTCGGCGGCGGCGCGGCTAGCGGCGGCGGCGCGAGGTCGGCGGCAGCGCGGCTAGCGGCGACGGCGCGAGGCGCGGTGGCGACGACGGCGAGCGGCGGTGGCGCGGCGGCGGCGGTGCTAGGGCAGAGGCGGGGCGACGAGCTGCCTCACGGGCCGGGGCGGCGGCTTATAAAGGCCTTAGGCCAGCGAGTCCTGGCGTAGTACGGCCCGGAGTCGGTTCCTTTTTTTTGAAAGTCCTGACGTAGCAAAACTAAGAAAAGAAATACTAATCGGACTCCAAAAATCCCGAAATAAATTTTCGCCGTCCTCTAATAATATTTAGGACAAAGTGAACATTTTTTCCGGACCTAAATGTAATATTGAAAAACGCGCATTTTTCCTATGCAAATGAAATCGCAAATAAATCCAGAAAATTACCAAAAGTGATTTTAACCTTTTTCCTCCATTATTTCTGTTATTTTGGAGAAGTCATATTATCTTCGCTCATATACTTTATTTAGAAATATTTTTGGAGAGAAAAATAATTAAAACCAACACTGTCCTCGTACCGATATTCGAGTGAACTCAAATACGAAAATGGTAGAATTCCCAACTCTCTCCGTAGGTCCTTGAGTTGTTTAGAATTTCGAGGATCGCCACGAACAAAAATGCAAATAAACATGCAATGCAATATGATCTATGTATAACATTCCAAATTTAAAATTTGGGATGTTACAAGAATACCTGTGTTAAGGTTAGTGATTCCCGTATCATGCACGTATGGTGAACCGCTATGTGACGAAGTTAGAGCATGAGGTATTTGTAGAGTGCCAACCTTTGTGTGGAGGTCGGGTGCGCACGATGGTTATCTCCTACAAACCTCCCCCTTAGGAGCATTCATTGATTACTTTGTTTTTGATGACTCGTAGATTTATGACTAATGTTGAGTCCATGGATTATACGCACTCTCACCTTTCCACCATTGCTTGCCTCTCTTGTACCGCACAAATTTTGCCGGTACCATAAACCCATTATATATCCTTCCTCAAGACAGCCACCATATTGTTCCTCAAAAATGCCACCATACCTACCTATCATGGCATTTCCATAGCCATTCCGAGATATATTGCCATGCAACTTTCCACCATTCCGTTCATATGACACGCATCATATTGTCATAGTGCCATGCATGATCATGTAGTTGACATCGTAGTTGTGGCATAGCCACCATGCATAATTTTCCATACATGTCACACATGATTCATTTCTTATGCGGTACACCGCCGGAGGCATTCATGTAGAGTTATACTTGTTGTATTATCGAGTTGTAAATTCAAGTTGTAACAAAAAGTGTGATGATCATCATTATTAGAGCATTGTCCCGTGTGAGGAAAGGCCAATTAAAAAGGAGAAGACCCAAAAAAAATATAGAGAGGGGCAAATAAAAAAAGGCCCTCCAAAAAAAATGAGAGAAAAGAGAGAAGGGACAATTGATACTATCTTTTTCCACACTTGTGCATCAAAGTAGCACCATGATCTTCATTGTAGAGAGTCTCATGATTAGTCACTTTCATATACTAGTGGGAATTTTTGTTATAGAACTTGGCTTGTATATTCCAACGATGGGCTTCCTCAAATGCCCTAGGTCTTCGTGAGCAAGCAAGTTGGATGCACACTCACTAGTTTGTTTTGTTGAGCTTTCATTCATATTTAGCTCTAGTGCATCCGTTGCATGGCAATCCCTACTCACTCACAATGATATCTATTGATGGGCATCTCCATAGACCGTTCATACGCCTAGTCGATATGAGACTATCTTCCTCCTTTTTGTCTTCTCCACAACCACCTCTATTCCACCCATAGTGCTATATCCATGGCTCACGCTCATGTATTGCGTGAAAGTTGAAAGGTTTGAAAAGCATAGAGTATGAAAACAATTGCTTGGCTGAAATCGGGGTTGTGCATAATATGAATATTTTGTGTGATGAACAGGAAGCATAGCCAGACCATATGATTTTGTAGGGATAACTTCCTTTAGCCATGGTATTTTGGGAAGACATGATTGCTTTGTTAGTATTGCTTGAAGTATTGTTATTTCTTATGTCAATATAGACTTTTATCTTGAATCCTTCAGATCTGAACATTCATGCCACAATTAAGAGAATTACATTGAAAAACTATATTGGTTAGCATTCCACATCAAAAATTCTTTCTTTATCATTTACCTACTCGAGGACGAGCAGGAATTAAGCTTGGGGATGCTTGATACGTCTCCAACGTATCCATAATTTTTTATTGTTCCATGCTATTATTTATGAAGTCTTGGATGTTTAATGGGCTTTATCATTCACTTTTATATCATTTTTGGGACTAACCTACTAACCCAAAGGCCCAGTCCAGATTGCTGTTTTTTGCCTATTTCAGGGTTTTGCAGAAAAGGAATATCAAACGGAGTCCAAACGGAATGAAACCTTCGCGAGAGATATTTTTGGAGGAAATCACGCTCGGGAATCTTCGGGACCAAGTCAGGGGACGAAGGGCCAGCCCCCCTGCCTCGAGGCTGGCCCACACGGCCCCGGGTGCCCTCCTTCTTCCTATATATACCTACGTACCCCAGAAACTCCATAAGCAGATAGAAAACCCAAATTCCATCGCCGTAGCTTCTGTTCCCGTGGAGATCCCATCTTGGAGCCTGTTCCGGGAGGGGGATCCATCACGAAATCCTTCATCATCATCATCATTGCCCTCACCATGAGTTGTGAATAGTTTGCCTCAGACCTTCGGGTCCATAGCTAGTATCTTGATGGCTTATTCTCTCTCTGGATCTCAATACAAAGTTCTCCTCGGTCTTCGAGGAGATCTATTCGATGTAATCTCTTTTTGCGGTGTGTTTGTTGAGATTCGATGAGTTGCGAGTTTATGATCAAGGTTATCTATGAAAGATATTTGGTTCTTCTCTGAAATTTTTATGTGTGCTCATAATATCCTTGCAAGTCTTTTTGAATTATTGGTTTGGTTTGGCCTACTAGATCTATAGTTCTTGCAATGGGAGAAGTGCTTGGCTTTGGGTTCAATCTTGCCGTGTCCTTTCCCAGTGACAGTAGGGGCAGCAAGGCACGTATTGTATTGTTGCCATCGAGGATAAAAAGATGGGGTTTTCATCATATTGCTTGATTTTATCCCTCTACATCATGTCATCTTGCTTAAGGCGTTACTCTGTTCGTATGAACTCAATACACTAGATGCATGCTGGATAGTGGTCGATGTGTGGAGTAATAGTAGTAGATGTAGAATCGTTTTGGTCTACTTGCCTCGGACGTGATGCCTATATACAATGATCATGCCTAGATAGTCTCATAATTATTCGCTTTTCTATCAATTGCTCGATAGTAATTCGTTTACCCGCTGTAGAATATCGCTATCATGAGAGAAGCCACTAGAGAAAACTATGGCCCCGGGGTCTATTCTCAACATATCAATATACATCTACTTTACTTTTCTTGCTTTTATTTGCTGTTTTATTAAACCAAAAATACCAAAAATATAATTATCATCTCTATCAGATCTCACTCTCGTAAGTGACCGTAAAGGGATTGACAACCCCTTATCGCGTTGGCTGCGAAGTTGTTATTTGTTTGTGCAAGTGCGAGGGACTCGCGCGTGGTCTCCTACTGGATTGATACATGGGTTCTCAAAAACTGAGGGATATACTTACGCTACTGTGCTGCATCTCCCTTTCCTCTTCGAGGGAATACAACGCAAGCTCAAGAGGTAGCAAGTCACCAGCAGCAAGGTTATCAAGTTTTGCAAAGTTCAGTGGAGTCACCATACCGAGGATGAAGCCACCTGGGAATGAGAGGACGATCTACCCAAGGACCACCCACACGTGTTCTCTAGCCAAACCGAATCTCGAGGGTGAGATTCATTTTTACGGGGGTAGGTTTGTAACATCCCAAATTTTCAATTTGGAATGTTATGCAAAGATCATATTGCATTGCATATTTTATTGCATTTGTGCCTTGCGATCCTCAAAAATTCTAAGAACCTCAAGGACCCACGGAGAGAGTTGGGAATTCTACCGTATTCGTATTTGAGTTTTCTCAAATACCAGTACGGGGACCACTTTGGTTTTAATAGTTTTTCTCTCCTAAAAATATTTCTTAATATAATATATGAGCGCAGATAATATGACTTCTCTAAAATAAGAGAAATATTGGAGGAAAAATATTAAAATCACTTTTGGTTTTTATTCGGATTTTAATTGCGATTTTATTTGCATTGGGAAAATGCGTGTTTTTCAAAATTGCATTTAGGTCCGGGAAAAATGTTCACTTTGTCCTAAATTTTATTAGAGGACGGTGAAAATTTATTTCGGAATTTTTCTTCTCTGTTTAGTATTTTATTTCTGAGGTTTTCTGTGTGAGGATGTAAAAAAAAGTGAGTCAGACTGACTGGGTCGAAGCCTAGCCGGCCCAGCGCCGCTACCGCCTCCGACTCCGACCGGAGTCCGCCTCGCGCCTGCCTCCCGTCGTGGCCGAGCCGGCCACCTCGCCCCTTGCTCCCTTCCCCCATTCATCGCCCCCCTGCGCCCTATTTAAGCCGCCACCGCCCCCCCCCCCTCGTTTCGCCTCCACCACCGCCGCCGAGCCCACCGTCGACGCCGCTGCGCCGCCGCCGCTAGCTGGTGCCACCGTCGCCGCTGCTGCTGTAGCCTCCGCCGCCGATGCCGTTGCCGCCCGCAACCCGCTCCGCCACCCGCCGCCGAACCGTTAAGGTAACGGCCGGTTTTTTTTGTTTAGACCGTTCGTTTTTTTAGAAAAACCCTAGATCTATTTTTTAATAGATCGGTTCGGTTTTTTTCGGTTTAGTTAGTTAGCGGACGTTCATCCGAACGTTCGTTTTAACAAACACTGTTCGCCCGTTAGTCACAGACAACGAACGTTCGTTCGTTAGCTTGTTCGTCAGTTTTCTTTTTTGGGGCTTTATCCGTGGTTATTTCGATCGTGATTTCTGCCCTGATCTTGTTTTTAGTTTTTCGTTTTGCTCGAGAGTCGGAATTAGGCGATTCAAACGCCCAGATCTTCGTCTCGAAGCCCTCTTTCCATTTAACCAACTTGAACAAAGTTTTGCTACTATAAAATTTGACCTTAGACCAATCTAGTAAACGGATCTTGTTTCTTGCGCAGTTTGAGTTTTGTTGCACCGTTTGATTTGATTATTTTTGCAAACCGGAGTTCTTAAGTTGAACTTTCCCGGTTAGATCTTCTTGTATGGACTTCTGCTTGTGCATGTTTGTTTGATTGCTTATGTTAGCTATTGTTTGCTTGCGATGGAATTCCCAAAGTGTGAAGCATGCTATTACGAGTCTTTAGGTTTTGCGAATCATCAGCAAGGCAAGTAACACTTTGATCATACCCTTTATTACCCAGTTTTTATTCATTAGATCAAACCCTCACACATTGCATGAATAGGATCTCTTAACTTGTGGGTCTGGGAAGTAGATTGAGGTAGAACCTATTACCTGCATTATTTTTAAACCCCTGGGAGTTACTTCTACGTTATGCTTAGGTTGCCATGCTATGCTCGTAGACGTGGTTTGGGTTTGAGAGTATCCATGACAGATGTGAGTTGTTAATTAATGGCTCAACTTAAGGTGGCTACTTGAATACACATCTGGGTGGATTGGTTGCAGGGCACCTGGAGAATCCAGTGTTGTCCTAGGAAATCTCAGAGGAACCGTGTGATTATCCTATGGAATGCCACCCAGTCTCAAAGGGATCATTAAACTATTCATGCTAGAAACTTCCTTGTGTAGCCACAATGCCATTATGGGCTCTGGCATAGTATGAGTAAGTTGTGTGAGCTCTTTCAGTGGTGGACTAGCAGATGTAGGGGAAAGTAGGTGTACCGCTCCACCCGTGGTAAAGAGTAAATGCTTCTGAAAAACTATGTCTCTGTCATCCGTTTCTCAAACACCATGCAGTGCGAGAAATCCAACGGAGGAGATCGAGTCTTGTGGGGAAAAGTGCGCAAACCTCTGCAGAGTGTACAAACTATTCATGAGTAGCCGTGTCCCCGATTATGGACAATATTGAGTATCTGGTACTTGACTTATTGGTTGATCTCATCACTCTAAAATTAATTTGTTGGGTTAATGATGACTACTTTAATTGGGATTGAGTTGGAGGTACCTTCTCAATGATGTTTCAACCACCATGATAGTTAAAATAAAAGTTATTCCTTTGTTGTAGGAAAAAATTGGCTTTATGCAAAAACTTTAACCTTAGAGCCACCACCAGCCAAATATGCATATAGTGTTAGCCTTTATTTATGTTACTTGCTCTACTGTGTTATCTTGCCAGCATATTCCATGTGCTGACCCATTTCGGGCTGCCACATGTTACGTTGCAGACTTTTCAGACGAGGAGTAAGACGTGCTAGGTTGTTTGTCATGCACTCAGCTATGCCGTTGGAGTTGATGGACTCACTTATCTTCCAAACCTTCCGCTGTTATTTTGTTAGATGGCCTTATGCCATAGACTTTTGTAATAAGTTCTCTTTTGAGACATCCATTGTAATAATTGTGTGATTGCCACTCAGTTATAAATTCTTCAAGTGCTGTGCGTGTCAGCATTACCGATCCAGGGATGACACAGAACACAGAGACTTCGGTCCATTCGGATCGTGGTCGCTACATAAATTCTAGCAAGTGTTCCTACTCTTGGTTGCTCTCCTCGAATTGGTCATCCCAGTATGTTGACACCTTCACTTCTCTGCCTCGGTTCATCATAATGAAGCCGACATCCTTTCTTCAGGGTCTCCATCATACATGATAGAGCCTATGGCTAAAGCATAGGGGATGACACTCATCTTTTCTCTATCCTCTGTAGTCGCTGGGCATTGAGTCTTACTCAACTTCACACCTTGCAAAATAGGCAAGAACCCCTTCTTGGACCGATCCATTTTGAACTTCTTCAAAATCTTATCAAGGTATGTGCTTTGTGAAAGTCCTATTAAGTGTCTAGATCTATCTCTATAGATTTTGATAACTAATATGAAAGCAGCTTATCCTAGGTCCTTCATTGAAAAACTCTTGTTCAAATATTCCTTCACGTTTTCCAAAAGTTCTATATTGTTTCCAATCAGCAATATGTCATCCACAAATAATATTTGGAACACTATAGAGCTCCCACTCACTTTCGTGTAAATACAAGCTTCTCCGAAAACTTGTATAAACCCAAACGCTTTGATCACCTCATCAAAGCAAAGATTCCAACTCCGAGATGCTTGTACCTGTCCATAAATGGATCCCTGGAGTTTGCATGCTTTGTCAGCATTCTTTGGATTGAAAAAACCATCCGGTTGCATCATATACAACTCTTCCTTAAGGAAACCATTAAGGAACATTGTTTTGACATCCATCTGCTAGATTTCATAATCGAAAAATGCACCTATTGCCAACATGATTTTGACGGATTTCAGCATCGCTACGGGTGAGAAAGTCTCATCATAGTCAACTCCTTGAACTTGTGAAAACCCCTTTGCCACAAATCGAGCTTTATGGACGGTCACATTGCCGTATGCGTCTGTCTTTTTCTTGAAGATCCATCTATTCTGGATGGCCTTTCGCCCTTCAGGCAATACTTCCAAAGTCCATACTTTGTTTTCATACATGAATCCCATATCGAATTTCATGGCCTCTAACCATTTGTCAGAATCCGGGCCCACCATCACTTCTCCATAGCTCATAGGTTCATCGTTGTCCAACAACATGACTTCCAAGACAGGGTTACCATACCACTCAAGAGCAGAACGTATCCTTGTCGACCTACGAGGTTCGATAGTAACTTGATCTGAAAGCTCATGATCACCATCATTAGTTTCCTCTTCAACTGACGTAGGTGCCACCGAAACTTCTTTCTGCACTGTGCTACTATCTGGTTTAACCTCATCAAGTTCTATCTTCCTCCCACTCAATTCTTTTGAGAGAAACTCTTTCTCGAGAAAGGACACGTTCTTAGCAACTAACACTTTGCCCTCGGATCTGAGATACAAGTTATACCCAGCCATCTCCTTTGGGTATCCTATGAAGACACATTTGTCTACTTTGGGTTCGAGCTTTTATGGCTGAAGCTTGACATAAGCATCGCAGCCCCAAACCTTAGGAAACGTCATCTTAGGTTTCTTGCCAAACCATAATTCATACGGTGTCGTGTCTACGGACTTAGATAGTGCCCTATTTAAAGTGAATGTAGTTGTCTCTAATGCATAACCCGAAAACAATAGTGGTATATCGGCAAGAGATGTCATAGAACGCACCATATCCTATAAGGTATGATTACAACGTTCGGACACACCATTATGCTGTGGTGTTCGAGGTGGTGTCAACTGTGAAACAATTCCACATTGTCTTAAGTGATTGCCAAACTCATAACTCAGATATTCTCCCCCTTGATCGAATCATATGACTTTAATCTTCTTGTTACAATGATTCTCGACTCCACTCTGAAATTGTTTGAACTTTTCAAATGTTTCAAACTTATGCTTCATTAAGTAAATATACCATATCTACTCAAATCATCGGTGAAGGTGAGGAAATAAGGATATCCACCACGCGCGTCAATACTCATCGGACCGCACACATCAGTATGTATGATTCTAACAAGTCACTTGCATGTTCCATTGTACTGGAAAATGGGGTTTTGGTCATATTGCCCATGAGGCATGGTTCACATGTTTCAAGTGATTCAAAATCAAGAGACTCCAAAAATCCATAAGCATGGAGTTTCTTCATGCACTTTACACCAATATGACCTAAGCGGCAGTGCCACAAGATAGTGGTATTATAATTATTAACTATACATCTTTTGGCATCAAGGTTATGAACATGTGTATCATCACTATCAAGATTCAATAAGAATAAACCCCTCACAATGAGTGCATGACCATGAAAGATATTACCCATATAAATAGAACAACCATTATTCTCTGCTTTAAATGAGTAACCGTCTCGCATTAAACAAGATCCAGATATAATGTTCATGCTCAACGTAGGCACTAAATAACAATTATTCAGGTCTATCACTAATCCCGATGATAATCCAAGAGCGAGTGTCCCGAGGGCGATGACATCAACCTTGGAATCATTTCCCGCGCCCATCATCACTTCGCCCTTCGCCAGCCTCCATCTATTCTGTAGTTCCTGTTTAGAGTTGCAAATGTGAGGAACTGCACCGGTATCAAATACCCAGGCACTACAATGACAGCTGGTTAGGTACACATCAATAACATGTATATCACATATACCTTTTTTGGCCCCCTTCTTGTATGCCTGATACTTGGGGCAATTCCGCTTCCAATGGTCAGTTCCCTTCCAATAGAAACACTCAGTTTCTGACTTGGGTCCAGCCTTGGGTTTCTTCATGGGAGGAGCAACTCCTTTGCAACATTTCTTGAAGTTTCCCTTCCTTCCCTTGTTCTTCTTGAAAATAGTGGTTTTACTGACCATCAACACTTGATGCTCCTTCTGGATGTCCGACTCAGCGAATTTCAGCATCGCGAACAGCTCGGAGACAGACCTATTCATCACTTGCATGTTATAGTTCAGCACAAAGATCTTGTAGCTAGGTGGTAGTGATTGAAGAACTCTGTAAGCAATCGCCTCAGGCGAGCTCAACTCCCAACTCAGGCAGACTGTTATAGTACCCAGACATTCTGAGTATGTGCTCACTGACAGAACTGTTCTCCTCCATCTTGCAGGTATAGAACTTATCGGAGGTCTCATACCTCTCGATCCGGGCATTTTTCACAAAAATAAACTTCAACTACTGGAACATCTCATATGCCCCATGACGTTAAAAACGCCTTTAAAGTCCCGGCTCTAAGCCATACAACATGGTGCACTGAACTATTGAGTAGTCATCAACACGCGACTGCCAGGCGTTCATAACGTTCACAGACGCGTGAGCGGGTGGTGCACCAAGCGGTGCATCAAGGACATAAACCTTATGGGCAGCCGTGAGGCTAATCCTCAGATTACCGGCCCGGCCCACAAAGTTACTTCCATCATCTTTCATATTATCTTTCTCTAGGAACGCATTGAAGTTGAGGGGAGCTACTACGCAAGCCATTGATCTAAAACATAAGTTTGCAAAGGTAACTTAGACTATTGTTCATTATAAATGAGTTCAATTAATCTTATTACTTAAGAACTCCCACTCAAATCAACATCCCTCTGGTTATCCGAGTGTAACACGATACAAATTCACCAACCCTAGTCTGATCATCACGTGAGATGAGGTGGTTTCAATGCTGAACATCTCCATGTTGATCTTATCTACTATATGACTCTTGTTCGGCCTTTCGGTCTCTTGTGTTCCGAGGCCATGTCTGTACATGCTAGGCTCGTCAAGTTTAACCCAATTGTTCGGCATGTGCAAAACTAGCTTGCACCCATTGTATGTGAACATGGAGTCTATCACACCTAATCATCACGTGGTGCTTCGAAACGACGAACTTTTGCAACGGTGCACACTTGGGGAGAACACAATTTTATCTTGAAATTTCAGTGAGGGATCACTGTATAAGGCTACCGTCGTCCTAAGAAAAATAAAATGCATAAAAGGATTAACATCACATGCAAATCATAAGTGACATGATATGGCCATCATCTTGTGCTTTTGATCTCCATCTCCAAAGGACCGGCAATATCTCCATCGTCACCGGCGTGACACCATGATCTCCATCATCGTGCCGCCATTGGGGTTGTCACGCTAACCATTCTTCTACTACTATTGCTAATGCTTAGCGATAAAGTAAAGCATTATAAAGCGTTTAATGATCGAGACACAGGTCATACAATAATTAAAGACAACCCTATGGCTCCTAACGGTTGTTGTATTCATTGACATGAAAGTCGTGATAAACTATTACAAAACATGATCATCTCATCCATCAAATATATCTCATCATGTATTTGGCCATATCATATCACAACATACCCTGCAAAAACAAGTTACACATCCTCTAATTGTTGTTGCATGTTTTACGTGGCTGCTATGGGTATCTAGCAAGAACGATTCTTACCTACGCAAATCCACAACGGTGATATGAAAATTGCTATTCAACCTTCTACAAGGACCGCCTTTGTTGAATCCAATTCAACTAAGGTGGGAGAGACAGACACCCTCCAGCCATCTTTATGCAACAAGTTGCATGTCTGTCGATGGAACCGGTCTCATGTGCGTGGACATGTAAAGTTGGTCTGAGCCGCTTCATCTCACAATACCGTTGAACCAAAATAAGACTAGAGAAGGAAGCAATCTGAATATCAACGCCCGCAAACTCCTTTGTGTTCTTCTCGTGATGTCATCTACGCATAGACCTAGCTCATGATGCCACTATTGGGTAACGTTGCATGGGAAACAAAAAATTTCCTACGAACACCCAAGATCCAATCTAGGAGATGACCATCTATGAGAGGAGAGATTGGATATACATACCCTTGTAGATCTCTAAGAGGAAGCGTTAAAGAGCACGGTTGATGTGGTGGTACGTCTTCGTGATCCAATCATGATCCGTCCTACGAACTCCGATCTAGTGCCGAACGAACGACACCTCCGCGTTCAACATACGTACGGCTTGATGACGCCATCACCTCCTAGATCCAGCAAGCAATGGTGAAGTAGTAGCTCGAGTCCTCTGGCAGCACGATGGCATGGCGGTGGTGGTGGTGGTGGTGGTGGAATCTCAGCAGAGCATCGCTAAGCACTACGGGGAGGAGGATAGCTACGAGGGAGAGGAAGGGCACCGTCGTAGCGTGCATATGTGCTCAAAGGTGTGGTTGCCCCATCTCTACCTCTCTATATATATGGGAAGGGAGGATGGGGTGATGCCCCTTGGGTTTCCCCTAGGGGGCGGCAACTAGGGCAGATGGGATCTCCCCCAAGGAAACTTGCCCCCCAAGCCGGGACGTGGGAAGCCCTAGGGGGCGCCCCCAAACCTCTTGGTTATGTTAGATGGGGTGAGGGGGGAGCTCAGTCCCTTAGTGGTCTTGTTTCCACCTCCCCTTGGACCCTTGTCGGGGCCCTCAAAACCCCTTTCGGCAATGCTGGTAATCACCCGGTACCTCTGGAACAATTCTGAACTCCACTACTCTCCGTCCAATATATCAATCTTCACCTTCGGACCATTCCGGAGTTCCTCGTCAAATCTAGGATCTCATCCGGGACTCCAATCAATCTTCAGTGACCACCATAATGACTCAACTATACTTATATTGTCACCAAATGTTAAGTGTGTAGAACCCGCGGGTTCGAGAACTATGCAGACATCTACAGTCAATAACCAATAGCGGGACCTAGATGCCCATATTGGTTCCCATATATTCTACGAAGATCTTATCGGTCGAAACTCGATTTCATGGATTCAGTTAATCACATGTGTTGCTCCCTTTCTCTGTCGGTGTGTTACTTGCCCGAGATTCACTCATCGGTATCTCCATACCTATTTCAATCTCATTACCGGAAAGTCTCTTTACTTGTTCAGTAATACAAGATCCCGCGAGTAACTCCTTAGTCACATTGCTTGCAAGATTCTTGTGATGTTGTATTACCGAGAGGGCCCAGAGATACCTCTCCGTCTCACGGAGTGACAAATCTCAGTCTTGATCCATGCCAACTCAATAACACCCTCGCAGATACCTGTAGAGCACCTTTATAGTCACCCAGTTACGTTCCAATGTTTGGTACACACAACGTACTCTTCTGTGGGGACACCGACTCATAAGTCGAGATCACAGAATGCACGTGTACAGTGATCCCAGAGATCAATGCTCACTGAACACACAGAAGCTGAATAACAAGAGTCTTACATCCATACATACCGTATTACACAAATAGGACCGCTAAGGTCAAGTCTTGAGTATATCGTCGCAGCGGAAAATCTTCAATGACAACATGGACCCATGCCATCTGCCTTAACCCTACAGGCATTCTGACTAGGAAGCGTCCTAGCTCGCATGCTCGACACCAAGAAATCTTCATCTTAACATGTTCTCTCCTGCCTGGCCAATAAAATAACCAGTGGCAAGCCAATGAGTACTTTGAATGTACTCGCAAGCAACTCAAGTGTGATGACAGAATAATTATGCAAGGCTCTACTGCTAAATTGGCAGTTTTGCGGAAAGCTAGTTTTTCATATGCAAGTATGATCAACATATAACATGGATATGCATGTGTCTGTAACAAGTATCAGGAGGTCACAGACATCAATATCGAGAAAGAGTTGTAATCAACTCATGTTCAAGCTCATTGTGACTTTCTCACAATCACATCAACAATATCTCTGAATCGTGTTGTTTCCCAAAAACTTATGGACATAGTCTAAGTAGCACCACCTGAATCGTGCCTGAAGAATCTTCAACAACTTCTCGCCTGATGAGGTGGTGTGGTGAAGGTGCCTCCTTGTAGCTGGTGTTGACTTGTCTTCTCTTGTCTCTTTAATCATGACGATCCCTTGTGCCTTCTGGGGCGTCGAGGGTACTAGGTAGGCAATCCATGTGCAAATAACAAGGCATAATAGAGGTCCAACATGTCGATTTCGTTGATGAAAACATCGACACCAAGAGCGGGGGATGAAGAGAACCGTTTTCCTGCTCACTATAGTGAGGCGGACCAAATGGCGAGGTTATCATCCACCGGTGGTTGCCGATACAACAACGGTAGTGACATGATTACTCTATTAGCGATGTATATCATGATTTTGCACAACTCATGCCCTGGTCATCGTAGGCTAGGGTTGCACCATCTTCTGGGTCTTCATGTCCTCACTCATCGAGGATGGATTTTCCGTGGACATCGTCTTGTCGTGGTGTCGCCACTCTTGCGTGCAAAAGTGGTGGGTGAGTGTTTGGCAAGGTGCACTCCACGAGGATTACAGAAAATCCAGTGGTCTGGGGCATAAGGGTTCTGGCGACCAAAAGTTTTAAAGGGGAAGAGATCGAGTATAGCCTAGTTTTCGAAAAACTGAGAAGGGAAGAGAAGTATAGATAGTTTTGAAAACTACTAATAGTTTTGGAAATAGTTTTACCCTAACTAACGACCATGCTAACTAAGGCTTCCTACAGTCAGGATGGCTCTGATACCAGCTCTGTGGGGACCCCGACTCATAAGTTGAGATCACCGAATGCACGTGTACAGTGATCCCAGAGATCAATGCTCACTGAACACACAGAAGCTGAATAACAAGAGTCTTACATCCATACATACCGTATTACACAAATAGGACCGCTAAGGTCAAGTCTTGAGTATATCGTCGCAGCGGAAAATCTTCAATGACAACATGGACCCATGCCATCTGCCTTAACCCTACAGGCATTCTGACTGGGAAGCGTCCTAGCTCGCATGCTCGACAACAAGAAATCTTCATCTTAACATGTTCTCTCCTGCCTGGCCAATAAAATAACCAGTGGCAAGCCAATGAGTACTTTGAATTTACTCGCAAGCAACCCAAGTGTGATGATAGAATAATTATGCAAGGCTCTACTGCTAAATTGGCAGTTTTGCAGAAAGCTAGTTTTTCATATGCAAGTATGATCAACATATAACATGGATATGCATGTGTCTGTAACAAGTATAAGGAGGTCACAGACATCAATATCGAGAAAGAGTTGTAATCAACTCAGGTTCAAGCTCATTGTGACTTTCTCACAATCACATCAACAATATCTCTGAATCGTGTTGTTTCCCAGAAACTTATGGACATAGTCTAAGTAGCACCACCCAACTGTCCTTGACGGCGGACACGGCTATTCGAATAGTTTTACACTCTGCAGAGGTTGCGCACTTTACCCACAAGATCCGGGGAACTTCCGTGTCATCCACGACCCGCGGTACCTCAAGTACCCGGGGTAAGCACCTGATCATTATTTTTCCTTAGACGACACTAACATAGAGTCCACTCGTTGGTACACGGCCCTCGGGTACAAACAATAGATCACGGGACTTGCCCTAATTTCAATGTCACGCGTACCCGAAGGGACCAACGGTGTGTTCGGTGCCCTGTGAAAACAGTCATGGTCGTCTATCCAAGTACGACCCCGTCCCGGGAAAGACCTCAAGTCTTCCCGTCACTAGTAATGCGGGCACCATGCTAGTATCGACCTAAGTAATCAATAAAGCCCCGTCCCATAAGGGGTAGTGTGGTTGCACATGTTTGGTTGGGACGGTAGTCACAAATAGATCTAATCCATCTCTGTAAACAACACTTTCATCAAGCCTCGGCACACTACTTCTTCACCAAGTAGTGCCCTAGCTCCTCATCAACTCCCAGGGGCATTAGTGGCACCCACTCGGTCTTTTGCAAGTATGTCAAACCACACTTGTTTCACTCAATGCATAACCCTGACCCATTTTGCGTAGCCAACTACTATAGCATACATCTATCTACTCCACCCACATAACCCTCATAGGAAGGTAGGGTCATGTTTGATGCAAGTATCAATAGTAAGTAACATAGGTAGCAACCAAAGTGGTCTCCACCTCAACATGATTCCGATGCATTGATAATAAGGTGCTATGAGATATGCATAAAAAGGTTTCTTGAACATGGTCAAAGGCCTGCTTGCCTTATTCTTCCGAGTCTTCAAACCTTCTGGTCCATCTCCGAGTATTCCGTTTATTTCGTCAACTAACGATGGAAACAATCATAATAAGCCACACAATCAAAGCAAAAATAAAAGTGCTCTAAAAATAGGAGTTGGACTTTTCTAGGATACTTCTGGTCACATGAAGAATAACCAAGGTGGTTTCATAGGTGTTGGATTAATAGGTAGTTTGGAACATTTCAATGTGATTGAACCAAGGGGTTTATGGATTTGAAAGAAGTATACATAAATATTTTCTTGAATGATGAGCAAAGGCACCCATCAACAAGTCATGATTTTAGAAGCATCTAGGAGTTGGTTTCACTGGATTTGGAATTCAAATGAATTTCCTAGGATTTTGCAAAGCTGATAAATATGAAGAAAAGGCTCAATATTTGGTGGGGTACAGAAAGTGTTAATAAAAATGTTCCAAAACTAAGTTTGGATATGACAAGCATCTAGGAATTTGAACCACTGTATTTGGATCAAAAATGAGCTCTCTGTGATTTTCTAACGTTCATCACAGAAAATGGAATATGGGCATTTGATAAATATTTGTGTAGGAAAAGTCTCTGGAATACTGTGCATGTTAAACCATGTGATAGAGCATGATTTTAGAGACTACCAGAAATTTGAATCATGCCATTTGGAGTTTAAAGAAATTATTTAGGCATTTTTGAAGTTGTCTGGAAAAGAAAGAAAAAGGAAAAGTGGTAAGGGTTTACCCTCCACTGCGCTCAGGGCGGTGGATAGCTCGCGGGCCGGCCCAGCGGCTCGGCCGCACTCGCGCAGGGGGCCACGCCGGAGGCGGCTTTCGGGGAGGCGTTTTCGCGCGGGGGAAGCGGGCTGCACCGTGGCTGCCTCCACTTAAACTGCTGGGCCCTGCTGGCTGGGTCGCTGCCAGGTGCCCCCCCCCCCCCCCCCCCGGG
>LR738715.1:416812537-416842801 GCA_902687465.1 Secale cereale
CCCCCCCGCGGGGGTCATCTTCCTCCTCCTGCTCCCGCGACAGAGGGGAGGGGAGGCTCGGGCCACGCGATGCCGGCGCCCGTCCCCGGCGGCACAGGCCATCCCCGGCCAAGCTACGGCCACCGGAGGAAGGCCCAAGGGACGGCGCATCGGGGAAGGCCCTTGGGGCGGCAGGGGAGTGACCGGAGCGCCCCCTGCACCGGCCATGGCGGGCGGCCTCGTCGAGTGGTGGTGGTGCGGACACCACGGGGCACGGGAAGAGGCGGCTAGGGGACGGGGAGCTCCGCACCCCAGTGGCCGTTCTCCTCCTGGTGGCCAACAGAGAAGGAGGAGGCCACAGGGAGCCGATTTGGGAGGAGACCGACGGCGGCTCGTCGGCCATGGAGGTGCAAAGAGGACACGAGGGGGAGAGGGGAGATGTCTGGGAGATGCACGGGTGGGAGGAGGGTCCAGAAGAGGCAAGGGTGCTCGGGGGGAGGCTTCATATAGGAGCAGCCGCGGTGCACCACGAGCACGGTCCAGGGCGCGCACGGGCGAGCTCGTTGAGAGAGGAGGAGGGCAGGAGAGGATAAGGCCGACAGCGGGGCGTGTCGTGGACGTCGAGGCGACCTCGATGGACACGCCCATTCTGCCCAAGGTCGCCTGGAAGCCTCGGGAGGGCCGAGCTACAGTGCCTCGGTGCACTGTAGCGTGCTCCAGAGCGTGCCTTTGGCCGGCATGCTTATGTCTTTGCTTCCTGGCCGTGTCCCCCAGTGTCCAGCAGTGCTAGGGAGTAGTAAACAATGGGGAGGTCGTCTTGGATGCTCTGGTGAGCCACTGGAATGAGGAGGGAGGTGAGGAAGAAGGTGAAAACTGTTGTCCAGCAGTAGGAATTGGGGTTTTACCCCCTCCAATGATTGAGCTGAGGCCATAGAGAAGTTACTGGGGGTAGAGGATGATCAGGGGAAGCTGTGGTAAGAATTTGGGGTAAATGGAAATAGTAAAAGGGTCCAACCAATGGTTTTGGCAAACTTGCAGAAGGTGTTTGAACAGGTTTTGGGGAGGCAATTGACTTCCAATTGGCATGGGACTTAACAGGATCAAATGTCACATATAATTAGGTCCCCTACACCAAATTTGAGCTCATTTGGGCAAAGTGGCCAATGTAACTTTGGTGAACCCTAGAAATCAACAGAAATGGTTTCACCATGTTTGAGTTAAGCAAATCATCTCCCCTTGATGCACCACTTGGTGTAGCATCATCATTTGCGGTTATGATCATGCCCACAAAGTTTGAGGCTCCAGGTAAAAAGTTGACAATGTAAAGTTGTTCAAATTTGAATTTGAACAGAAGTGGTTTTTGGGCACTTAGACCAAGTTATGCTTCTCCAAAACTTGTGCCATTTGGCATAGATGCATAATTACATCATTTTAGCATGTGCACCAAGTTTGAGAGAATTTGGACGAGTATGGCAATGTAGAGTTGCTCAAACTTCAAATATGGACAGAATGGTTTTGAGGTGATTTGAGGATGTTTCCTTGATCTTCAAGGCATGAGGCTTTGCAAGATCATCAAATATGTTATATATGACATGATAGAATTTTCCTGGAATTTTTGGAGAATATTTCCTTTGTAAATATTTCAAAAGCTTGAAATATCCAGAAAGGGTTTTGGAAGGATTTGTCCAATATTTTGAACATGACCATGTGTTGAAACTCTTATATATGGACAATATATGTCCTATGAGTCTCCCTGAATTTTGGCAAATATTTTTGAAATAATTAAATAATTTTTCCCTATTAAAGACCATTTCTGGCCTTAAGAAAAAGCTTTTAAATAAAATATAAAAATAACTTTTAAAATTATACTTTTGTGTTTTCTGGGAGTCCTATACCTAATAGGATTCAAATATACTTTTTGAAAGATTTTTCACACCCTAAATAAGGTACTTGCAGTGCAAACCTCAATTCAGGGGTTTTTGGAAAACTAATTTTAGAAAATACCATTTGGCTAAAATATTTTTATAAGAAAATTCTATACTGTTCTATACACATGGCATGATCATTGGGAAAAGGTTTTGGTTCAAGGAGATGAAGTATAAGAGTTGGAGGATTTATTTGATTTTTAGAGCACTAGCAAACAGCAGACAAAAGTCAAATCAAGCAAAGTCAAAAACACTCAAAAGTTTTTGCAAATCCACATTTTGAACATGATAATTAGCTTAAGCAAAGTGGTATGAAAATCAGGGTGTGACAGACCTACCCCCCTTACAAGAATCTCGTCCCCGAGATTCCCAGACTAGGCGTGGAAACAAAGGCGGAGTCTTGGATACGGGGTAGTCTTCACTTCTTCTTGTTGGTTCTGCTCGTGAATGGTGCTCCATGGAATCTTGAAGTACTTGGTGGTACAGCTTCACATCCGTCGTTCTGCTTCGTCCAGAATGCGGATGGGCTTCTCGCGGTAGGTCAAATCAGGCTGCAGATCAATGGCTTGGTGATCAACATCCTTGTAGAGTTTAGGCTTGTCTGGAACTTGGAGACTTTTCCGGAGTTGCGACACATGGTATACATTGTGCACACCGGATAGCTCGGGTGGTAATTCCAACTGGTAAGCCACTTCTCCTCGTCGTGCAGTGATCTCAAAGGGTCCAATGAACCTTGGTGCGAGCTTCCCCTTGACGTGGAAACGCTTGGTTCCCTTCAGAGGAGTTACCCGCAGGTACACACGGTCCCCGACATGGAAACTCATGTCCCGACGGTGAGTGTCCGCATAGCTCTTTTGCCTTGACTTGGCTTCCTTCAAACGTTCTCTGACTAGTTGGACTCGCTCTTCTGCTGCGCGGAGAATATCCGGTCCAAAGACTAGCCCTTCTCCAGTCTCTGACCAGTTGAGGGGTGTGCGACATCTACGTCCGTACATCACCTCAAATGGTGCCATCTGAAGGCTCGACTGGTGACTGTTGTTATAGGAGAACTCGGCAAAAGGGAAACAATCTTCCCATTTGGCTTCATATGCCAAGACACAGGCTCGGAGCATGACTTCGAGAATCTGATTGACTCGTTCTGTCTGACCTCCGGTCTGTGGGTGGAAAGCCGTGCTGAAAGACAACTTGGTTCCCAAGGCTTCTTGGAACTTCTTCCAGAACCTCGAGGTGAACTGGGTTCCCCGATCTGACACAATCTCCTTGGTAACGCCGTGAAGACTTTCGATTCGGTCGATGTAGAGAGCTGCCAGCCGGTTGCCATCATAAGTGGTCTTGACAGGAATGAAATGGGCCACCTTGGTCAAATGATCGACTATGACCCAGATAGAGCCATGTCCTCTATTCGACCTCGGTAATCTAGTTTCGAAGTCCATTCCGACTTTATCCCACTTCCACTCAGGACTTGAGTGGTTGAAGCAATCCAGCGGGTCGCTGATATTCAGCCTTGAGCTTTTGGCACACATCACACTCTGCAACATAGGTTGCAATCTCTCTTTTCATCCCGTGCCACCAGAATCGTGCCTTCAAGTCTTGATACAACTTGGTGTGAGCGTTCCTTCGACACAGAAATGCTCGGTTCCTTTGAGAGGAGTGGTTTGTAGATATGCCCGGTCTTCGTCGCGGAAGTTTACTTCTTGATGACGGTGGTCGGTGTAGATCTTCCGTCTAGACAGGGTGGTCTTCAAATGTCTTCTATCCAGTTGTCCGTCTCTTCTTTGTCTTCGGGCGGACAAGTAGGCCATCAAATAATGACGTTACCCAACTTGTCCAATTACTCCATGAGGTCTATGGGGGTAGGCTAGGTAAGCTGGGGTATTGGTGGTGGTCTCGGCTTGAGTATTGCAGAGGCCTTCCTGACTTAGAGCGAAGACCCGTGGTCAGAATCTGACCAGGTTGTGGCTTGGTGGGGCTTACGGGTTTCAAGGATTCTAATGAGTGAGTGAACTTATATCATCTTATCCTTAAGCACGGTTTCTGAGATGCCATTAGCTCTATTTAGCACTCCGAACGAAAAGCAGCCTCTCGCATAGACCAACTTCAATCACCACTCATGCCATACATATCCTCATGATTCACAAGAGACGGTCTAACAAAATCATATTTGCCTACGATCCCCAAATCCATATGTATGTCTACCTCTAAAATCCAAAGGTAGATCATACATGCTGCTGAGCTTAAATTAAACTCCACAATCCAAGCACTCAACCAAGTCTTGCAAGGCTCAAGATAATGCATCTCTATTCTAAGGAAACACGTCATATGCCACTCCAAGATTTTGTTTCCTTCCTATAGATCAACTCCGATAGCCTGGTAATTCCCATCAATCTCCACATAATCCAACAATTCTACAAATCCGATGTCTACGGTGCTTCACAAGATCTCAAGTCCCTATAATATCCAAACACTGGGAAGGACTACGCATTACGATAGTAAGTCCACCAAATTCTCATCATCCGGGTCAAGTAACTCCAAGGTCATGATTATATAAATCCCTAGATCAACTCCGACAAATAACACAATCTCCTAGGTTATTGCCCACCGAGAAGCATGATATCATAATCAGGATCATAGGTCTAAATCCAATTTACTCCGAATCATGCAGACATATCCAGCATTATACCAACCAGAATCACCTACATAAATCCAAATCTCATGCCCAACGGGTACTTCCACATGCTTCCCCAAAGTCACGATCCCACCAATATGAAATCCTCACAATCCATCAAGGTCTCAGATAATTCCTCGAAGTCACTGATATAAACCACCAAGTCATCTGTCCAATATCCTCGAACTGGTCTATCTATGGCATCGTCAGTTCTCGTGCTATATTAGGATGAAAATGTGCTTGTTCACCGTGTCCACTAGTTCCTTTACGAACCCAGTGTTGTGCAAGGTTATAAAGACTTGACTGGTTCTCTCGCTTTACCATGGGTTAGGCACATGGTTAAGGATTCGTGCTGGAGTGTCTCGTGAAGTCTCAAAGGGTCTCGGAATGGGTTACTGGTCTGGAGGGTTAAACATAACTCTACGGGGTTCCACTTGGCCACGGAGGTTGTAGCAGAAGTCTTCAGTGCCAGTTGGCTGCCGAGGTAGTATCCTTGGTGCATCTTGTCTTGCGGGTCTTCAGTTGGGGAGAGAGAGAATAGAGGGAGGAAGCAGCGTAGAGGAGGGAAATGCCTAAAGGGGGTTCTATAGTGCAGGTGCAACAAACAGGTGCAAAAAGGCCGAAACAAAAGGAACAAGGCAAGGGAGGTGATATAGCCATGCACTTGTTGCCTGGGGCAAAAGTGCGACTTATATCAAAACACAGGCAAATAAAAGCAAACAACACACAATCATGGCTCTATTCGAACCATCATATGGACTCGACTGCGCATAGGGGGTACACGACTCATCCTACCCTAGGGGTTCTCGGACTCAGTGTCGTGACTTGTGCCTCGTGCAGTCTTCTGGGCTTCCTCAGGTGTTGCTATGTCCCTTATAGTTGCTTGAGGAACGATCCGGGTTGTGCCTGAAGAATCTTCAACAACTTCTCACCTGATGAGGTGGTGTGGTGAAGGTGCCTCCTTGTAGCTGGCGTTGACTTGTCTTCTCTTGTCTCTTTAATCATGACGATCCCTTGTGCCTTCTGGGGCGTCGAGGGTACTAGGTAGGCAATCCATGTGCAAATAACAAGGCATAATAGAGGTCCAACATGTCGATTTCGTTGATGAAAACATCGACACCAAGAGCGGGGGATGAAGAGAACCGTTTTCCTGCTCACTATAGTGAGGCGGACCAAATGGCGAGGTTCTCATCCACCGATGGTTGCCGATACAACAACGGTAGTGACATGATTACTCTATTAGCGATGTATATCATGATTTTGCACAACTCATGCCATGGTCATCGTAGGCTAGGGTTGCACCATCTTCTGGGTCTTCATGTCCTCACTCATCGAGGATGGATTTTCCGTGGACATCGTCTTGTCGTGGTGTCGCCACTCTTGCGTGCAAAAGTGGTGGGTGAGTGTTTGGCAAGGTGCACTCCACGAGGATTACAGAAAATCCAGTGGTCTGGGGCATAAGAGTTCTGGCGACCAAAAGTTTGGAAGGGGAAGAGATCGAGTATAGCCTAGTTTTCGAAAAACTGAGAAGGGAAGAGAAGTATAGATAGTTTTGAAAACTACTAATAGTTTTGGAAATAGTTTTACCCTAACTAACGACCATGCTAACTAAGGCTTCCTACAGACAGGATGGCTCTGATACCATCTCTGTCGGGACCCCGACTCATAAGTCGAGATCACCGAATGCACGTGTACAGTGATCCCAGAGATCAATGCTCACTGAACACACAGAAGCTGAATAACAAGAGTCTTACATCCATACATACCGTATTACACAAATAGGACCGCTAAGGTCAAGTCTTGAGTATATCGTCGCAACGGAAAATCTTCAATGACAACATGGACCCATGCCATCTGCCTTAACCCTACAGGCATTCTGACTGGGAAGCGTCCTAGCTCGCATGCTCGACACCAAGAAATCTTCATCTTAACCTGTTCTCCCCTGCCTGGCCAATAAAATAACTAGTGGCAAGCCAATGAGTACTTTGAATGTACTCGCAAGCAACCCAAGTGTGATGACAGAATAATTATGCAAGGCTCTACTGCTAAATTGGCAGTTTTGCGGAGAGCTAGTTTTTCATATGCAAGTATGATCAACATATAACATGGATATGCATGTGTCTGTAACAAGTATCAGGAGGTCACAGACATCAATATCGAGAAAGAGTTGTAATCAACTCATGTTCAAGCTCATTGTGACTTTCTCACAATCACATCAACAATATCTCTGAATCGTGTTGTTTCCCAGAAACTTATGGACATAGTCTAAGTAGCACCACCCAACTGTCCTTGATCGCGGACACGGCTATTCGAATAGTTTACACTCTGCAGAGGTTGCGCACTTTACCCACAAGATCCGGGGAACTTCCGTGTCATCCACGACCCGTGGTACCTCAAGTACCCGGGGTAAGCACCCGATCATTATTTTTCCTTAGACGACACTAACATAGAGTCCACTCGTTGGTACACGGCCCTCGGGTACAAACAATAGATCACGGGACTTGCCCTAATTTCAATGTCACGCGTACCCGAAGGGACCAACGGTGTGTCCGGTGCCCTGTGAAAACAGTCATGGTCGTCTATCCAAGCACGACCCCGTCCCGGGAAAGACCTCAAGTCTTCCCGTCACTAGTAATGCGGGCACCATGCTAGTATCGACCTAAGTAATCAATAAAGCCCCGTCCAATAAGGGGTAGTGTGGTGATGAGGACATCACTAACAAGGTTACACCCACAGCTCCAGCTGACACATATACAGGACCAATTACTAGAGCTCGCGCACGCCAATTAAATTACCAGGTACTTTCGTTTCTTGGTAATGAATCTAATGTTCATGAGAATATGATGCTGCCTAAATTGGCTACATTTGTCTTGCTTACAAATGAAGGGCCTAGCTTGGACAAGAAGGATGAACATTGGAGCAAGATCAAGCATGGAGATGATGGCATGCACAAGGGGAACAAGAATGGAGTTTCAATTGATGACTTCAGGACTTTGAAGCCACCATAATGAGTGCGAGAAGCCTTGGACGAAATATACAAGATGCAACTTCATAAATTTCGTCCAGAGCCTATTATAGGTGCTGCGTCACCTTATTATTGGGCCAGGCCCATGTAATTTCGAAATACTTGAGTATAGGCTGTTTTTAGAGTCCGTATGTGTGGGGAAACAAGAGTTAGGGTTGGTTTCGGACCCCTCCACCAAGGGCCACGAAATTCCCCCCTCTTTCCCTCATATATACAGCCCTTAGGGCGTAGTTTAGACTTTGGGTTTCGTTTAGATTAAAAGTTCACCATAGTTGCAACTTCGCGTACTTCGTTTGTGTTCAACGACCAGACAAAGGCGTCACAGAACCCCACCTTGATCAATAAAGCTTTCCTCTTATATTCGCAATATCCAGATTGCAATCTTAGTTTCTTGCTTGTTCTTCATTTGCCTGCAGGAAACAGACCTTCGTGGTCAGGTTGATCGTGCTCCGGCGTGGTCGATAACCTCTCGGAGTTGGTTTAGCGATTGCTAAGGCGCGACGTCCACGCACGCTCGTAGTCGGATCGTCAAAGTCGACTTCATCTAAACGATAGCCACTATCTCATCGAAAGACGGGACACCTTTGCCTCTATCAAGTGGTATCAGATTTCCAGGTTGCTCGGTGAGATTTTACAGTTTTTCGTAGATTAGATCGAGTCTGTTCTTCATACCTACAGTCCACGAAAAAGCCAAAAAAAAATGAGGGTTAGTTCATCATATCCGAACCAGTCTGAGCCATTGCATAATCTTTTCCGTGTTTGCTTAGTTGAATTTGCGGTTGCATCGTCGTGTCAAGTTGCTGGTCTTAGCGTCTAGTCTTTTAGAGTTTCGAGTTCTGGTCATAAGTTGTCACGCCGCCGCCGCAACATCTTCATCGCTACTACCACATACCACCACCGATCTGTATCCATATACCACCACCAATCCGTATCCATATACCACCACCGCTGCCATAACCTACCACCGCTGCCATATCCTACCACCATATATCCACCACCAATACGAGTTCTTTTCATATTAGGTTTGTTCTCGAAATCCATCTAGGTTTCGGATTTGTGTTTGCTTGCCTGCGTAGGTCTCGGAAAAAAAAGAAAAAAAAATCGACAGGTGGAAATATTTTTTCCCTATCCTATTTTTGGGCTTTTCTGAGTCTTTTGAGACACGTGCCACCATACTGATTTTTTACCGCACTTTTTCGTCGTCGCTGCCCTGATTCCGACAAAAAAAAATTCATAAAAAAAATTTTCGTGCCTGTCATCTTAGTTTGACTTGGGAAGTGTTTTGAGACACTCGCCATTATAGTGATTTTCGGCAAAAAAAAAAAGCAGCGCAAAAAAAAGAGGCGAAAAAAAAAATTCAGAGTGTGCTTTTCCCTTGATTACGTGCAGCGCCGTGAATTTGTTAGTGTTCTAGGCTCGCGTCTCTAGTACGGTCTAGCCTAGGACCAGCACAGTACCGTCGTTGAGCGTTTATTCACCTTTGCATCTCTGAATTGATTATTGCTGACCCTTTTTGCTACCATATTATAAGCCTTCCCAGCTCCACATACATCTACATCGTGCGTTTGACTCTCCCTGGTAATCGCTCTATCCAAGCTTTGAGAGGTTTGACTACATCGGTTGCCGATCACCACCTGCTGCTGGGTAAGAACTGGTAAGAATTTGAGATTTGCTTGACGGATTTGTGACACCCGCCACCACCACCACTTGTTAGTAGTCTGTAGGATCATATTCTTGTGTGTTTCTATTGCTGCTAACCATGCCAGGATCACAAGTCGACGAGACTGACTGGGAGAACTTGACGAACAAGGAGCTTCATGATAAGTTTCAGGAAATGATGAGTGTACAGGTGCAAGATGTGCTAAACACATTTGACGAGGCCATGGAGAAGATAGATGCAATGGAGAAGACGTTTGAAACAAAGCTGGATAACAAGTTTGCTGAATTGCTTTCGCGTTTTCCACCACCACCGGCTGCTGCAGCTGTCCCACCTCAACAACAACAACAACAACAACAACAACAACGTCGCCTTCCGAATCAAGTGGGACGAGCACAACGCGTTCCCCTTGAGACTGGTCAAGCTTCTGGTGCAGCTGTTGATGTTTCTGTAGCTCTTGCTGCTACTGCAGAGGTGGAGGACCATTATGAGGATGAGGTTGACCAAAATCTGAACTACGTGCAACAACCAGCACCACCACCACCAGGTCGTCCTCATGCATATCATCGCAACGGTAGGGCTGCACCACCACCTGAGGTACATGACCATCTTCCTAAATTGAAATTGAATATTCCACCATTTGAGGGTAGATATGTTCCTGATATATATCTTACTTGGGAGTTACAAACTGAACAACGTTTTACATGTTTAAACTATCCCGAGGAGAGACGTGTTCCTGCTGCTGTTTGTGCTTTCACTAGTTTTGCATGTGTTTGGTGGTCTGAACATTGTAGATTATATCATACTCCAGCTACTTGGACTGCTTTGAAAACTGCTATGCGTACTCGTTGGGTTCCACCATATTATCAACGTGAATTACTTCAAAAACTGCAGCGCTTAAGACAAGGAAAAAATTCTGTAGAAGAATATTATCAGCAATTACAAACTGGCCTGATTAGATGTGGTATTGTTGAGGAGAATGAAGCTATGCTTGCACGTTTTATGGGTGGATTAAATAGAGAGATTCAGACCATTCTAGAGTATAAGGATTATACTAATATCACTTGTTTATTCCATCTTGCTTGTAAAGCTGAAAGTGAAGTGCAGGATCGACAGGCATTGGCGCGGACTAACTTTTCTGCAGGTCGACCTTCATCATGGACACCGCGTGCATCCTCTACTTCCACACATTCTACTGCACCGACATCTCCATCAGCTGTTACCTCCAGCCGTGATACAAGGAAGCTGGCACAACCACCATTATCTGCCAAGAGCACACCTATTGGGCCTGCATAGAGTTCTTCTTCTTCCATGGCATCAACAGGGCACACCAGTGATATTATTTGTCGTCGTTGTAAGGGAAGAGGACATTTTGCGAGAGATTGCAAATCTCAGCGTGTGATGATTGCTACCGAGGATGGTGGATATGAATCCGCTAGTGACTATGATGAGAAGACTTTGGCTCTTATTACACGTGAAGAACACGATGGAGACGATTCTGATCATGAGACGCAATACATGGCTCCTGAAGATGCTGACAGGTATGAATGTTTAGTTGCTCAACGTGTTTTGAGTGTGCAGGTTACACAAGCTGAGCAAAATCAGAGGCATAATTTATTCCATACAGAGGGAGTTGTGAAGGAACGTTCTGTTCGCGTGATCATAGATGGAGGGAGTTGCAACAACTTGGCTAGCATGGAGATGGCGGAGAAGCTATCTCTCACCACAAGACCACATCCACATCCTTACTACATCCAATGGTTCAACAACAGCGGCAAGGTTAAGGTAACATGTACTGTTCGTGTGCATTTTAGTATCTCTACATATGTTGATTATGTTGATTGTGATGTGGTACCTATGCAAGCATGTTCCTTATTACTTGGTAGACCATGGAAATTTGATAAAAATTATGTACACAATGGTAGAAACAATCAGTATACTCTTGTTCATAAGGATAAAAATATTACTTTGCTTCCTATGACTCCTGATTCCATTTTGAAAAATGATATTAATAGAGCTAATAAAGCAAAACAGGAGAAAAATAAGAGTGAAAATCAGATTGTGGCAAAAGAATTTGAGCAACAAATGAAGCCTACTAATAAACCATCTATTGTTGCTTCTGAAATTAAATTGAAAAGTGCATGTTTATTTGCCACCAAATCTGATATTGATGAGCTAGATTTTAGCAAATCTGTTTGCTATGCTGTTGTATGCAAAGAGGCCTTGTTTTCATTCGAGGACGTGCCTTCCTCTTTGCCTCCTGCTGTCACTAACATTTTACAGGAGTTCGCCGACGTCTTTCCACAAGACGTGCCACCGGGATTACCACCTATTCGAGGGATTGAGCATCAGATTGACTTAATTTCCGGTGCATCGCTACCCAACCGCGCACCATACCGTACCAATCCAGAAGAGACGAAGGAGATTATGCGTCAAGTACAGGAGCTACTCGACAAAGGTTATATACGCGAATCCCTTAGTCCTTGTGTTGTTCCTATTATTCTAGTGCCGAAAAAGGATGGTACATCGCATATGTGTGTTGATTGTAGAGCCATTAATAATATTAATATTCGTTATCGTCATCCTATTCCTAGGCTAGATGATATGCTTGATGAATTGAGTGGCTCTACAATATTCTCCAAAGTTGATTTGCGTAGTGGATACCATCAAATTCGTATGAAATTGGGAGATGAATGGAAAACAACATTTAAAACTAAGTTTGGATTATATGAGTGGTTAGTCATGCCTTTTGGGTTAACTAATGCACCTAGTACTTTCATGAGATTAATGAATGAAGTTTTACGTGCTTTCATTGGACGATTTGTGGTAGTATACTTTGATGATATATTGATTTTTAGCAGATCTTTGGAGGAACATTTGGAACATTTACGTGCTGTTTTTATCGCTCTACGTGATGCACGTTTATTTGGTAACCTTGGAAAGTGCACCTTTTGCACCGACCGAGTCTCTTTTCTTGGCTATGTTGTTACTCCACAAGGATGATAAAGCCAAGATTGAAGCTATTGAGAGTTGGCCGCAGCCCAAAACGGTCACACACGTGAGGAGTTTCCTTGGCCTCGCTGGATTCTATCAGCGTTTTGTGAGAGATTTCAGCACCATTGCTGCACCTCTCAATGAGCTTACAAATAAGGATGTGCCTTTTGTTTGGGGTACTGCACAGGAAGAAGCATTCACGGTATTGAAAGATAAGTTGACACATGCTCCTTTACTCCAACTTCCTGATTTTAAC
Organism: Secale cereale; assembly: GCA_902687465.1. Taxonomy (NCBI): domain Eukaryota; kingdom Viridiplantae; phylum Streptophyta; class Magnoliopsida; order Poales; family Poaceae; genus Secale; species Secale cereale. Next base: position 416,825,039 of record LR738715.1, read on the forward strand.
AAGACTTTTGAGCTTGAATGTGATGCTAGTGGAATTGGGTTAGGAGGTGTGTTATTACAAGATGGTAAACCTGTTGCATATTTTTCTGAAATATTGAGTGGGCCTAGTCTGAATTATTCTACTTATGATAAGGAATTATATGCTCTTGTTCGGACTTTGGAGACATGGCAACATTATTTATGGCCCAGAGAATTTGTTATACATTCTGATCATGAATCTTTAAAGCACATTAAAAGTCAAGCAAAACTGAACCGTAGACATGCTAAATGGGTTGAATTCATAGAGACTTTCCCTTATGTTATTAAACACAAGAAGGGAAAAGAAAATGTTATTGCTGATGCATTGTCTCGTCGTTATACTATGCTTTCACAACTTGACTTTAAAATATTTGGTTTGGAGACCATCAAAGATCAATATGTGCATGATGCTGAATTTAAAGATGTATTGCAAAATTGTAAAGAAGGGAGAACATGGAACAAGTTCGTCGTTAGTGATGGATTTGTGTTTCGAGCTAACAAGCTATGCATTCCAGCTAGCTCTGTTCGTCTTTTGTTGTTGCAGGAGGCGCATGGAGGAGGATTAATGGGACACTTTGGCGTGAAGAAGACGGAGGACGTACTTGCTACACATTTCTTTTGGCCAAAGATGCGACGGGATGTTGAGCGTTTTGTTGCTCGCTGCACTACATGTCAAAAAGCTAAGTCAGGACTCAATCCTCATGGTTTATATATGCCTTTGCCTGTCCCTATTGTTCCTTGGGAAGATATATCTATGGACTTTGTTTTGGGTTTACCTCGAACAAAGAAGGGGAGGGATAGCATATTTGTTGTCGTGGATAGGTTCTCGAAGTGGCACACTTTATACCATGTCATAAAAGCGATGATGCTGCTAATGTTGCTGATTTGTTCTTTCGTGAAATTATTCGCTTGCATGGTGTGCCAAATACTATTGTTTCAGATCGTGATACTAAATTTCTTAGCCACTTTTGGAGATGTTTATGGGCTAAGTTGGGGACTAAACTGCTTTTTAGTACTACTTGTCACCCCCAAACTGATGGACAAACTGAAGTAGTCAACAGAACTTTGTCTACTATGCTTAGGGCTGTTTTGAAGAATAATAAGAAAATGTGGGAAGAATGCTTGCCTCACATTGAATTTGCTTATAATCGTTCGTTGCATTCTACTACTAAGATGTGCCCTTTTGAAATTGTCTATGGTTTCCTACCTCGTGCACCTATTGATTTGTTGCCTCTTCCATCTTCGGAGAAGGTTAATTTTGATGCTAAACAACGTGCTGAATTGATCTTAAAAATGCATGAGTTAACTAAGGAAAATATTGAGTGGATGAATGCTAAATATAAACTTGTTGGAGATAAGGGTAGAAAACGTGTTGTCTTTGCACCTGGAGATCTTGTTTGGTTACATTTGCGTAAGGATAGGTTTCCTAATTTGCGCAAGTCAAAGCTAATGCCACGTGCTGATGGTCCTTTCAAGGTATTAGAGAAAATAAATGATAATGCATATAAACATGAGCTGCCTGCAGATTTTGGGGTTAGTCCCACATTTAACATTGCAGATTTGAAGCCTTACTTGGGTGAGGAAGATGAGCTTCCGTCGAGGACGACTTCAATTCAAGAAGGGGAGGATGATGAGGACATCACTAACAAGGTTACACCCACAGCTCCAACTGACACATATACAGGACCAATTACTAGAGCTCGCGCACGCCAATTAAATTACTAGGTACTTTCGTTTCTTGGTAATGAATCTAATGTTCATGAGAATATGATGCTGCCTAAATTGGATACATTTGTCTTGCTTACAAATGAAGGGCCTAGCTTGGACAAGAAGGCTGAACATTGGAGCAAGATCAAGCATGGAGATGATGGCATGCGCAAGGGGAACAAGAATGGAGTTTCAATTGATGATTTCAGGACTTTGAAGCCACCATAATGAGTGCGAGAAGCCTTGGACGAAATATACAAGATGCCACTTCATAAATTTCGTCCAGAGGCTATTATAGGTGCTGCGTCACCTTATTATTGGGCCAGGCCCATGTAATTTCGAAATACTTGAGTATAGGCTGTTTTTAGAGTCCGTATGTGTGGGGAAACAAGAGTTAGGGTTGGTTTCGGACCCCTCCACCAAGGGCCACGAAATTCCCCCACTTTCCCTCATATATACAGCCCTTAGGGCGTCGTTTAGACTTTGGGTTTTGTTTAGATTAAAAGTTCGCCATAGCTACAACTTCGCGTACTTCGTTTGTGTTCAACGACCAGACAAAGGCGTCACAGAACCCCACCTTGATCAATAAAGCTTTCCATTTATATTCGCAATATCCAGATTGCAATCTTAGTTTCTTGCTTGTTCTTCGTTTGCCTGCAGGAAACAGACCTTCGTGGCCAGGTTGATCGTGCTCCGGCGTGGTCGATAACCTCTCGGAGTTGGTTTAGCGATTGCTAAGGCGCGACGTCCACGCACGTTCGTAGTCGGATCGTCAAAGTCGACTTCATCTAAACGATAGCCACTATCACATCGAAAGACGGGACACCTTTGCCTCTATCATGTGGTTGCACATGTTTGGTTGGGACGGTAGTCACACATAAATCTAATCCATCTCTGTAAACAACACTTTCATCAAGCCTCGGCACACTACTTCTTCACCAAGTAGTGCCCTAGCTCCTCATCAACTCCCAGGGGCATTAGTGGCACCCACTGGGTCTTTTGCAAGTATGTCAAACCACACTTGTTTCACTCAATGCATAACCCTGACCCATTTTGCGTAGCCAACTACTATAACATACATCTATCTACTCCCACTCACATAACCCTCATAGGAAGGTAGCGTCATGTTTGATGCAAGTACCAATAGTAAGTAACATAGGTAGCAACCAAAGTGGTCTCCACCTCAACATGATTCCGATGCATTGATAATAAGGTGCTATGAGATATGCATAAAAAGGTTTCTTGAACATGGTCAAAGGGCTGCTTGCCTTATTCTTCCGAGTCTTCAAACCTTCTGGTCCATCTCCGAGTATTCCGTTTATTTCGTCAACTAACGATGGAAACAATCATAATAAGCCACACAATCAAAGCAAAAATAAAAGTGCTCTAAAATTAGGAGTTGGACTTTTCTAGGATACTTCTGGTCATATGAAGAATAACCAAGGTGGTTTCATAGGTGTTGGATTAATAGGTAGTTTGGAACATTTCAATGTGATTGAACCAAGGGGTTTATGGATTTTAAAGAAGTATACAGAAATATTTTCTTGAGTGATGAGCAAAGGCACCCATCAACAAGTCATGATTTTAGAAGCATCTAGGAGTTGGTTTCACTGGATTTGGAATTCAAATGAATTTCCTAGGATTTTGCAAAGCTGATAAATATGATGAAAAGGCTCAATATTTGGTGGGGTACAGAAAGTGTTAATAAAAACGTTCCATAACTAAGTTTGGATATGACAAGCATCTAGGAATTTGAACCACTGTATTTGGATCAAATATGAGCTCTCTGTGATTTTCTAAAGTTCATCACAGAAAATGGAATATGGGCATTTGATAAATATTTGTGTAGGAAAAGTCTCTGGAATACTGTGCATGTTAAACCATGTGATAGAGCATGATTTTAGAGACTACCAGAAATTTGAATCATGCCATTTGGAGTTTAAATGAATTATTTAGGCATTTTTGAAGTTGTCTGGAAAAGAAAGAAAAAGGAAAAGGGGTAAGGGTTTACCCTCCACTGCGCTCAGGGCGGTGGATAGCTCGCGGGCCGGCCCAGCGGCTCGGCCGCACTCGCATAGGGGGCCACGCCGGAGGCGGCTTTTGGGGAGGCATTTTCGCGCAGGGGAAACGGGCTGCGCCATGGCCGCCTCCACTTAAACTGTTGGGCCCTGCTGGCCGGGTCGCTGCCAGGTGCCCCCCCCTCGGGGGGGGGTCATCTTCCTCCTCCCGCTCCCGCGACAGAGGGGAGGGGAGGCTCGGGCCGCGCGACGCCGGCGCCCGTCCCCGGCGGAACAGGCCATCCCCGGCCAAGCTACGGCCACCGGAGGAAGGCGCAAGGGACGGCGCATCGGGGAAGGCCCTTGGGGCGGCAGGGGAGTGACCGGACCGCCCCCTGCACCGGCCATGGTGGGCGGCCTCGTCGGGTGGTGGTGGTGCGGACACCACGGGGCATGGGAAGAGGCGGCTAGGGGACGGGGAGCTCCGCACCCCAGTGGCCGTTCTCCTCCTGGTGGCCAGCAGAGAAGGAGGAGGCCACAGGGAGCCGATTTGGGAGGAGACCGACGGCGGCTCGTCGGCCATGGAGGGGCAAAGAGGACACAAGGGGGAGAGGGGAGATGTCTGGGAGATGCACGGGTGGGAGGAGGGTCCAGAAGAGGCAAGGGTGCTCGGGGGGACGCTTCATATAGGAGCAGCCGCGGTGCACCGTGAGCATGGTCCAGGCCGCGCACGGGCGAGCTCATGGAGAGAGGAGGAGGCTAGGAGAGGATAAGGCCGACAGCGGGGCGTGTCGTGGACGTCGAGGCGACCTCGATGGACACGCCCATTCTGCCCAAGGTCGTCTGGAAGCCTCGGGAGGGCCGAGCTACAGTGCCTCGGTGCACTGTAGCGTGCTCCAGAGCGTGCCTTTGGCCGGCATGCTTATGTCTTTGCTTCCTGGCCGTGTCCCCCAGTGTCCAGCAGTGCTAGGGAGTAGTAAACAATGGGGAGGTAGTCTTGGATGCTCTGGTGAGCCATTGGAATGAGGAGGGAGGTGAGGAAGAAGGTGAAAACTGCTGTCCAGCAGTAGGAATTGGGGTTTTACCCCCTCCAATGATTGAGCTGAGGCCATAGAGAAGTTACTGGGGGTAGAGGATGATCAGGGGAAGTTGTGGTAAGAATTTGGGGTAAAGGGAAATAGTAAAAGGGGTCCAACCAATGGTTTTGGCAAACTTGCAGAAGGTGTTTGATTAGGTTTTGGGGAGGCAATTGACTTCCAATTGGCATGGGACTTAACAGGATCAAATGTCACATATAATTAGGTCCCTACACCAAATTTGAGCTCATTTGGGCAAAGTGGCCAATGTAACTTTGGTGAACCCTAGAAATTAACATAAATGGTTTCACCATGTTTGAGTTAAGCAAATCATCTCCCCTTGATGCACCACTTGGTGTAGCATCATCATTTGGGGTTATGATCATGCCCACAAAGTTTGAGGCTGCAGGTAAAAAGTTGACAATGTAAAGTTGTTCAAATTTGAATTTGAACAGAAGTGGTTTTGGGGCACTTAGACCAAGTTATGCTTCTCCAAAACTTGTGCCATTTGGCATAGATGCATAATTACATCATTTTAGCATGTGCACCAAGTTTGAGAGCATTTGGACAAGTTTGACAATGTAGAGTTGCTCAAACTTCAAATATGGACAGAATGGTTTTGAGGTGATTAGAGGATGTTTCCTTGATCTTCAAGGCATGAGGCTTTGCAAGATCAACAAATATGTCATATATGACATGATAGAATTTTCCTGGAATTTTTGGAGAATATTTCCTTTGTAAATATTTCAAAAGATTGAAATATCCAGAAAGGGTTTTGGAAGGATTTGTCCAATATTTTGAACATGACCATGTGTTGAAACTCTTATATATGGACAATATATGTCCTATGAGTCTCCCTGAATTTTGGCAAATATTTTTGAAATAATTAAATAATTTTTCCCTATTAAAGACCATTTCTGGCCTTAAGAAAAAGCTTTTAAATAAAATATAAAAATAACTTTTAAAATTATACTTTTGTGGTTTCTGGGAGTCCTATACCTAATAGGATTCAAATATACTTTTTGAAAGATTTTTCACACCCTAAATAAGGTACTTGCAGTGCAAACCTCAATTCAGGGGTTTTTGGAAAACTAATTTTAGAAAATACCATTTGGCCAAAATATTTTTATAAGAAAATTCTATACTGGTCTATACACATGGCATGATCATTGGGAAAAGGTTTTGGGTCAAGGAGATGAAGTATAAGAGTTGGAGGATTTATTTGATTTTTAGAGCACTAGCAAACAGTAGACAAAAGTCAAATCAAGCAAAGTCAAAAACACTCAAAAGTTTTTGCAAATCCACATTTTTAACATGATAATTAGCTTAAGCAAAGTGGTATGAAAATCTGGGTGTGACATCTTCCGATGTCAGTGAGTTGCATGATCTCATGGTCATAAGAACATATACCTGACATGCAGAAAACAATAGCAATAAACTTGACACGATCATATGCTACGTTTATAGTTTGTGTCTTGTCCATCACATCATTATCATAATGATGTGACCTCATTATAAAATGACAACTCATGTCCATGGCTAGGAAACCATAGCCATCTTCAATCAACGAGCTAGTTCGGTAGAGGCTGACTAGGGACATCTTGTTGTCTATGTAGCCACACATGTATTTGAGTTTCCGATCAATAAAATGCTAGCATGGATAATGAACGATTATCATGAACAAGGAAATATAATAATAACAACTGTATTATTGCCTCTAGGGCATATTCCCAACAAAATTGTAACATCCCAAATTTTCAATTTGGAATGTTATACATAGATCATACTGCATTGCATATTCCTTTGCATTTTGTGTGTGGCGATCCTCGAAAATTCTAAGCAACTCAAGGACCTATGGAGAGAGTTGGGAATGCTACCGTTTTCGTATTTGAGTTTTCTCGAATACCGGTACGAGGATAGCGTTGGTTTTAATTTTTTTTTTCTCTTCTAAAAATATTTCTAAATAAAATATATGAGCAGAGATAAAATGACTTCTCCAAAATAAAAGAGATATTGGAGGAAAAATATTAAAATCACTTTCGGTTTTTATTCGGATTTATTTGCGATTTTATTTGCTTAGGAAAAATTGCACGTTTTCAAAACTGCATTTTAGGGCCAAGAAAATGTTCATCTTGTTCTAAATATTTTATTTAGATGGTGAATTTTTTTTGGCATTTTTAGAATTTTATTTTATTCTAGAATTTTTCTTAGTTTCGGTGGTTTTATAAAAAAAATCCCGCGCCCGACTGGGCCGAAGGCCCAGCCGAGCCAGGCCGGCCCGCAGCCGCCGCCGCCTTCCCCGTGCCGCGCCGCCACAGAGTCCGAGCCAGACTCCGCCTCCCGCCGCCGCCTTGCCCCCTCCTCGAAGCCACCACCCCCCTCTTTAAATAGCCGCCGCCACCCCTTCCCACCCCGCCACCCCACGCAGCCCTGTCGCAGCAGCAGCAGCAGCCGTCGTCGCCGTTTGCGCCGCCGCCAGGAGCCGCCGCCACCGCCTCCTACCGCCGCCGCCGCAGCCCCACCACCCCACGCCGCCCCGCCGCCGCGCCAGAGCACCGCCGAAGCCGAGCCGGTGTAGCCGCCCCGCCGTCCCGGTTTTCTAAAGAAAACCGACCCGTTTTTTTAGAAAACCCTAGTTTTGTTTTTTAGATTAGATCGGTTTGCTTGCGATAGAATACCCGGACTGTGAAGCGTGCTACTACGAGTCTCTAGGTTTTACGAATCATCAGCAAGGCAAGTCACACTTTGATCATACCCCTTTATTACCCAGTTTTTATGCATTAGATCAAACCCTCACACATTGCATGAGTAGGATCTCTTAACTTGTGGGTCTGGGAAGTAGATTGAGGTAGAACCTACTACCTGCATTATTTTCAAACCCTTGGGAGTTACTTCTACGCTATGCTTAAGTTACCATGCTATGCTCGTAGACGTGGGTTGGGTTTGAGTGAGATCCATGACAGATGTGAGTTGTTAATTAATGGTTCAACGTAAGGTGGCTACTTGAATACACATCTGGGTGGATTGGTTGCAGGGCACCTGGAGAATCCAGTGTTGTCCTAGGAAATCTCGGGGTTCCGTGTGATTGTCCTATGGTATGCCACCCAGGCTCAAAGGGACCATAAAACTATTCATGCTTGAAACTTCCGTGTCCAGCCACAATGCTATTATGGGCTCTGGCATAGTATGAGTAAGTTGTGTGAGCTCTTTCGCGGTGGACTAGCAGATGTAGGGGAAAGTAGGTGTACGGGTCCACCTGGGGTAAAGAGTAAATGCTTCTGAAAGTCTGTGTCTCGGTCATCCGTTTGTCAAACACCATGCAGTGCGAGAAATTCAACGAAGGAGATCGAGTCTTGTGGGAAAAGTGTGCAAACCTCCGCAGAGTGTACAAAGTGATCATGATTAGCCATGTCCCTGGTTATGGAAAATTTTGAGTATCTGGTACTTGAATTATTGATTGATCTCATCACTCTAAAGTTAATTTGTTGGGTTAATGATTAGTTTAATTGGGATTGAGTTGGAGGTACCTTCTCAATGATGTTTCAACTACCATGATAGTTAAAATAAAATTTATTCCTTTGTTGTTGGGAAAAATTGGCTTTACGCAAAAACTTTAACCTTAGAGCCTCCACCAGCCAAATATGCATGTAGTGTTAACCTTTATTCTGTTACTTGCATCTTCTGTGTTATCTTGCCAGCATATTCCATGTCCTGACCCGCTTCGGGCTGCAACATGTTATGTTGCAGACTTTTTAGACGAGGAGTAAGACGTTCTAGGTCGTTTGTCATGCAGTCAGCTATGCCGTTGGAGTTGATGGACTCACTTATCTTCCAAGCCTTCCGCAGTTATTTTGTTAGATGGCCTCAAGCCATAGACTTTTGTAATAAGTTCTCTTTGGAGACATTCACTGTAATAATTGTGTGATTGCCACTCTGTTATAAATCCTTCAAGTACTGTGTGTGTCAGCATTACCGATCCAGGGATGACACTGAAACACAGAGACTTCGGTTCATTCGGATCGTGGTCGCTACAAGATGGTATCAGAGCACACGCTGAATGTAGGACACGACCACTAAGATAATGTAGCGACCAGACCTCAAACAGTCTGATCTCCATGCATCAGTGTCATCCCTGGATCAGTAATGCTGACACGCATGGTACTCGAAGGATTTATAACAGAGTAGCAATCACACACTTATTACATCGATAGTCCAACGATGAATTTATTACAAAAATCATGGCTGAAGGGCATCTAACACGATAACAGCGGAAGGCTTGGAAGATAAGTGAGTCCATCAACTCCAGCGGCATCACTGAGTATAGAACCACGACCTAAAAAGGGCATCTTACTCGTCGTCTGAAAAGTCTGCAACATGAAACGTTGCAGCCCGAAAAACGGGTCAGCACATGGGATATGCTGGCAAGATAACACAAGAGATACAATGAAAATAAGCCTATACTATATGCAATATTTGGCTTGGTGGAAAGCTCTATGGTTAAGTTTTTGCGTAAAGCCAATTTTTCCCTACTTCAAAGGAATGTATTTTAATTAACTATCATGGTAGTTGAAACATCGTTGAGAAGATAGACATCCTCTCAACCCCAATTAAAATAATCATTAAACCCAACAAAATTAAATTAGCGTAACATGTTGAGATGCACATGATAATCCAAATACCAGATACTCAAGATGTCCATAACCGGGGACACGGCTAATCATGATCAGTTTGTACACTCTGCAGAGGTTTGTGCACTTTCCCCACAAGACTCGATCGCCTCCGTTTGGTTTCTCGCACTGCATGGTGTTTGAGAAACGGATGACCGAGACATAGTCTTTCAGAAGCGCTAGCACCTTACGATCGGGCGGACCGTACCAACCTACATCCCCTACATCTGCTAGTCCACCACTGTAAGAGTTCGCACAACTTACTCACACTATGCTAGAGCCCATAATAGCATTGTGGTTGCACACGGAAGTTTCTAGTATGAATAATCTCATGATCCCTTTGAGCCTGGGTGGCGGTCCAAATGAAAAACAGGCATTCCTGGAATACCCAGATGCCTCAATCCACCCAGATGTGTGTTAATGTTGCCACCTTAAGTTGAACCATTAATTAACAATCTCACATCTGTCATGGATTTCACTCACCCAATTCACGTCTACGAGCATAGCATGTCCTAGCAGCAACGTAGAAGTAACTCCCAGGGGTTTGAATGTAATGCAGGTAATAGGTACTACCTCAATCTACTTCCCAATCCCACAAGTTAATTGATCGTATTCATGCAATGTGTGAGGGGTTTGACTAATGCAATGAAAACTGGGTAATTGGAAAGCATGATCAAAGTGTTACTTGCCTTGCTGATGATCCGCAAAACCTAGAGACTCAAAGTAGCAAGCGGCGCACTCCGGGTACTCTATCGCAATCAAACAACAAGCATACAATAAGTACTTAACTAATGCACGGGTAAAACTCAAATAAGAGATCTAACCAGAAAGTTCAACTTAAGAACTCCGGTTTGAAAAAAGAATCAACTCGAAAGAAGCAACGAAACTCAAACTACAAAAGAATCGAGCTCCGAATTACTAGTTGGCCTAAAGTCAAATTTTACAGTAGCCAAAACCTTGTTCAAGTTGGTTAAACGTAAAGAGGGCTTCAAGACAAAGGTCTGGGATTTTGAATAACCGGATTCCGACTCTCGAGCGAAAAGAAAAACGAAAAACAAGATCAGGGCAGAAATCGCGATCGGAAAAATCGCGGATAAAATACCCCGAAAAAGAAAAACAACGAACAGGCTAAAGAACAAATGTTCGCTGTCTGCGATTAACTAACGGAAACCGTTCGTTAAAACGAATGTACGGACGAACGTCCGCTATTTAACTAAACCGACGAAAACCGATCTAAACCGAAAAAAAACCCAGATCTAGTGTCTCTTTTTTTTTTATAAAAACCGATCTGATCTAAAAAAACAACGGGCGGCTACCTCGATTCCGGCGGCGGCTCCGGCGAGGGGCGGCGGCGGCGGGGTCCGGCGAGGGGCGGGGCGGCGGACGGCGGCGGCGGCGGCGGGGTCCGGCGAGGGCGGGGCGGCGGACGGCGGCGGCAGCGGGCGGCGGCGGGCGCGGCAGCGGCGGCGGCGGCGGCTAGGGCGCGAGGGGCTAGGGCGGCAACTAGGGTTTTCGCGCGGGGGCGGGCTGCGGTGTCGGACCGGCCTGGCGCTATATAAAGCCCAGAGTCCCGGTCCGGTACGATGCTAAGTCGGTTTCCGTTTTTTTTAGATTCCCGCGCAATAAAACTAACAAAAAAAATATCGAACGGACTCCAAAAATCCCGTAATAAATTTTCACCGTCGTCTAATAATATTTAGAACAAGGTGAACATTTTTCCCGGACCTAAATGCAATTTTGAAAAACGCGTATTTTTCCTATGCAAATAAATCCGAAAATAAATCCAGAAAAATACCAAAAGTGATTTTAATATTTTTTCCTCCAATATTTCTATTATTTTGGAGAAGTCATATTATCTCCGCCCATTTATTTTATTTAGAAATATTTTTAGGAGAGAAAAATAATTAGAATCACACTGTCCTCGTACCGGTATTCGAGCGAACTCAAATACGAAAACGGTAAAATCCCCAACTCTCTCCGTAGGTCCTTGAGTTGCTTAGAATTTCGAGGAACTCCACGAACAAAATGCAAAAATATGCAAATGCAATTATGATCTATGTATAACATTCCAAATTGAAATTTTGGGATGTTACAAACCTACCCCCTTAGAATGAATCTCACCCTCGAGATTCGGCTTGGCTAGAGATCAGGTGTGGGTGGTCCTTGCGTAGATCATCTTCTCGCTCCCAGGTGGCTTCTTCCTCGGTGTGATGACTCCACGGAACTTTGCAAAACTTCATAACCTTGCTATGGGTAACTCTACTCGAAAATTCGAGAATCTTAACGGGCTTCTCCTCGTAGGTCAGGTCACTGTCCAACTGAATTGCTTCCAGGGGTACTGTGTCTCTAAGTGGTATATCGGCCATCTCCGCGTGGCACTTCTTCAGTTGCGAAACGTGAAACACGTCGTGCACTCCTGACAATCCTTCGGGCAACTCCAACTTATAGGCAACCTCTCCCATGCGTACCAAAACACGGTAAGGTCCAACAAATCTCGGGGCTAACTTCCCTTTAACTCCGAAACGTTTAACTCCTCGCAGAGGCGATACCCTCAAGTACGCTCTGTCTCCGATCTCATAGTCTATCTCCTTGCGCTTCGAGTCGGCGTAACTCTTCTGCCTGGACTGAGCTACCTTCAGTCTATCTCGGATTAACTTCACTTTCTCCTCAGACTCTTTGATTAAGTCTGGTCCAAACAACTGTCGGTCTCCAACTTCATTCCACGACAACGGTGTTCGGCATCTCCTTCCATATAAAGCCTCAAACAGCGCCATCTCCAAACTGGCCTGGTAGCTATTGTTGTATGAGAACTCCGCGTAAGGTAAGTTGTCATCCCAACTAGATCCATAATCTAATGCACAGGCTCTCAACATATCCTCCAGAATCTGATTGACTCTCTCCGTCTGTCCGTCGGTCTGCGGATGAAACGCTGTGCTAAACTCTAGCCTGGTACCCAAGGTTTCATGTAACTGATTCCAGAACTTTGAGGTGAACTGGGTCCCTCTATCAGATACAATACCCCTCGGAACTCCATGCAGACATACAATTCTGGTCATGTATATCTTAGCCAACTTCGCACTGGTATATGTGGTTTTCACCGGGATAAAGTGGGCTACCTTCGTCAATCGGTCTACTACTACCCAGATTGAGTCATACCATGCCTTGGTCCTGGGCAATCCGGTGATAAAATCCATACCAAGCTTCTCCCACTTCCATTCGGGAATTGGCATAGGTTGTAGCAATCCTGCTGGCTTCTGATGTTCTGCCTTTACTTTCTGACACACATCACAAACTGCTACATACTCCGCAATATCCTTCTTCATACCGGTCCACCAGAAAATATCCTTCAAATCCAAATACATCTTAGTATTTCCTGGGTGAATCGAGTATGGCGAATCATGGGCCTCCTGTAAAATCAACTTCCTAATCTCCGGGTCATTGGGCACATAGATTCGATCCTCAAACAATAAGGTGTCGTGCTCATCCTCACGAAAACCTTTAGCTTTTCCTTCGCTCATCCTCTCCTTTATAGCGACAATCTCCTTGTCCGCTTTCTGAGCTTCTCTGATTTTATCCATCAAGGTAGACTGGATTTCTAGTGTTGCTACATAACCTCTCGGAACTATCTCCAAACGTAGTTCTCGTAGGTCCTCGGCTAACCCCTTTGGAAACTCCTCCATCAATAGGGTATTGACATGGCTCTTACGGCTTAGTGCATCCGCTAGTACGTTAGCCTTTCCTGGGTGATAATGCAATCTCATGTCATAATCCTTAATGAGCTCCAGCCATCTCCTTTGACTAAGATTCAACTCCTTCTGAGTGAATATATACTTCAGACTCTTGTGGTCCGTATATACTTCACAATGATTTCCTATGAGAAAATGTCTCCACGTCTTCAATGCATGCACTACGGCTGCTAACTCCAAATCGTGGGTGGCATAGTTCATCTCATGATGTTTCAGTTGTCGTGGATCATACGAAACAACTCTTCTTTCCTGCATAAGAACAGCTCCAAGTCCTCGACGTGAAGCGTCGCAGTACACCTCATAATCCTTATGTTGATCTGGCAGGATCAACACAGGGGATGATACCAACCTTTTCTTCAACTCCTAGAAACTAGTCTCACATTCTTCGGTCCAACTGAACTTGGTTTCCTTCTTCAACAACTCCGTCATTGGCTTTGCAATCTTCGAGAAATTCTCGATAAATCTCCGGTAGAATCCTGCGAGTCCAAGAAAACTCCGGATCTCTCCAACGGTCGTCGGTGCTTCCCAATTGGTCACAGTCTCCACCTTGGCGGGATCTACTGCTATTCCTTCTCCGGATATAACATGTCCGAGGAATCCGACTTCCTTCAACCAAAACTCACATTTGCTAAGCTGGCATACAACTGATGTTCTCTAAGCTTCTCCAATACCAAACGCAAATGTTCCGCATGCTCCTCTTCGTCCTTCGAGAAGATCAAAATATCATCTATGAACACTACGACGAACTTATCCAAATACTCCATAAACACTTTGTTCATCAGGTTCATAAAGTAAGCCGGTGCGTTTGTGAGACCAAACGACATAACGGTATACTCATACAACCCATACCTAGTGGTAAAGGCCGTCTTAGGGATATCTTGCTCTCGAATCTTCAATTGATGGTACCTTGATCGCAGATCGATCTTAGAAAAGACTTTAGCTCCTTGCAATCTATCGAACAGATCATTGATCATGGGCAACGGGTACTTGTTCTTGATCGTTACTTCATTCAATCCTCGGTAATCAACAACCATTCTTAACGATCCATCCTTCTTCTCCACTAGAAGTACTGGCGAACCCCAAGGCGAAGAACTTGGGCGTATGAATCCTTTATCCAGTAGCTCCTTAATCTGCTTCTTAATTTCCTCCAAATCCTTGGCGGGCATCCTATAGGGTCTCTTAGAAATTGGCCCGGTGCCTGGCCAAAGTTCAATAAAAAACTCTATGTCTCTATCCGGTGGCATGCCAGGTAACTCCTCTGGGAACACATCCGGAAAATCCTTCACTACAGGCACTCCCTCCTGAACAACTCCTGACAGGGAATTTAATCTACTCCTCTTTGACTCATGCCGGGATACATACTTGATCCTTCTTCCTTCTGGCGTAGTAAGCAAAATTGTCTTACTGGCACATTCAATATTCCCTTCATACTTAGATAACCAATCCATGCCTAATATCACATCTAGTCCTTGAGATTCCAATACTATTAGGTCTGAAGGGAATATGTAATTACCAATCCTTAAGGGCAACTGATCACACCAAGACTTGGCCATATACTCCGCTCCTGGTGAGGTTACTAACATGGGCGATCTAAGGGCTTGGGTCGGCAGTTTATACTTATCCACGAATCCCTTTGAAATATATGAATGCGATGCGCCAGTATCGAAAAGAACGAGTGCAGTAAAGGACTTAACTAAGAACTTACCTATGACTGCATCTGGTTGCTCTTCTACTTCTTCCACAGTCACGTGGTTCACTTGTCCTTTGTTGAACGGGTTGGGCTTCTTCCCGAGGTTTCCATTGCCGTTCCCATTCTTAACTTCTGGGCATTCATTAGCATAATGTCCAGTCTTCCCGCACTTGTAACAAGTGACATGGCTAAAGTCCCTCTTGGTGGGTGTGGACGGTGCAGGGCGGTTCTGGTTTCCATTGGCTCCATTCCCACTCCCATTACCATTGCCATTCTTGGTGCCATTGTGGTTGTGTGAGCTACTTCCTCCATGGGTATGCTGAAACTGTCCTACCTCTTTAGGGGTAAAGCGAGGCTTCTGCTGAGCTCCAGAATTATACTTCCCTTGCCCATACTTCCTCTTGCGACTCTCAATCTGTTGATGCTTCCTTTCAATCATCAGGGCTCGGTCTACCAATTCCTGATAGTTATTGAAAGTTGCCACCATCAGCTGTACACTCATCTCATCATTCAGCCCTTCCATAAATCTCTCCTGCTTCTTGGCATCTGTAGCCACATCATCTGGGGCATAACGAGATAGGGTACTAAACTCATCCACGTACTAAGCTACAGTACGATTTCCTTGGCGCAAGTTGCAAAACTCCTGCTTCTTCATACTCATGGCTCTAGTTGAGACATGGGCGGTACAAAAAGCTTGCTGGAACTGATCCCAAGTCACATTGGCTACGGGGTAAGTAGCTGTGTAGTTCTCCCACCATGCTCCGGCTGGTCCAGACAACTGGTGTGCGGCAAATCGCACCTTCTCAGCATCTGAGCAATTGGCGGTGGTAAAATCCCTTCCAGTCTTGCGTAGCCAGTCATCAGCCACAATTGGTTCGATGCTGCTAGCAAACACAGGTGGTTGCAACCTTAAGAAACGTGTCAGGTTGTCCACAGGTGGTGGTGGTGGAGGGTTGTTGTTGTTGTTCTGGTTGTTCTGGGTGTTCTGGACAAGGAGTTGCATCAGGGTGTTCTGCTGCTGGATCAACTGGGTGAGCTCAGGGGGAAACTCGAATTCGCGTCTTGGAGGCATCTGATGGGTGTAGAGGGAAGAGATTAGAATAGAATAGAGGTCTAAGGGAAAATCACTACCCATATGCACATGAGACAAACACACAATCATATCACACCAATCAATTTCAAACAAGGTCTTACAAATCTAACGATCGTTACAAAAGTGCTCTAAATCTAATACTTGGGGGTAAACTACTAGTCATAGGGTGGTCATCTAAAGATATTGGTCGGCAGAGGATTCCATAATATCTGCCCCAGCTTCATCTTCATAGTCTTCATCTTTGCTATCCTCAGCTTCCGAATCCGTGTCATCTATGATGATGTAGTCCTCCGGTGGAATCTCCTTGGGTTCTTCTTCCTCGTCTTCTTCTCCCTTGAGTATCCCTAACTTCCGGGTCAAATCATCATTCTTCTCCACAAGTATCTTCATCTCCTCCTCATATCCGTCGCGTGTAGACTTGAGTTCTTCCTCTAGCTCTAAATTCCTATTTAGGGCCTTCTTCAATTCTATCATCCCTGCACACATCTGGTGCTCTTGGCGACGAATGTGGTGGTTCAACTCCTGGATGAATGCTGCTATGGATATACCCTTCCTAGTGCTGATCATATCCCAATTCTCATCTCGGCGTCCACAAATCTGGTAGATGGTGTCCTTTAGCTCTTGCTTGTAGACTTCTCCAATCCTTCCCATAGCAATGTGGGCTGCCATACTCCTTCCTAGGCTCCATGTAGATGCATTAAAGGAAAATGCTATGAGTGGGGTGACGGGTGCATACGTCCTTCCTGGAACTTGAGCTTGAATCAACCAACGCTCCTCCTCAGGTAGAGTGGCATTGTAGGTTCCAGTGAAACTTGGTAATCCAATGTGTAGATATCTGGTGACCTCCTTCAAGTGTCGTCCAAAAGGTGTATCATCATCCGGTTGCATGAACTTGTGCTTTGCTTCCACCATCCTAAAGAATAGAAAAGATGAGGAGTCAGAAGAGAGAAGAGTGAATTGTGTTCTAGGGCTTGTCTTAGTGGTCGTGTCCTACACTCAGCGTGTGCTCTGATACCATCTTTGTAGCGACCAGACCTCAAACAGTCTGATCTCCATGCATCAGTGTCATCCCTGGATCAGTAATGCTGACACACATGGTACTCGAAGGATTTATAACAGAGTAGCAATCACACACTTATTACATCGATAGTCCAACGATGAATTTATTACAAAAATCATGGCTGAAGGCCATCTAACACGATAACAGCGGAAGGCTTGGAAGATAAGTGAGTCCATCAACTCCAGTGGCATCACTGAGTATAGAACCACGACCTAAAAAGGGCATCCTACTCGTCATCTGAAAAGTCTGCAACATGAAACGTTGCAGCCCGAAAAACGGGTCAGCACATGGAATATGCTGGCAAGATAACACAAGAGATGCAATGAAAATAAGCCTATACTATATGAAAATAAGCCTATACTATATACTATACCAACCTACATCCCCTACATCTGCTAGTCCACCACTGTAAGTGTTCGCACAACTTACTCATATTATGCTAGAGCCCATAATAGCATTGTGGTTGCACACGGAAGTTTCTAGTATGAATAATCTCATGATCCCTTTGAGCCTGGGTGACGGTCCAAAAGAAAAACAGGCAATCCTGGAATACCCAGATGCCTCAATCCACCCAGATGTGTGTTAATGTTGCCACCTTAAGTTGAACCATTAATTAACAATCTCACATCTGTCATGGATTTCACTCACCCAATCCATGTCTACGAGCATAGCATGTCCTAGCAGCAACGTAGAAGTAACTCCCAGGGGTT
>LR738715.1:416842811-416900709 GCA_902687465.1 Secale cereale
AATAAGCCTATACTATATGAAAATAAGCCTATACTATATACTATACCAACCTACATCCCCTACATCTGCTAGTCCACCACTGTAAGTGTTCGCACAACTTACTCATATTATGCTAGAGCCCATAATAGCATTGTGGTTGCACACGGAAGTTTCTAGTATGAATAATCTCATGATCCCTTTGAGCCTGGGTGGCGGTCCAAAAGAAAAACAGGCAATCCTGGAATACCCAGATGCCTCAATCCACCCAGATGTGTGTTAATGTTGCCACCTTAAGTTGAACCATTAATTAACAATCTCACATCTGTCATGGATTTCACTCACCCAATCCATGTCTACGAGCATAGCATGTCCTAGCAGCAACGTAGAAGTAACTCCCAGGGGTTTGAATGTAATGCAGGTAATAGGTACTACCTCAATCTACTTCCCAATCCCACAAGTTAATTGATCCTATTCATGCAATGTGTGAGGGGTTTGACTAATGCAATGAAACTGGGTAATTGGAAAGCATGATCAAAGTGTTACTTGCCTTGCTGATGATCCGCAAAACCTAGAGACTCAAAGTAGCAAGCGGCGCACTCTGGGTACTCTATCGCAATCAAACAACAAGCATACAATAAGTACTTAGCTAATGCACGGGTAAAACTCAAATAAGAGATCTAACCAGAAAGTTCAACTTAAGAACTCCGGTTTGCAAAAAGAATCAACTCGAAAGAAGCAACGAAACTCAAACTGCAAAAGAATCGAGCTCCCAATTACTAGTTGGCCTAAAGTCAAATTTTACAGTAGCCAAAACCTTGTTCAAGTTGGTTAAACGTAAAGAGGGCTTCGAGACAAAGATCTGGGATTTTGAATCACCGGATTCCGACTCTCGAGCGAAAAGAAAAACGAAAAACAAGATCAGGGCAGAAATCACGATCGGAAAAATCGCGGATAAAATACCCCGAAAAAGAAAAACAACGAACAGGCTAACGAACGAACGTTCGCTGTCTGCGATTAACTAACAAAAACCGTTCGTTAAAACGAACGTACGGACGAACGTCCGCTATTTAACTAAACCGACGAAAACCAATCTAAACCGAAAAAAACCCAGATCTAGTGTCTCTCTTTTTTTTTAATAAAAAACGATCTGATCTAAAAAAACAACGGGAGGCTACCTCGATTTCGGCGGCGGCGGCTACGGCGAGGGGCGGCGGCGGCGGGGTCCGGCGAGGGGCAGGGCGGCGGACGGCGGCAGCGACGTCGGGGTCCGGCGAGGGCGGGGTGGCGGACGGCAGTGGCGGCGGCGGCGGCTAGGGTTTTCGCGCGGGGGCGGGCTGCGGTGTCGGGCCGGCCTGGCGCTATATAAAGCCCAGAGTCCCGGTCCGGTACGATGCTAAGTCGGTTTCCGTTTTTTTAGATTCGCGGCGCAATAAAACTAACGAAAATAATATCAAACGGACTCCAAAAATCCTGAGATAAATTTTCACCGTCCTCTAATAATATTTAGGACAAGGTGAACATTTTTCTCGGACCTAAATGCAATTTTGAAAACCGCGTATTTTTCCTATGCAAATAAATCCGAAAATAAATCCAGAAAAATACCAAAAGTGATTTTAATATTTTTCCTCCAATATTTCTATTATTTTGGAGAAGTCATATTATCTCCGCTCATTTATTTTATTTATAAATATTTTTCGGAGAGAAAAATAATTAGAATCACACTGTCCTCGTACCGGTATTCGAGCGAACTCAAATACGAAAACGGTAAAATCCCCAACTCTCTCCGTGGGTCCTTCAGTTGCTTAGAATTTCGAGGAACTCCACGAACAAAATGCAAAAATATGCAAATGCAATTATGATCTATGTATAACATTCCAAATTGAAAATTTGGGATGTTACAGATAAACCCTAGGTCACTCTTCTCTACTCATTTCTGACTCCTCTCCATTTTCTACTTCTTTAGGATGGTGGACCCAAGGAACAAGTTCACTCAACCACATGAAGACACGCCTTTTGGACGACACTTGAAGGAAGTCACTAGGTACCTGAACATAGGAATACCAAGTTTCACCGGGACCTACACCGCCACTTTATCGGAAGAGAAGCGATGGAGCATTCGAGTTCAAATTCCCGGGAGAACCTTCACACCATCCACTGAACCAATAGAGTTTTCTTTTGATGCACCAACCTAGAGCCTAGGCAAGAGTATGGCAGCCCACATCACTATGGGAAGGATCAGAGAAGTCTACAAGTAGGAGCTGAAGGACACTATCTACCAGATTTGTGGACGCTGAGATGAGCGTTGGGACATGATCAGCACCCGAAAGGACAGGTCCATTGCAGCGTTCATCCATGAGTTAAAACGGCACATTCGTCGATAGGAACACCAGATGTGCACAGGAATGATAGATTTGAAGAAGGCACTAACTAGGAACTTGGAGCTAGAAGAAGAACTCAAGTCTACTCGAGACGGATACGAGGAGGAGATGTTGATACTTGTGGAGAAGAATGATGATTTGACAAGGAAGCTAGGAGTATTCATGGGAGATCCAGCACCAGGACGAGAAGAAGAGAAAGAAGAACCCAAGGAGATTCGTTATGAGGACTACATCATCATCGACGACACGGATTCAGACCCCGATGATAGTGATGACGAAGACTATAAAGATGAAGCTGGAGCAGACATCATGGAATCTTCCGCCGATCAAAATTACTAGATGACCACCCTATGACTAGTAGTGCCCCCCCCCAAGTAGTTTTAGAGCACTTTTGTAATGTTAGTTGGATCTTTGTAAGCCCTTGTTTGAAATTGATTGGTGTGATATGATTGTGTTTGTCTCATATGCATATGGGTAGTGATTTTCCCTTAGACCTCATTTCTATTCTAATCTCTTCCCTCTACGCCCATCAGATGCCTCCGAGACGTGAGCCCGGATTGGAGTTTCCCTCTGAGCTCACTTAGTTTATCCAGCAACAGAACACTTTGATGCAACTTCTTGTCCAGAACACTCAGAACAACCAGAACAACAACAACAACAACCCTCCACCACCACCACCCGTGGACAACTTGACACGATTCTTAAGGTTGCAACCACCTGTGTTTGCTAGCAGCATTGAACCAATAGTTGCTGATGACTGGCTGCGCAAGATTGGAAGGGATTTCACCACTGCCAATTGCACAGATGCTGAGAAGGTGCGATTTGCCGCACATCAGTTGTCTGGACCAGCAGCAGCATGATGGGAGAATTACACAGCCACCTTCCCTGTAGCCAATGTCACTTGGGATCAGTTTCAGCAAGCTTTCCGTACTGCCCATGTCTCAACTGGAGCTATGAGCATGAAGAAGCGGGAGTTTCGTAACTTGCGCCAAGGGAATCGTACTGTAGCGTAGTACGTGGATGAGTTTAGTACCTGCCCCAGATGATGTGGCCACAGATGCCGCTAAGCAGGAGATATTTATGGAAGGGCTAAATGATGAGATGAGCGTACAGTTGATGGTGGCAACCTTCAACAACTACCAGGAGTTGGTAGATAAGGCCCTTATGATTGAAGGGAAGCAGCAGCAGATTGAGAGTCGCAAGAGGAAGTACCGACAAGGAAGGAATAATTTTGGAGCCCAGCATAAGCCCCAATTCACCCCGAATTCGGGAGGATACACCCATAACCATGGAAGCCACACCCACACTGGAGGAAGTTCTCACAACCACAATGGCTCCAAGAATGGGAATGGGAATGGAGCAAACAATAATCAGAATCGCTCTACCCCATGCACACCCGCCAAGAAGGATTTAAGCCACGTCACCTGTTTCAAGTGCGGGAAGAATGGACACTATGCCAATGAGTGCCCTGAAGCTAAGAATGGAAACGGTAATGGAAGCGCCGGGAAGAAGCCCAACCCGTTAAACAAAGGACAAGTGAACCACGTGACCGTGGAGGAGGTGGAAGAGCAACCAGATGCGGTAATTGGTAAGTTTTTGGTTAAGTCATTTACCGCAATAGTTCTTTTTGATACTGGTGCATCACATTCATACATTTCAAGGGGATTCGTAAATAGACATAAGTTGCCCACCAGAGTCCTTATGGCCTCCATGTTAGTAAGTTCACCCGGAGCGGAATATATGGCAAATCAAGGATGTTTTTAGATGCCATTGACCATTGGACGCCATGTTTTCCCCTCAGACCTGATAGTTTTGGAGTCACAAGGATTGGATGTGATACTAGGTATGGATTGGCTATCGATGTATGGAGGGAACATCGATTGTGCCAGTAAGTCTATTTTGCTTACCACCCCGGAGGGAAAAAGGATCAAGTATGTATCTAGGCATTCGCATATAAGGACACAAGTGCATTCTCTCACGAGAGTTGTTCAGGAGGAAGTGCCGGTAGTAAAGGATTACCCGGATGTTTTTCCAGAGGAGCTACCTGGCATGCCACTGGATAGGGATATTGAGTTCTTGATTGAGTTGTTGCCTGGCACCGGACCTATATCAAAGATACCATATCGGATGCCAGCGAATCATCTGGAGGAGATCAAGAAGCAGATTAAGGAGTTATTAGAGAAAGGTTTTATTCGTCGGAGTTCATCACCGTGGGGAGCCCCATTGCTTTTGGTCGAGAAGAAGGATGGATCTTTAAGAATGGTCGTTGATTATCATGCACTAAATGAAGTGACAATTAAGAATAAGTACCCACTACCGATGATCAATTATTTGTTCGACCAACTCCAGGGAGCAAAAGTATTCCCCAAGATTGATCTACGATCTGGAAACCACCAGTTGAAGATCCGAGAGAAGGATATACCTAAGACGGCCTTCACCACAAGGTACGGGCTATATGAGTATACGGTTATGTCATTTGGATTGACTAACGCCCCTGCCTATTTCATGAGTATGATGAACAAGGTGTTCATGGAGTTCTTGGATAAGTTTGTTGTGGTATTAATTGATGATATTTTGGTATACTCGAAGAACAAAGAGGAGCACGCGGAGCATTTGCGTTTGGTATTGGAGAAGCTCAGAGAACATCAGTTGTATTCCAAGTTTAGCAAATGCGAGTTTTGGTTGAAGGAAGTTGGATTCCTAGGGCATGTTATATCAGGAGAAGGTATAGCAGTGTACCCCGTCAAAGTGCAGGCAGTCACTGAATGGTTGGCACCCACTTCAGTTGGAGAGATCCATTAGTTTTCTTGGACTCGCTGGATATTACCGGAGATTCATAGAAATGTTTTCCAACATTGCAAGGCCAATGACGACATTGTTGAAGAAGGAGACAAAATTCCATTGGACTGAAGAGTGCGAAGAAAGTTTCCAGGAGTTGAAGAAACAGTTGACGACAGCTCTGGTGTTGATTTTGCTAGATATATGCAAGGAGTTCCAAGTGTACTGCGATGCTTCACGCTTAGGACTTGGAGGAGTACTCATGCATGATGGAAGCGTTGTTTCCTACGCATCTCGTCAACTGCGACCGCACGAGTTTAATTATGCTACACACGATCTGGAGCTAGCCGTAGTTGTTCATGCGCTCAAGACTTGGAGACATTTCCTTATAGGAAATCGTTGTGATGTGTACACGGATCACAAGAGTTTGAAGTACATTTTCACTCAGAAGGAGCTGAACCTCAAACAAAGGAGATGGTTGGAGCTTATAAAGGATTATGATATGAAGCTGCACTATCACCCAGTAAAAGGGGGATTGCCACAGGAGTTAGCAGAAGATCTCAGGGGGCTTCGTTTGGAGATAGTTCCTAGAGGTTTTGTCGCAACATTGGAGGTTCAGTCAACATTGCTGGGGTAGGTACGCGAAGCCCAGAAGAATGACAATGAGATTGCCGAAATAAAGGAAAGGATGAGTGAAGGAAAAGCCAAGGGATTTCATGAGGACGAACACGACACCTTGTGGTTTGAGGATCGAATCTATGTGCCCAAATCCCGGAGATCAGGAAGTTGATACTGCAGGAAGCACATGATTCGCCATACTCGATACACCCCGGAAACACCAAGATGTATTTGGATTTGAAGGAGCGTTTCTGGTAGACGGGAATGAAGAAGGATATTGCCAAGTATGTAGCCTTATGTGATGTATGCCAGAGAGTAAAGGCGGAACATCAAAAGCCAGCGGGATTACTACAGCCTATGCCGACACCCGAATGGAAGTGGGACAAGCTTGGCATGGATTTTATCACCGGATTGCCCAGGACCAAATCAGGATATGACTCAATCTGGCTAGTAGTGGATCGCTTGACCAAGGTAGCCCACTTTATCCCCGTAATAACCACGTACACCAGTGCGAAGTTGGCCAAGATATACATGACCAGGATCGTATGTCTGCACGGAGTTCCGAGGACCATTGTATCAGATAGAGGAACACAGTTCACCTCAAAGTTTTGGCATCAGCTACACCAAACTTTGGGAACGAGGCCGGAATTCAGTACAGCTTTTCATCCGTAGACCGACGGACATACCGAGAGATTCAATCAGATTTTGGAGGACATGTTGAGAGCTTGTGCGCTAGATTATGGATCTAGTTGGGATGAAAATTTTCCCTACGCTGAGTTCTCATACAACAACAATTATCAAGCCAGTTTGAAGATGGCACTGTTCGAAGCATTGTACGGGAGGAGATGCTGAACTCCATTAATGTGGGATGAAGTTGGAGACCGACAGTTGTTTCGACCAGACCTGATCAAAGAGTTTGAAGAGAAGGTTAAGTTGATTCGTGATAGACTAAAGGTAGCTCGGTCCAGGCAGAAGAGTTATGCAGACTCGAAGCGCAAGGAAGTAGCCTATGAGATTGGAGACAGAGCGTACTTGAGAGTATCACTTCTGCGAGGAGTTAAACGTTTCAGAGTTAAGGGAAAGCTAGCCCCGAGATTTGTGGGACCTTGCCGTGTTTTGGAACGCATGGGAGAGGTTGCCTATAAGTTGGAGTTACCCGAAGGATTGTCAGGAGTGCACGATGTGTTCCATGTTTCGCAACTCAAGAAGTGCCATGCGGAGATGGCCGATATCCCGCTAAGAGACACAGTACCCCTGGAAGCAATTCAGTTGGATAGTGATCTGACTTACTAGGAGAAACCCATCAAGATTCTCGAATTTTCGAGTAGAGTCACCCGCAGTAAGGTTATCAAGTTTTGCAAAGTTCAGTGGAGTCACCACACCGAGGAAGAAGCCACCTGGGAACGAGAAGATGATCTACGCAAGGACCACCCACACCTATTCTCTAGCCAAGCCGAATCTCGAGGGCGAGATTCATTCTAAGGGGGGTAGGTTTGTAACATCCCAAATTTTCAATTTGGAATGTTATACATAGATCATACTGCATTGCATATTCCTTTGCATTTTGTGTGTGGCGATCCTCGAAAATTCTAAGCAACTCAAGGACCTACGGAGAGAGTTGGGAATGCTACCGTTTTCGTATTTGAGTTTTTCTTGAATATCGGTACGAGGATAGCGTTGGTTTTAATTATTTTACTCTCCTAAAAATATTTCTAAATAAAATATATGAGCGGAGATAAAATGACTTCTCCAAAACAAAAGAGATATTGGAGGAAAAATATTAAAATCACTGTTGGTTTTTATTCGGATTTATTTGCGATTTTATTTGCTTAGGAAAAATTGCACGTTCTCAAAACTGCATTTTAGGGCCAAGAAAATGTTCATCTTGTTCTAAATATTTTATTTAGACGGTGAAAATTTGTTTTGGCATTTTTAGAATTTTATTTTATTTTCTAGAATTTTTCTTAGTTTCGGCGGTTTTATATATAAAAAAGTTCCCGCGCCCGACTGGGCCGAAGGCTCAGCCGAGCCAGGCCAGCCCGCAGCCGCCGCCGCCTTCCCCGCGCCGCGTCGCCGCAGAGTCCGAGCCGGACTCCACCTCCCGCCGCCGCCTTGCCCCCTCCTCCAAGCCACCACCCCCCTCTTTAAATAGCCGCCGCCACCCCTCCCCACCCCGCCACCACACGCCGCCCCGTCGCAGCAGCAGCAGCAGCCGCCGCCGCAGCAGCAGCCGCCGCCGCCGCCGTTTGCGCCGCCAGGAGCCGCCGCCGCCGCCTCCTACCGCCGCCTCCGCAGCCCCGCCACCCCACGCCGCCCCTCCTCCGCGCCGGAGCACCGCCGGAGCCCCGCCGGAGCCTAGCCGAGGTAGCCGCCCCGCCGTCCCGATTTTCTAAAGAAAACCAATCCGTTTTTTAGAAAACCCTAGTTTCATTTTTTAGATTAGATCAGGTTTTTTCGGTTTAGCTGCTTAGCGAGAGTTCGCCCGTTCGTTCGTATTAACGAACGAATTCGTTGTTTAGTTTCAGTTAGCGAACATTCGTTCGTTAATCTGTTCGTTAGTTTTTCTTTTTCGGGGTATTTATCCGCGATTATTTCGATCGTGATTTCTGCCCTGATCTTGTTTTTCGTTTTTCTTTTCGCTCGAGAGTCAGAATCAGGTGATTCAAAATCCCAGATCTTCGTCTTGACGCCCTCTTTCCTTTTAACCAACTTGAACAAAGTTTTGTTACTGTAAAATTTGACCCTAGATCAATCTAGTAGACGGATCTCATTTCTTTCACAGTTTGAGTTTCGTTGCTTCGATCAAGTTGCTTCTTTTCGCAAACCGGAGTTCTTAAGTTGAATTTTCTGGTTAGATCTTCTTATTTGGAGTTTTGTTTGTGCATAATTGCTTGATTGCTTATGTATGCTATTGTTTTCTTGCGATAGAATACCCGGACTGTGAAGCATGCTACTACGAGTCTCTAGGTTTTGCGAATCATCAGCAAGGCAAATAACACTTTGATCATACACCTTTATTACCTAGTTTTTATGCATTAGATCAAACCCTCACACATTGCATGAGTAGGATCTCTTAACTTGTGGGTTTGGGAAGTAGATTGAGGTAGAACCTATTACCTGCATTATTTTCAAACCATTAGGAGTTACTTCTACGCTATGCTTAAGTTACCATGTTATGCTCGTAGACGTGGGTTGGGTTTGAGTGAAATCCATGACAGATGTGAGTTGTTAATTAATGGTTCAACTTAAGGTGGCTACTTGAATACACATCTGGGTGGATTGGTTGTACGGCACCTGGAGAATCCAGTGTTGTCCTAGGAAATCCCGGGGTTCCGTGTGATTGTCCTAAGGAATGCCACCCAGGCTCAAAGGGATCATAAAACTATTCATGATAGAAACTTCCGTGTGCAGCCACAATGCCATTAAGGGCTCTGGAATAGTATGAGTAAGTTGTGGGAGCTCTTTCGTGGTGGACTAGCAGATGTTGGAGAAAGTAGGTGTACGAGTCCACCTGGGGTAAATAGTAAATGCTTCTGAAAGACTGTGTCTCGGTCATCCGTTTCTCAAACACCATACATTGCGAGAAATTCAACGGAGGAGATCGAGTCTTGTGGGAAAAGTGCACAAACCTCTGCAGAGTGTACAAACTGATCATGATTAGCTGTGTCCCCAGTTATGGACAATTTTGAGTATCTGGTACTTGAATTATTGATTGATCTCATCACTCTAAAGTTAATTTGTTGGGTTAATGATTACTTTAATTGGGATTGAGTTGGAGGTACCTTCTCAATGATGTTTCAACAACCATGATAGTTAAAATAAAACTTCTTCCTTTGTTGTAGGAAAAAATTGGCTTTACGCAAAAACTTTAACCTTAGAGCCTCCACCAGCCAAATATGCATGTAGTGTTAGCCTTTATTTTGTTACTTGCATCTTCTGTGTTATCTTGCTAGCATATTCCATGTGCTGACCCGTTTCGGGCTGCAACATGTTACGTTGCAGACTTTTCAGACGAGGAGTAAGACGTTCTAGGTCGTTTTTCATGCACTCAGCTATGCCGTTGGAGTTGATGGACTCACTTTTCTTCCAAGCCTTCCGCTGTTATTTTGTTAGATGGCCTCAAGCCATAGACTTTTGTAATAAGTTCTCTTTGGAGACATTCGATGTAATAAATGTGTGATTGCCACTCTGTTATAAATCCTTCAAGTACTATGTGTGTCAGCATTACTGATCCAAGGATGACACTGAAACACAGAGACTTCGGTCCATTCGGATCGTGGTCGCTACAAAAATATCCTAATACCACCGAATGTCGTCGTGGGCCCATAAGCCACACGACCATGTGATACGGTGTATCCTAGGGCCATCCCCATGGACCCTCCTTCACCCCCTCAAGTGCCGCAAGGACCGATGACACGTGCTCGTGCTAGAGTTTTCGAGACCGAGGTGACGTCACTCCTAGCCCTATTTCCTTATGAACCTTGCGAGACATGGTTGCTACCTCAAACGGATGTGCTTTGCCTGATCAGGTGTGAAGGAGGCCGCTTCGGAGAAGAGCGTGAAGATGGACAAGTCCCCAAGGCCACGGACGAACTGATGCATCGAGAAGGGCAGAAGGGAGCTCCAGGCCCCGGACATCCGGCCCCATGGCCCGGACATCCGGCACCTGGGCCATCAACTACAGAAGACCAGCAGCAACTGAAGCTACAGGGCCCGGACATCCGGCCAGGGCCCGGACATCCGGCCAAGCATGGCCCGGACATCCGGTCCCGGGCCCGGAAATCCGGCGCCTCTGTCCAGAGAGCGCCCGAGACCAGACCGCTCCAGCCCGGACATCCGGCCCCTCGCCCCGGACGTCCGGCACCCCTCGAAGACCCGGACATCCGGGCCGCTGCCCGGACATCCGGCCCCTGATCTGCCTGCGTGCAGCCCCCTGGGCCGAGGCCCATGTACCCATTCGCCCCGTAGACTATATATACTCCTCTCCTCATTCCGTTTAGGGTTAGCTGTGGTTTAGCTCATTTGACACTTGTGTGGATTTCTCCCACGAGACGGTGCGCCTCTACGGAGAAGATCCACTTCGGATTCAGGACCTCCTTCATCGGAGAAGATCCCCCGGGATATCAAGACCTCCTCCGGGAGAAGACTATCTGTATCACCGTTGTTGACCTTGGATCATGGATCTCAACCTTGTATCGCGAATCTAGCATTTGTGTGATTGTTTTCGTGTTGATTGAGTGTTTTCCTCTTGTGTTTTCCCCATCTTTCCCTTGTGATTCCCCGTGTTCATCGTGTGCCAATCTCCAAACGTGAAAGATCCGCTGATTAGGGTTCCACCCTGTATCATATGGTATCTAGAGCAAAGGTTTCTCACGATTTTGGAGCCCCACACTTCGTTTTCTAGCCTGTTTTTGTCGTGTTCTTCCAATTTCGAAAAAAATTCCCCACAAAAAGAGCCCCAAAAATTTTCTGTGATCTGTTGATTTGGCAAGATTTTGTTGAATTTGTTCCATGGATTTGCTGTGCCACGTGTGGATCTAGCTTTTCCTCCACTTTTCCCCAAATTTCATCCGAAAAATCCACCGAATTTTTGCCCCGAAACCCCCCTTTTTGCAACGTGTTCTTGCTGGCTCGGGCACCCCGGACATCCGGCTCGTGCCCCGGACATCCGGCCCGGCCCGGACATCCGGCCCCTGGCCCGGACATCCGGCCTCCCGCAGCCATTTTTTCCCCCCACTACACCCCACCTCGCAAACCTCCTCCGCCTCTTCGTTCGGTGATCCATCCATTCTTCCGCAAACCACCACCGATCTTCCGCAACAACCACCATCGCTTCACCGCTTCGAGTTTGGAATATTTGTCTCCATTTGCCGTGGATACTTGAGTTGTGGTTTCACCGTTTCCCTGGATGTTTAGGCTACCTTGGGACGGCAAGACTTCGACAGCACCACCGCTCAACTTCGGCAAGGACGGTAACATCGACGACACTTCGATCATTCTATCTTGCAATTGCATTGTCACCCTATGAACCATCTTTGCGTAGCTTTCCCATTGAGACTAGCCATTTGAGTATTGCCGGGCCACGACACTTGTGCACATTAGTGATACTCATATATATTGCATACTACATCATCTTGGTATATTGCATATCTCCTTGTGCCACAAGAGTGTTCCGCATACACAATAGCTACCTCGATACGAGAAGCATGCATAAGTGCCCAAAGAAAGAGCTCAAAAGCTTTTAAGCAAAAGAGCCAATCCAAGCAAAGAAACAATAGCATCATACGCCTTGCATCCAAAGAGATCATACATAGCAACATCATCTTGTGCTCAAGCATCGGCACATCATACACTCATAGCATACTTGTGATAGATAGTCGTTACGTTTTGCCCATATAGGTCGTGCACAAGTGCGTATCCGCCTATTAAGCAATCGGTTAGCGTCTCTCTAGCGTTGTGCAACACGAGCATTTTCCGTGGTTTACCACATTTTTCGCTCATCCTTGGTTGCACAACCACATTTATCTATCCGTGCGTGTGTTCCGTGTGCTACTCTTTGCTAGTGATCTACTTGTTGCATGAGCAAATTGTGAACCATTTTCAACATCTTTGAGTCATTTTGACGATTGCATTGAATTTGTGCCACATCCTAACCGAGCTCCTCTAAAAGCTTTACTTGTGTAGGTGTGAGAATCGACACGAAGTGATACCAATAGTGCTATTTCCGGGTTACATTGTTGAGTGATCATTGATCCATTTTCAACCTCGGTTAAGATACATTGATATTGTCTTCTCCTTTCTTCCACTCACATACTTGCTTGTGATGATGGATAGGCCAAGTTCATCTACAAACCCGATCTTCGACGATCCTCAAGAAGCGAACAACTACGTCACCAAACTACATCTATTTGGTGTCCAACGAGCTCTACATCAAGAGAGTGAAGCTATGCGAGAGTACATTGGTCAAGTTGCCGAGGACGCGCGACAATTCCAACAAAGTACCAAGGAGCAAATCGACCTCATCAACACCAACATGTCTACTCAATATAATGAGCTCCGGACATTGATCATCAACCGACGTTCTTCCTCAACATCATCTCATCGACGTAGCCGCTCAAGTCGACATACCGACTCTACACACGACTCAAGTACACCTACCTCAAACACTCTACGTCAAGCCGCACGTCAAGCTCGACATGAACATCGGCAACCTCTACATGACAAGAGTTCTCAAGAGCTATTCGACGAGCAAGAAGGTCGACGTCGTCAAAACCAAGCTACACTTGAGCAAGCACAAGAACGGCAACGACTACGCCAACTACAAGAAGAGCGAGCTCGTCAATATCAAGAAGAACAAGATGCCGAGGCTAACCGCCAAGCACAACAACGTCGTGAAGCTCAAGCTATGGAGGCGCAACGTGCTTTACAAGATGCACACCGCAATGTGGCCGCCCAGAATCGACACACTCGTCAAGAAGAGGATTTCCTTCGAGATGAGATGAAAGAAAGGCGACACCAAGCAAGAATACAAGAAGAAGCTCCTCCTCAAGCGCGGCAAGAGCAACAATACCAACAAGAACATCAACTCCAACAAGAACGTCTACATCCTCAAGAGCAACATGATATGGCAAACCGCCAAAATCGAGATCATCCTCCCAATAGGCAAGGAAACAATGATGAGCATCGCTATGGCAAGCTCAAGTTCACCATGCCAAAGTTTTCCGGAAGCATTGATCCCGAAGACTACCTCTCATGGGCATTGAAAGTTGACAAGATCTTTCGCCTTCACAACTTCGATGAAGAGAAGAAGATCGCTATGGCATCACTTGAGTTCCAAGACTATGTTCTCATTTGGTGGGAGCAAATCATAGAGAGAAGAGAAGCCAAAGGCGAACCTCCTATCACCACTTGGGCTCAAATGAAGGAAGTGATGAGAGCACGCTTCGTGCCTACACACTACAACCGAGACTTGTTCAAGAAGCTACAACTCCTCAAGCAAGGTACCAAGTCCGTTGAAGAGTACTACAAGGAGATGGAGATTGCCATGATACGAGCAAACATCACGGAAGATGATGAGCAAACTATGGCGAGATTCTTGAATGGACTCAACTATCCCATCAAGAAGATTGCGGACTTCCAACCATACAACAATCTCCTCGAGCTAGTACATCAAGCAACCAAAGCGGAGCGACAAGTTCTAGAAGACTACAAGTACTCAAAGTTCACCTACAAGAACTTCGGCTCCTACAACCAAGCTTCAACGACTTCGGCTACTCCTCCTACCTCTTCCAAGCCTCCTACAAACTTCGGAGACAAGCAAAGCTACAAGAATGCGACTACATCGAGTCGTCCACCTTCTACCAACAACTTCAAGCCAAGAGCTTCCTCAACTACAACTCCTACCGAAGACAATAACAAGACGAGCTCCATCAAATGCTTCAAGTGCCAAGGACGAGGCCACAAGTCATTTGAGTGCAAGACCGTTCGCACCATGATCATCAACGACGACGGATCTTATGACTCCATGAGCGATGATGAGATGGAAGCACTTGAGCATGTCGCTATGCATCGCCAAGTAAATGAAGAAGAAGACAATCAAGTGTTTTGCGACAATGACTCAAGCCCCAACCTTGTTGTCTCCAAAGTCTTGACACTCCAACATCAACAAGATGACGACCAACGATGTCATATTTTTCATACGAAGGCCGGCATCAATGGACGCTCCGTCAAGGTTATCATCGATGGCGGAAGTTGCCACAACTTGGCAAGCGAAGAGCTATGCGACAAGCTTCATTTGGTCAAGACGAAGCATCCGCATCCCTACAAGGTCCAATGGCTCAACGACGCCGGAATTCTTCGAGTCGAGCACACCGTGCAAGTCTCTTTCAAGATTGGCGCCTACGAGGACACTCTTGAGTGTGATGTGATACCCATGTCCGTGTGCCACCTTATTCTTGGACGCCCATGGCAATTTGATCGTGGAGTCACACACAATGGACGGACGAATCACTATCACTTCAAGATGAAGGGCAAGGAATTCGTGCTACGACCAATGACTCCAAGTCAAGTAGCCGCCGACAAGATTTTACCTACCACCCATCGTGGAGAGAATGGTGAGAGAGCGAGCCACCAAAAAGAGAGCGAGAGCCACAAGCCAAATATGAGCGACTCCACGATGAGCGACAAGAAGCAACTAGTGCTATTTGCTACCAAACGAGAGATGAGAGAAGTGTGTGAGAACCCATCGAGCGTCTTCCACCTTGTGCTCCTATGCAAAGGGGAAGCTAAACCTACTAACACTTCACCACCTCCACCTTTAGTGTTGTCTAAATTGGTGCAGGAATTCTCGGACGTCTTTCCGGATGAGCTACCACCGGGTCTACCTCCACTTCGAGGGATAGAGCACCGCATCGACCTCGTACCCGGTGCTCCACTTCCAAACAAAGCTCCGTACCGCGTCAACCCCGAGGAAACGAAGGAGATACAACGGCAAGTGCAAAATCTCATCGACAAGGGTCATGTACGTGAAAGTCTAAGCCCTTGTGCCGTTCCCGTTATTCTCGTGCCTAAGAAAGACGGAACTTTTCGCATGTGTTCCGATTGCCGCCCGATAAATGCTATAACCGTTAGATATCGTCACCCTATTCCTCGCTTAGATGACATGCTTGATGAACTTTGTGGTGCCACCATCGTTTCAAAAATTGATCTTAAAAGTGGTTACTACCAAATTCGCATTCAAGAGGGTGATGAGTGGAAAACTGCTTTCAAAACCAAGTTTGGGTTATATGAGTGGCTTGTCATGCCAATGGACTTATCGGAAGCACCCGGCACTTTTGTGCGTCTTATGCACTTTGTTCTTAGACCCTACATAGGTGTCTTTGTCGTGGTTTACTTTGATGACATTCTTGTGTTTAGCAAGTCGCTTGAAGAACATGTTGACCATGTCCAACTAGTTTTGCAAGCACTTCGCAAACAACAATTGTATGCTAATATGGAAAAATGCACTTTTGGCGTTGACAAGGTTGTCTTTCTAGGATTTGTCGTGTCTTCTCAAGGTGTTCACGTTGATGAAACTAAAATTGAAGCAATTAAAACTTGGCCTCAACCAAAGAATCTTATGCAAGTGCGTAGTTTCCTTGGTCTCGCCGGTTTCTATCGACGTTTTGTGAAGGACTTTAGCACCATTGCTATGCCTCTACACGCTTTGAGCAAGAAGAACGCACCCTTTATTTGGGGTCCTTCGCAAGACACCGCGTTCAATGAGCTTAAGAGCTTGCTCACGCACGCACCACTTCTAGCACTACCAAACTTTGACAAACCGTTTGAGATTCATTGTGATGCTAGTGGTACCGGCATAGGTGGCGTGCTAATGCAAGAAAAGCGCCCAATTGCGTACTTTAGCGAAAAGCTATCGGGAGCGCAACTTAACTATCCTATCTATGATAAAGAGCTTTATGCCTTGGTGAGAGTTCTACGTGTTTGGGAACACTATCTTAGACCTCATGAATTCATTCTTCATACGGACCATGAGACACTCAAGTATCTCAAAGGTCAAACCAAGTTGAACAAGCGTCATGCTAAATGGAGTGAGTTCATTGAGTCTTTTCCCTATGTCATCAAATACATCAAGGGCAAAGAAAATGTTGTGGCGGACGCGCTTTCCCGCAAATGCATGCTTGTAACACAACTTGAGTTGAATGTGATTGGCTTTGAGCATATTAAAGATTTATATGAACATGATCCTTTCTTTGCAAATGCCTATGCTAAATGCTTGACTCACACTTCTTGGGAGCATTACTACATCAAAGATGGATATCTTATGAGAGCTAACAAACTTTGCATTCCCGAGTCTTCGCTTCGTTTGCTTCTTTTGCAGGAATCGCATGGAGGAGGACTCATGGGACACTTTGGACGAGACAAAACGTTTGCTACACTCTCTAAGAACTATTTTTGGCCCAAGATGCTTCGTGACGTCTCACGCTTCACCAACCGCTGTTCTACATGCCGCAAAGCTAAGTCCAAAGCTCAATCTTATGGTCTTTATATGCCTCTCCCTATTCCATATCACCCATGGGAAGACATAAGCATGGATTTCATACTTGGCTTGCCTAGGACTCAAAATGGCAAAGATTCAGTGCTTGTCGTGGTAGATAGGTTCTCCAAAATGGCTCATTTCATTCCTTGTAACAAGATCGACGATGCTTCACATGTTGCAACTCTCTTTTGCAGGGAGATAATTCGTCTACACGGCGTGCCCAAAACGATCGTCTCCGACCGGGACGTCAAGTTCCTGAGTTACTTTTGGAAAACACTATGTGCCAAGCTCGGAATCAAGCTTCTATTTTCTTCGGCGTACCATCCACAAACGGACGGCCAGACGGAGGTGACGAACCGCACGCTATCCACTCTTCTTCGTGTGTTGATCAAGAGGAACATCCGGGAATGGGAGCATTGCTTACCAATAGCCGAGTTCGCCTACAACCGCGCGAGACACTCCACAACCGGCAAGTCCCCCTTCGAGATCGTCTACGGTTTCAACCCGTTGTCACCTTTGGACATCCTACCGCTTCCTCTCAAAGAGCGCACGAACATGGACGCAAGTGCAAGGGCAACTTATCTCAAGACGGTGCACGAAGACACAAGGGCGATGATCGAGCGACAAGTCCACCGTCGCGCCACCAAGCTCAACGTCAACAAGGCACCGATGGTGTTCCAACCGGGAGATCTTGTTTGGCTTCACCTTCGCAAGGACCGCTTCCCACTCGAGCGCAAGTCCAAGCTTCTACCTCGCGCCGACGGACCCTTCAAGGTGCTAGCACCCTACAACGACAACGCCTACAAGATCGACATCCCACGAGACAAGTACTCCGTGAGCGATACTTTCAACATCAAGGACCTCTCTCCTTTCCATGGTGATGAAGATTTCGATCCGAGGTCGGATCTTTCCCAAGGGAGGGGAGATGATACGGTGTATCCTAGGGCCATCCCCATGGACCCTCCTTCACCCCCTCAAGTGCCGCAAGGACCGATGACACGTGCTCGTGCTAGAGTTTTCGAGACCGAGGTGACGTCACTCCTAGCCCTATTTCCTTATGAACCTTGCGAGACATGGTTGCTACCTCAAACGGATGTGCTTTGCCTGATCAGGTGTGAAGGAGGCCGCTTCGGAGAAGAGCGTGAAGATGGACAAGTCCCCAAGGCCACGGACGAACTGATGCATCGAGAAGGGCAGAAGGGAGCTCCAGGCCCCGGACATCCGGCCCCATGGCCCGGACATCCGGCACCTGGGCCATCAACTACAGAAGACCAGCAGCAACTGAAGCTACAGGGCCCGGACATCCGGCCAGGGCCCGGACATCCGGCCAAGCATGGCCCGGACATCCGGCCCCGGGCCCGGAAATCCGGCGCCTCTGTCCAGAGAGCGCCCGAGACCAGACCGCTCCAGCCCGGACATCCGGCCCCTCGCCCCGGACGTCCGGCACCCCTCGAAGACCCGGACATCCGGGCCGCCGCCCGGACATCCGGCCCCTGATCTGCCTGCGTGCAGCCCCCTGGGCCGAGGCCCATGTACCCATTCGCCCCGTAGACTATATATACTCCTCTCCTCATTCCGTTTAGGGTTAGCTG
This sequence comes from Secale cereale, assembly GCA_902687465.1. Taxonomy (NCBI): domain Eukaryota; kingdom Viridiplantae; phylum Streptophyta; class Magnoliopsida; order Poales; family Poaceae; genus Secale; species Secale cereale. The sequence continues at coordinate 416,861,192 of LR738715.1, forward strand.
TGGTTTAGCTCATTTGACACTTGTGTGGATTTCTCCCACGAGACGGTGCGCCTCTACGGAGAAGATCCACTTCGGATTCAGGACCTCCTTCATCGGAGAAGATCCCCCGGGATATCAAGACCTCCTCCGGGAGAAGACTATCTGTATCACCGTTGTTGACCTTGGATCATGGATCTCAACCTTGTATCGCGAATCTAGCATTTGTGTGATTGTTTTCGTGTTGATTGAGTGTTTTCCTCTTGTGTTTTCCCCATCTTTCCCTTGTGATTCCCCGTGTTCATCGTGTGCCAATCTCCAAACGTGAAAGATCCGCTGATTAGGGTTCCACCCTGTATCACCATGTTAGTAAAAGTTTTGCAATGTCTAGACACGACTTCACCCAAGGGGTTTCGAAAGGGGATTCCTATAGGAAGTCGGCTCTGATACCAACATCTGACGCCCCTGATTAGATCGTATACTAATAATGCACACAATGTGTACGACCAAGATCAGGGATTCACGAGAAGATATCACAACTCAACTCTAGACACAAACTAAGTCATAGAAGCTTCATATTACAAGCAAGTGGCCTCAAGGGCTTGAATACATAAGCTCAGTCATAAACGAGTCGGCAAAAGCAACAATATTTGAGCACAGACATAATTTAAAAAAGTTGCCATAAGATGGCTAGAACAAACAGGGATATAGATCGAAGAGGTGCAGGCCTCCTGCCTGGGATCCTCCTAAACTACTCCTGGTCGCAGCGGCACTCACATAGTAGTAGCCTCCATCGTGATAGTAGTAGTCGTCGGCGGTCGCATCTAGCTCCTGGGCTCCACCATATGCTTGCATCAACCAGGGAAAAGGGAAAAAGGGGAAAAAGAGGGGGCAAAGCAACCGTGAGTACCAAAAGTACTTGCAAGCAAGGATCTACACTACATATGCATCTGTATATGTAGAAGAGGTAATAATGTGGGATAAACTACAGAAAGCTAGAGTAAGGGGAGGATAGCTAGTGTTATCGAAGACTACACTTCTAGCAACCTCCGCCTTGCACAAGTAGAAGAAAGTAGCTGGTATAGTGTCAAGTATCAACGTATAGCATAAACCTACCCGACGATCCTCTCCTCGTCACCCTGTGTGAGAGCCATCACTGGGTTGAATCTCAAAACATATCTGGGTGTGTTCTATTAAGTATTCAGTTCTAGTTGTCAGAGGTTGGAATACAACTCCAAGTCCTCCTGTTATCGTGGACACGACTATTCGAATAGATTACTTTCTTGCGGGGGTGCACCACATAACCCGACATGCTCGATCATCTCTGTCCGAACACACTTTCCTGGGTCATGCCCGACCTCGGAAGATCAACACATCACAGCCCTACCTAGGCTCAACAGAGAGGTCAACACGACGGTCTAAATCCTAAGCGCGCATGGTTCTTGTACACATCACCCCGTTGCACTCCTGCATGTTGCGAACGCAGTCGGTGAGCAGACCTAGCAACCTCCATTACAAAGGCAGGTGCTTTACGCGGTCCAACCCGGCACGCGCCACTCAGTTGCTGACGTTCGGAAAGCTTCGGCTGATACTACGACGCCGGTTGCGCATATCTTGTCCTGCGTGGCAGTTAGTGCGTATAGGCCAACGACCAACACATATCAAATATCCAAACTCGTTATGCATGTTATTTTCAAGTAACCGCGGATAACAACCAAGGACCAGGCCCACCTCTCTCCTGGGTGGTCTCAACCTTCCTTGTCGCTCCACCACAAAGAATCACTCGGTGGGCCATCAGGAAGCCAGTCCCTGAATGGAACCTCCTGCTCCTATAGCCCCGAGTCCGTGAATCACTCACGGGTACTCTACGAGCCGATCCGACTTTAGACACATTGTGTATCATGTATAGTATCTATATAGTATATATGCGTGATCACCTCCCGTAGTGATTACGGCCCGATACTATAGCATAGTAGACGGACAAGACTGTAGGGCCACCAATGGAATACTAGCATCCTATACTAAGAATTTAGGATAGCAAGTAAATGTATCAACAACAGTAGCAACAAGGACATACTATGCAACAGAATAGGAGCTATCGAATCAACAATAGTAGCAAACCTAATGGAAGAATAAGAGATAAGAGAGTAGGCAATATCTGGATGATCAAGGGGGTTTGACTGCCTGGAAGCTCAGCGTAGAAGGAAGGGTCGTCAACACCATAGTTGATCGGGGCAGTCGTGGCATCAGTCTTGAAGTCTACCGGAGAGAAGAGTGGGAAGAAACATTGAATAAAAAGCAAACAGATGCATGACGATACATGACATGACAATAAGCGGTGCTAGGTGTGACCTAACGCGGCACTAGGTGATGCAGGAAAAGGGGGTAAACCTCCTGGAAAGTATTCCCGATGTTTGTCATTTTTGGATAGGTGAAACGGAGGGGGACGGTTCCATGTTCGCTATGCTAGGGGCATGTGACATACGAACGGAGAGCGTATTCGGATTCTTCTCGTTTTTCTAACCAACTTTCATGTATAAAGTATTATCATCTGAGATACAATTTATTTAATATTAAAATTTTAAAGTTTTAATTTAATTTTCTGAATTTTGTGGAATTAATAGTATTGCCAAATAAAAGAATAAAATGCTATGGGTACACAAAGAGTGTACCCAAAGAGGTGCATATGTAGTTGACAGTGGGCCCAATTGACTGGGTGAACTGCCCAGTCAGCAGAGGCTAACTGGTGGGCTAGTACCCAGTTAGCAGGCTGACTAGGTCAACCTTATCTACTACAACAGTGGACAGGGCCCACGTGTTAGTGACTCTAGTTAATTCTATTTAAAATGATCTAATTGAGTTAATTTGTTTGCAGGGCCCACTAGTCAGTGTCTAATTAGTTTAAATTAATCTATTTAATTAGATTAGTGAGAGGGCCCCACTTGTCAGTGGCTCGGGCCCGCCCAGTCAGCATGTTGACTAAGTCAACCTGACCAACGGGCTCTTGGAATGCAAAGCTATTCAGTGGCCCAGGGTGTGACCCCGGCCAGGCCAAGTCGGCGCAGTCGGCGACGTCGAAATGCGGCAGAGGCATGGGAGACGGCCGAAATCGAGCTAGGAACATCGATTTCGCACAGGGTTGGGCTCATTCAAATGAGAAGTCAACGGCGCGTCGATTGGTGGCGGTGGCTTAGCCAGGGACGGGCGGTAGTGTTGTCGGTGATGAGCAGAGCGGCATCGGAGCTCAACTATGATTGGGATCGGCGTTGAAGGGGTCAAATCGACAGGCGTTCGGCACCAACAGCAGCCAAGCGAGCTAACTAAGCAAAGGGTGGCTTGAATAGGACCAATGGTCTACCGGAGCCTCGCCCGAGACGAGCGCGTGCGGCACAACAACTCGGCGAACGGCAAATCAGGTGCCACAGCTCGCAATCGAGCACATGGTGTGAGGGGAATGAGGGAGATGCTCACTATCATTGCTGGGAAGGCCCGAGGAAGCAGATTGTAGTCGGAGGGCGGCAGATTCCAGTGATGGCGGCGATGGAGCAGATGAGGGAGATGAGGTTGGCGCAGTCGCTGCATCGGCTCCATGCTCCAATCCGAGGTGGCAGGCGGCGTAGGGGGCGACGACGGGGCTAGTGAGCAAGTCGGCGAGGTGAGTGACGGTCGGTGGTCCTGTCAACGACAAGAAGTGGCGACGAGCTTGAGCGGCCGAGCTCGGGATCAAGCGAGGGGAGAGGTGAGGTGGATCGGGCGAGGGGGGAATAGAGCTGCTACGGTTCGCGGAGGTTCCCAGGGCCATATAAGTCACACGGGCTCGCCGGATGGCCGCCACGGAGATGGTCGGGGCCGTGGCGGGCATCGGTGCTGTCCACGCCCCTTCCAGTGAATAGGGGAAGGGGGAGGCGGCTCGGTTGAGCTGGCCTGGCTGGCCCAAGAGAGAGGGTTCTTTTTATTATTTTTGTATTTTAATTTTTCTTTTCTTTTATTTATTTTATTTATTTTATGTTTACTTTAATTTCATTTTATCTTAGTTTTAGTAAAATACAAAAGTGGCACTTAAATTAGTGTTACAAATTATGCCACTGCCACAATAATTTAATACTCAAAATAAAATAGTTGTATAATTAAATATTATTTTAAAATCATTTTAATAATTGTTTATCCCTTGTTTTAATTACTGTAGGGCATTAAAATATTTTATAAAAAATTATTTCTCCACCAAAACTACTTATGAATTATTTGTCACAGTTTGTACTTTTTAGTTTTGTCATTTCAAAACATTATTTGCTTGACTTGATTCTGATTTGAATTTGAACAGGAAATGAATCAACGTGAAATCAACAACAGTAACACTGGTGACATGGTATCATTGGCATGGGATTACTTATCTTAATTATCCACACGTTACAGGTGTGCACAACAAGGATGATTCTGACAAACTATAAAGCAAAGACTCACATAATACAAGACGGTCCAAGCAAAATACATATCATCTAGTGAATAGAAATATAGCCTCAAGTAAATACCGATAGATTGAAGACAAAAGAGGGGATGCCTTTAGGGGCATCCCCAAGCTTAGATGATTAGTTGTCCTTGACTCTTACCTTGGGTTTTTTTGGGAATCCCCCAGCTTAGGCTCTTGCCACTCCTTATTCCATGCATAGAAACCTTACGCAAAACTTCAAAACTTCTCAACACAATACTCAACAGAAAACTCATGAGATCCGCTAGTATAATAAAGCAAATCACCACCATTAGGTACTGCTATGTACTCATTCAAATTTTATATTTGTTTTATACCTACTATATTCTAACTTCTCCATTATTCATACCCCCCCCCGCTAGTACCCATAGATTCATCAAAATAAGTAAACCACACATTGAAAACAGAATCTGTCAAAAACATAACAGTCTGTAGTAATCTGGACATTTTCCATACTTCTGCAACTCTAAAAATTCGGAAACATTAGGACAACATGGGAAATGTGTATATCCATAAACTGTAAAAAATCAGATAATTATCACACTCCAGTGAATTTTAGAATTTTCTGTATTGGGCGCATAAGTTTCTGTTTTCTCACATAATCAAATCAACAATCTTCCAAATCATCCCAAAGGTCTTACTTAGCACAAACACTAATTAAAATCATAAAAACACATCTAACCAGAGGTTAGAAGATATATATATTTATTTTAAAAGGAAAAATATCAGTTTGTATCCCAACAAGTGCTTTTCTTTAAAGCCTTTTAGCTAGGCATTGATAATTTTAATGATGCTCACATGAAAGACAAGAATTGAAGAACAAAGAGAGCATCATAAAACATGTGACAAACACATTTAAGTCTATCATACTTCCTACGCATAGGCATTTTATAAGCAAACAAGTTATCATGGCAAGAAAAATCTAGCATATGGAAGAAAGAAGAATAAAATTTTGACAATTTAAGCATCAAGAGAGGTGATTTAGTAACATGAAGATTTCTACAACCATATTTTCCTCTCTCCTAATAATTGCATGTAGGATCATAATCAAATCCAACAATATAGCTATCATATAACATACTTTCTTCATGATCCACATGCATGCAAAGTTTACACACTTCCAAAATAGTGGGATTATCCTCAAATAAAGTCATGACCTCTGTGAGCCCACTTTTATCAAAAAATTCATAAGATTGTTCAGTCTCCAAAGTAGTGGGATCATTATCACCTAAAGTTGACATTCTTACAAACCCACTTTCAATACTATTGCAAACATTATACTCAATATAATATTCATCATGAGGCTTAAATAAATTTTCAAGATCATAAGAAGCATCACCCTAATCATGATCATTATAATAAATGGTGGACCTAGCAAAATTAGCATCCCCAAGCTTGGGGTTTTGCATATAATTAACACAATTGACATTCATAGAATGTACATAACATTTTTGCAATCATGCTTTTTATAGAAGGAGCTATCGTGAATCACTTTATAAATTTCTTCTTTTAACAATTCATCCCAATTTTCAGATTCATGAATTTCAAGCAAAATTTCATAAGGATAATCTAGTGCACTCAACTCACTAGCAATTGGTTTATCATAATTGGATCTTATAAAATGATTAGCAAGTGGATGAGGATCCATAACCTTTCTTCTGAATTGCAATAAACACAATTATGCCAAGCAAATGAGCAAACAAAGCAACTCAGACATAAAGGCAAACGAAAAGAAGGCAAATAAAAAGGAAAATATTTTTTTGTTTTTCTAAAGACGTTTTAGATGTGGGGGAGATATAAACGAGAGGCAAATGGAGAATAAAGTAAATGCAAGAGATGAGTGTTACTGATAGGTACTTGGTAGATTTGATGTAGAACCTCCCCGATAATGGCGCCATAAATTATTTCTGCTACTTCTTAAGCTTGTGTTGTTTTTTCCGTTGAAGATGAAAGGGTGATGCAGCAAAGTTGAGATAAATATTTCTGTTGGTTAAGAACCAAGGTATCAATCGAGTAGGAGGTACACGCAAATATGCAATTATAGCACCTCCACAAACAAACAAGTACTTGCACCCAACCCGATAAAGGGGTTGTCGATCCCTTCACGGTCACTTGCAAGGATGAGATCTCATAGTGATATATGTAAATCAAATAAAAGTAAATAAATTGTTACAAGGTATTTTTTATTTTTTATTTTATAGATCTAAAAATAATATGATAAAAGTAGACCCGTGGGCCATAGGTTTCACTAGAGGCTTCTCTCTCGAAAGAACACATACGGTGGGTGAACAAATTACTATTGAGCAATAGATAGAAAAGCGAATAATCATGACGATATCTAAGGCAATGATCATGAATATAGGCATCACGTTCGTGACAAGTATGCCGACTCCTGCCTACATCTACTACTATTACTCCACACATCAACCGACTCCTGCATGCATCTAGTGTATTAAGTTGAAAAATAGAGTAACACCTTAAGCAAGATGACATGATGTAGAGGGATAGATCCAAGCAATATGAAATAAACCCCATATTTTTATCCTCAATGGAAACAATGCAGTATGTGCATAGCTACCCCGTCCTTCACTTGGTGAGGACACCCAAGATTGAACCCATTACAAAGCACCTCTCCCATTGCAAGAAAAATCAATCTAGTTGGCTAATCCAAATCAATAGATTAGAGAGAAATACAAAGCTATTAACCATGCATATAAGAATTCAGAGAAGATACAAATAATATTCATAGATAATCTGATCATAAACTCACAATTCATCGAATCTCAACAAACACACCGCAAAGGAAGATTACATCGGATAGATATCCAAGAACATCGAGGAGAACATTGTATTGAAGATCAATGAGAGTGAAGAATCCATCTAGATACTAGCTATGGACTCATGGGTCTGTGGTAAACTACTCACACGTCATCGATGGGGCGGCAAGGTTGATGTAGAAGCCCTCCGTGATCGAATCCCCCTCTGGTAGAGTATCGAAAAAGGTCCCCATATGGGATCTCACGAAGACAGAAACTTGCGGCGATGGAAAAGTTTTTCGGGTGTGCCCCTGGTCCAGAGGGAATATTTGGGTATTTATGGAGCTGATAATAGGGTTAGGGTTGCCACGGGGGGGGGGGGGCACAAGCTCGTAGGGCGCCCTACCCTAGGGCTCGCCCTGTGAGCATGTGGCTCACCCGTGGGCCTTCTAGCCTCCTCCCAAAGCTTCCTGGGTGTCTTCTTGTCCAAGAAAAATCTTCAAAAAGTTTTGTTCCATTTGGACTCCGTTTGGTATTGTGTATAAGACAAAAACAAGGAAAAAACATCAACTGGCACTCGGCACTAGGTTAATAGGTTAGCCCCAAAAAATGATATAAATAGCATATAATGCATATAAAACAATCGAGATGGCTAATATAATAGCATGAAACAATCATAAAATATAGATACGTTGGAGACGTATCAAGGCCAGAAGCTATGTAGCCCCTCAAGTGGTCTCCGTACGCCATCACCTTCGACTCTAAGGGCCACCTCAAGTCCACCACTACCGGAGGCGCGCTTCCCATGCTCTGCGCCCCCACCATCAGCAACATCGCGGTCAACAAGACCCTATTGACGGGGTTGTCGGCCTCAATGTGATCTCCATCGAGACGATCCAAGTGCCCTACGACCAGCTGATGCCGACTAGGCCCTTCTCCATGGTGACCTACGGTTCCACCATTCCCCTAGAGCAAGTGCGCCTCCCTGCCACCTTTGGTACCCACCACAACTACCACACCGAGCGCATCGACTTTGACGTGGCGCACATTGGCCTGCCTTACAATGCCATCATAGGGTACCCCGCACTTGCGAAGTTCATGGCAGCAACCCACCATGGCTACAACATCCTAAAGATGCCTAACACAATGATTCCATCACTATCACCTACGATGTCAAGGATGTGGTATGCTCCCTTGAGCACGCCTACAAGGCTACCACGGCTGAGCATTCAGTTGACGAGGATATCATCAAATCTCCCAAGACCACGCCCACGAAGAAGAAGAAGATGCTCTCCCAAGACCACACAAAGGCAAAGAAAGCATCGGTCGATGGCATCGGCTCGGGCCCTGCCCTCGCCTTCGGGGCCTGCCTCCCTCCCACATAGGAAGGTGCGCTCGTCACCTTCCTTCGGGTAGGTTTGGATGTTTCCTCTTGGGAGGCCTATGACTTGCCCGACGCGTCAAGGGAGGTGGTCGAGCACCACTCAGTGGTGTGCCATAGCGCATGCCTCATCAAGCAAGGAGTATAGCGCCAGGCGCCAGGGAAGAAGGAGTTTGTCGTCCGGGAGATCTACAAGTTGCAAGAAGATGGAGCCGTCCAGATGGAGCGGCGCCATGTGTTGCCCACCAGCTTCTTTGTTGTCTGCAGGAAGGGCGGCAAGGCGCGCATGTGTGTCGACTCCGCGAGCCTCAACAGGACCTGTCTAGGAGTATTGAGAGAATTTCTCATGATTTGGAAAATCTCAAGTTGAAAATTGTTGTGCCTAAGGTTGAGGAATCAATTAAAGCTCTTTATGTGTCTATGGATGAAAATAAGAAAAGTACCGCCATGCTTAGAGCTAAAAGAGAATTTTTAGAAAAATTGTTTAATAGTTATTGCTTTCATAAAAATGATTGGTGTTTCTTCTATTTATTCTTTGTTTAGTAAAGTTCAACTTGATGATAAAGGAACTGAAGAAGATTCAACTTTAGCTAGAAGGCGTCCTGATAATTCAGAGGGTGAAAATCTTGTTGAGAAAATTGATAAAAGTGGGTTTGAAGAGGTCAAAACTTTAACTAGTGTTGTGCCCACTCTCTTCAATTGCAAAGTCTTTAATTATGATAATTTCTCTGTGATAGATTGTATTTCTTTGTTGCAATCCATGATAAATTTACCTCATGCCTATGAACAAACTAAAGCTTTTACTAAACATATGGTTGATGCAATTATGAAAGCTTTAGAAGATCGTTTGGAACTAGAAGTGTCAATTCCTAGAAACTTGCATGGTGAATGGGAACCTATTATCAAAATAAAGATTAAAATTATGAGTGCAATGCTTTATGTAATTTGTTTGCTAGTATTTCCATGATTTCGAAGTCTCTTTGCGATGTTCTTGGTCTTACCAATATTGAAGATTGTTCTCTTAATTTGCATTTGGCGGATTCCACTATTAAAAAGCCTTTGGGGAGGATCAATGATGTTCTTATTCTTGCAGATAGGAACTATGTGCCCATAGATTTTATTGTTCTTGACATTTATTGCAATCCTTCTTGCCCCATTATACTTGGTAGACCGTTTTTACACGCGATTGGTGCGGTGATTGATATGAAAGAAGGGAACATTAAATTCCAATTTCCCTTATGAAAGGGCATCGAAAACATCCCTAGAATAAAGATAAAATTGCCTTATGAATCTGTAATGAGGGCAACATAGGGATCATCCAACAAGGATGGCAAAACTTGAGATCTTTGAATTATGCCTAACTAAGGGCGTAAAACGATAGCGCTCGTTGGGAGGCAACCCAATTTGTATCTTTTTGCTTTTTGGGTTTTCTTGCCGTTTTCAATAAAATACCCAATAATACCTATGTTTATATGTGTTTTGTGGTTTCAATAAATGTTTTTGCCAAGCAAAGCCTTTGGGATGATGTGGTTGATAGTTGATGTCATACCGTTAGAAAATTCACAAACTTTTTGGTCCAGAGTTAGAATTACTGACGATTACTGGAACGTGATTAACTTTTGAATTTTTTGGGGTTATCAACATACAAATTCTCCATGTTATCCTAATTTTTCACAATCTGTAGAGTTACAAAAGTATGGTCAAAATTTGCATCTCTATAGACTGTTCTGTTTTTGACAGATTCTATTTTTATCGTGTTATGTGCTTATTTTGATGATTATATGGTTCCCTTTGATGAGTTTTTTCCATAGAAAAGTTAGAATACAGTAGGTATAATACAATTACAAAATAAGAATTTGTCTGCTATAGTACTTGGAGTAAAGATTGTTTTGTTATACTAACACATCTCACGAAGTTTAGTTTAGTTTTGTGTGATTGAATTTTTCAAGTTTTGGGTGACGTTACGATGGATAAAGGAATAAGGAGTAAGAAGGGCCTTAGCTTGGGGATACCCATGGCATCCCAAACTATTATCCAAAGATAAGCAAGCAACTAAGCTGGGGGATGCCCGAGTGGCATCCCCTCTTTCTTCTAACGACCATCGGTATTTTACTCGAAGCTATATTTTTTATCGTCACACATTATGAGTTTTTCTTGGAGCGTCTTCTATTATATGAGGCTTTGCTTGTTTTCCTATTAAATTTTCAATAAATATCCTTGCTGGACACACCCATTTTAGAGAGCCAAAATTTGGCCATGACTTCTTAGAATTGCTCTCTATGCTTGAGTTAAATCTTTATGAGCTATGGAATTGCTCTAGTGCTTCACTTGTATCTTTTTGAGCATGGTGTGCTTTGTTATTTTTGAAGAAATGATCTGTTGATTCACTTTGATTTATTTGAGAGTTAATATTTTCTTAAGAAATTCTCTCTTGCTTCACTTAGATTAATTTGAGAGAAAGATATATGATGCTCATGATATTCACTTATATTTGTTTGATCTTATCAAAAGCAATATATGAAATTAGTTCCAAAGTGATAGATATCCAAGAAGGATATAATAAAAACTTTCATGAAGATCATTGGACAAAATAAACTTGATTCTTTCTAATAGTTTGACATATGATGATAGTGATATGTGAGTTATGTTAATGAGTAATTATGTCTTAGTAAGAATATTGATGTTAAGGTTCGTGATTCCCTATGCAAGGACGAAAGACAATAGTTATGCAATGAAATTATATCCTACTTGTTTTACATTATTTGGTGTTGGTAATGTTTAATGTTCCCTTATGATGGTCTTAGTTCCTTGGTTGGTCGCTTCTCAATCTTTTGCTAGCCTCCACTTTGTACTAAGTAGAAATACTACTTGTGTATCCAAATCCTAAAACCCACGTTATGCCAAATGAGTCCACCATACATACCTATATGTGGTACTTCCAACCCGTTTTAAGAAAATTTGTATGTGCCAACTCTAATTTTCAAAATAAATTTCTCTTTTGTGTGCCCATACTGCTCGCTTAGCGGCGAGGGGTGGCTAATAGTTTTCATGCTGGATGTGTTATTCGCAAGATGAGTGTTTGTTCACTTGTCATTGGACGAGAGTATGGCGGTAATAGGGATTCCCAGTCACGAAATGAAAAAGAATATTTACTTTATGTTGTGAAATAATAAATTCGTTGTAAAGTGTTGGTATGGAGGGCACCCGTGGATACGGTTAGCCGTGGCTTGTGAAAGTTTGGTGGAAATAGGAATAAACTTTATTTTCTGTTTGGGAACCGCCTATGATACATCTAGCATGGAAAGTGTTGGGAAATCTAAGTCGTTCTTGTTGGTAAGAAAAGCATGCCACCCAAAATAATTTTCCTCTCAAATTAAGATTTGAGCTCTGGCACCTCTACAAATCCCTACTTCCCTCTGCGAAGGGCCTATCTTTTTTACTTTATGCAATTTTTTATTTTATTTTGAGTCTCCATCTTCTCTTACAAAGCACCAACTACGGAACACTATGATCATACTTGAGCATTAGATGAAATTGACATTTGGATGTGTGGCATGAATGGATCAATGATTGAGCATGATGGGCTAGGGATATCTTATTTTAGTACTGATGTTTTGAAGGACATGGTTGTTAGTTGATATGCTTGAATATTGAAGTCCTCATGTTAAAACTAGACTATTACTTTGAACCACATAAAAAGTCCAATTGTCCATGCTATAAAAGAAAGAATTTGAGATGAACTTGATAGGCACCATTCCACATCAAAAATTCTGTTTTTATCATTTACCTACTCGATGACGAGCAGGATTAAGATTGGGGATGTTGAGACATCTCCAACGTATCTATAATTTTTGATTTTTTCATGCTGTTATATTATCATTCTTGGATGCTTTAAAATATTCTTACAATCATTTTATATCATTTTTGGGTACTAACCTATTGACACAGTGTCAAGTGTCAGTTGTTGTTTTCTGCCTGTTTTTTACATTGCATGAAATCAATATCAAACGGAGTCCAAATGCAGCGAAACTTTTTGATTTTTTTGGACAAGAATACACCTGTTGGGCCAGAGAAGCACCCGGGGGTGCCCTGAGTGGGGCACAACCCACCTGGACGCGCCTGGGCCCCCAAGCGCCTCCAGGTGGGTTGTGCCAACCTTGGTGGCCTCCCGCACCGCCTCTTCCCTCTATAAATACCCCAATATTCCAGAAACCCTAGGATAGTCGACGAAATCAATTCTAGTCGCCGCAAGTTCCAGAACCACCAGATCCAGTCTAGACACCATCACGGAGGGGTTCATCAAGTCCATTGGTGCCTCTTGGATGATGCGCGAGTAGTTCTTTGTAGATCTATGGGTCCGTAGTTAGTAGCTAGATGGCCTCCTCTCTCGCTCTTTTGATTAACAATACAATGGTCTCTTGGAGATCCATATGATGTAAATCTTTTTGCGGTGTGTTTTTTGGGATCCGATGAAGATGGTGAACCCCTCGATGTTCATCGGATCCAAAAAACACACCGCAAAAGATTTACATCATATGGATCTCCAAGAGACCATTGTATTGATAATCGAAAGAGAGAGACGAAGCCATCTAGCTACTAACTATGGACCCGTAGGTCTACAAGGAACTACTCATGCATCATCGGAGAGGCACCAAACAAGAGGCAAATGGTAAATAATGTATATTGCGAGGAGATGAGATTTGCAAATAATGTAAATACCCACCGCTGCTATACTGCATCATCCCTTCCTCTTTGGGGCAATACCGACGTAGTTCTAGCAGACATCAAAAGGAATTTCTGGCGCTGTTGCCGGGGAGCACCTTCAACATATACCAGGTTCCTAATCTCAAATCTCATCTCCTCACAATTTATATTATTTTCCATTTGCCTCTCGTTTTCATCTCCCCCACTTCACAAATATTTGTCGTTTTATTCGCCCTCTTTTTTCGTCCGCCGTTTTCCGGCCGGATCTATCGCCCACTTGTGTTCTAGTTTACAATTGCTCAAAAATAACATAAGAGAACACTAAGTTGGGCGATTTTTCCAATACCAACAACAATGATTTTATTGGCACTCCGATTACTCCTCCAGCCAATAGTGCAGAGACTTATGACATTAATACCGATTTGTTGAATCTTGTCATGAAAGATCAATTTTCCGGCACTTCTAATGAGGATGCCGCGTCCCATCTTAATACCTTCATGGAATTATGTGATATGCAAAAGAAAAAAGATGTGGACAATGATGTTGTGAAATTGAAATTATTCCTGTTTTCTTTGCGACATCATGCACAAATTTGGTTTTCTTCTTTCCCTCGCAATAGCATTGATTCTTGGAACAAATGCAAGAACACTTTTATCACTAAATATTTTATCCCCGCAAAAATTATATACCTTAGAACCCAGATCATGAATTTAAAGAGACCATCTCCAATAGATCCAATATCATCTTGGTATCATGCCTAGCTAAGGGCGTAAAACGATAGCGCTTGTTGGGAAGCAACCAACTTGTATCTTTTTGCTTTTTGATTTTCTTGTTGTTTTCAATAAAATACCCTTTAATACCTCTGTTTAATGTGTTTTTGTGTTTTTAATAAATGTTTGTGCCAAGCAAAGCCTTAGGATCATGTTGGGTGTTAGTAGATTTGCTCTTGGTGGAAAACAAAAACTGTTGTGCTCACGAGAAAAAAATCTCATTTTTAACAAAAGAGTGATTTTTGGATGATTATTTTTGCAGAAGATTAATATACAAATTGACCACATGGCCCTATTTGTTTCAAGATTTTTAGAGTAACATAAGTATTTGAAACTTCCAGATTACTACAGACTGTTCTGTTTTTAACAGATACTGTTTTTATTGTGTTATGTGCTTGTTTTGATGATTCTATGGTTTTCTTTGATGAGTTTTTGCCATAGAAAAGTTGGAATACAATAGATATAATACAAATACAAAATATTAACTAGTTTGCTACAACACTTATAATAGTGATTTGTTTTCTTATACAAACGGATCTCACGAAAATTTTGTTGAGTTTTGTGTAATTGAAGTTTTCAAGTTTTGGGTTATCCTACGATGGATGAAGGAATAAGGTGTAAGAAGAGCCTATGCTTGGGGATGCCTAGACATACCAAGCCATTACCTAAAAGAGAATCAAACAACTAAGCTTGGGGATGCCCCCGAGTGGCATCCCCTCTTTCTTCTAACGACCATCGGTATTTTACTCGATACTATATTTTTATTCGTCACATGATATGTGTTTTGCTTGGAGCGTCTTGTATGATATGAGTCTTTTCTTTTTTTGTTTTGTTTTGCTTTTTAAGTTATAAATCCTTGCTATACACACCTATTAGAGAGAGCCAAAATTATGACATGACTTGTTAGAATAGCTCTATATGCTTCACTTAAATTTTTATGAGCTATGGATTTGCTCTAGTGCTTCACTTATATCTTTTTGAGCACAGTGTGCTTTAACATTTTTGAAGAAACACTCTCTTGCTTCACTTAGATTTATTTGAGAGTTAGTAAATTTTAAAGAAATTATCTCTTGCTTCACTTAAATTATTTTGAGAGAAAGAAAAAAATTATGCTCCTGATCTTCACTTATATTTGTTAAGCTTATCAGAAGAAATACATGAAAATTAGTTCCAAATTGATAGATATCCAAGAAGGATATAATAAAAACTTTCATGAAGATCATTGGACGAAATAAACTTGATTCCTTGTAATAGTTTTGAGGCATGATGATGTGATATGTGAGTCATGTTAATGTGTAATTATGCTTTAGTAAGCATATTAGTGTTAAAGTATGTGATTCCTTATGCAAGCACGAAAGTCAATAATAATGCAATGAAATTACATCCTACTTGTGGTGCATTATTCGGTGTTATTTATTCTCAATGCTCGCTAATGAGATTATTCGTTTCATGGTTGGTCGGTTCCTAATCTTTTGCTAGCCTTCATTTTGCACTAAGTATGATCACTACTTGTGCATCCAAAATCCTTTATCCCGGTTCTTCCACATGAGTCTACCATACCTACCTATATGTGGTATTCCCTTGCTGTTCTTAGAAAATTTTGTATGTGCCATCTCTAATTTTGAAAATAAATTTCCCTTTTGTGTGCACGTACCGCTCGCGAGGCGGTGAGGGCTGGCCAATATTTTCCATGCTAGATGTGTTATTCTCACGATGAGTGTTTATTCACTTGTCATTGTATGAGAGTAAGGCAAAGGTATTAGGGATGCCCAGTCCCGAAATGAAAAAAAAATTACTTTATGTTGTCAAATAATAAATTCCTTGGAAAGTGTTGGTATGGAAGGCAACCGTGGATTCGGCTAGCCATGGCTTGTGAAAGTTTGGTGGAAAAGGAATAAACTTTATTTTATGTTTGGGGACTGCCTATGATATATCTAGCATGGAAAGTGTTGGGAACCTTAAGTCGTTTTCGTTGGGAAAAGTATACCTCCCGAAATAATTGTATCTCTCAATTTAAGCTTTGAACTCTGGCACCTCTACAAATCCCTACTTCCCTCTGCGAAGGGCCTTTCTTTTACTTATGCAATTTTTATTTTTGAATTTGAGTCTCCATCTTCTCTTATAAAGCACCAACTAGGAAACACTATGATCGTACTTGAGCATTGGGTGTAACTAAAATGCGAATGTGTTTCATGAATGGATCAATGGTTGAGCATGATGGGCTAGGGTTAACTTATTTTAGCATTGATATTTTGAAATACATGGTCGCTTGTTGATATGCTTGAGTATTTAAATCTCATGTCAAAACTAGACTATTGCATTGAACCATATAAAAGTCCAAATGTCCATGATATGAAGAACAGAATATGATATGACATGATAGGCAACATTCCACATAAAAAATTCTGTTTTTATCATTTACCTACTCCAGGACGAGCAGGAATTAAGCTTGGGGATGCCGATACGTCTCCAATGTATCTATAATTCTTGGTTGTTCCATGCTATTATGTTATCACTCTTAGATGTTTTACAATCATTTTATAGTCATTTTATATCTTTTTTCGTACTAACCTATTGTCATAGTGCCAAGTGCCAGTCGTTGTTTTCTGCATGTTTTTTACATCGTAGGAAATCAATATCAAACGGAGTCCAATCACCGCGAATTTTTTTGGAGGTTTTTTATGGGACAGAAGACACCCAATGGGCCAGAGCTGCACCTGGGGGGTGCCCCGAGGGGGTACAACCCACCAGGGCAAACCAGGCCCACCTAGCGTTTCCAGGTGGGTTGTTCCCACCTCGGCACCCTCCCGCATCACCTCTTCGCTCTATAAATACTCAGATATTCAAGAAACCCTAGAGGAGTCAACGAAATTCTATTCCAGCCTCCGCAAAGTCCAGAACCACCAGATCCAATCTAGACACCATCACGGAGGGGTTCACCATCTCCATTGGTGCCTCTCTGATGATGCGTGAGTAGTTCCTTGTAGACCTACGGGTCCGTAGTTAGTAGCTAGATGGCTTCCTCTCTCTCTTTTGATTATCAATATAATGGTCTCTTGGAGATCCATATGATGTAGCTCTTTTGCGGTGTGTTTGTTGGAATCCCATGAACTTTGAGTTTACGATAAGATCTATCTTTTTATATCGATGCAAGTTATTTGAGTCTTCTTGATCCCTTATATGTATGATTTCTTATAGCCTCATATTTCTTGTCCGATATTTGGGTTTTGTTTGGCCAACTTGATCTATTTATCTTGCAATGGGAAGAGGTGCTTTGTGGGTTCGATCTTACGGTGCTTCATCCCAGTGACAGAAAGGGAACCGACGCGTATGTATCGTTGCTACTAAGGATAAAACAATGGGGTCTATTTCTACATAAATATATCTTGTCTACATCATGTCATCGTACTTATTGCATTACTCTGTTTCTGTCAAACCCTGCATTTTGTAACATGTTATTTGTATCTTTGAAGCATTAAAATTTGGACCAGCAAAATTTTTTAGCATCATTTGGCTTTTATTTGAAATTGAGTTTTCTTCATGTGCTTTTTCTTGTGCTCATTAAAGTCAACTATGATCTCTTGTAGATTTCATCTCCATATTCAAAACTTCTGCCCAATGATCATGCCAAGTGTTATATAACAGTATAATATTTTCTTACAAAATTAATTTGGCCAAAATTATTTTATAAACTCAGTTTTCCAAAAACCCCTGATCTGTAAGTACTTGATTTAGGGTGAGAAAATTATTTCAAAAGGTTTATTTGAGACCTAGTAGTCATAGGACTCCCAGAAACCTCAAGGGTATAATTTTAAAAGTTATTTTCCTATTTTATTTAAAAGCTTTTTCTTAAGGCCAGAAATGGTCTTTAATAGGGGAAAATTATTTAACTATTTCAAAAATATTTGCCAAAATTCAGAGAGACTCAAAGGACATATATTGTCCATATATAAGAGTTTCAACACTTGGTCATGTTCAAAATAATGGGCTAGACCCTCTAAAACCCTTTCTGGATATTTCAAGCTTTTGAAATATTTACAAAGGAAATATTCTCCAAAAATTCTAGGGAAATTCTATCATGTCATATATGGCATATTTGATGATCTTGCCAAGTCCCATGCCTTGGGAAGCAAGAAAACATCCTCAAACCCCTTCATAACCACTCTGTCCATATTTGAAGTTTGAGCAACTTTACATTGCCAAACTTGTCCAAATGCTCTCAAACTTGGTGCACATGCTAGAATGACCTAATAAGGAATCTAGACCAAATGGCACAAGATTTGGAATAGAGCAACTTGATCAGATCATCTCAAAACCATTTCTGTTCAAATGCAATTTGAACAACTTTACATTACCAACTTTTTATCTGGAGCTTCAAACTTTGTGGGCATGATCAATACCCCAAATAATGATGCTACACCAAGAGGTGCATCAAGGGGAGATGATTATCTTGACTCAATCAAGATGAAACTGTTTCTGTTGATTTCTAGGGTTCACCAAAGTTACATTGGCTAGTTTCTTCAAATGAGCCCAAATTTGGTGAAGCACCCTATTTTCTCATGTCTTTCAACCCTGTCAAGTGCCATGTCAAGTGGAGTTCATTTACTTGACCAAACACTGATCAAACACCTTCTGGCTTTTTACTAAAACCTCCAACTTGATCACTTTTACTCTTCTCCATGGCCTGTACTTTTTACCACATGATCATTGAGTTACTAGCTACCCCCAGTAACTTCCCCAGCACCCCAGCTCTATGATTGAGGGGTAAGAACCCTGTTTTACCTTGCTGTACAGCAGGTTTTCACCAAGACACTAGCCTCCTCCCTCTCTCTCAGCATCTCCAGGGCATCCAAGGCCTCAGGCCATTTCTTTACTAGTCCCTCAACGTGCTAGACACTGTTGGACACGCTGGTTTGGACCAAAACGGCGTGAGAGCGATGATGCCAGCAATACGCACGCTCTGGAGCGCGCAACAGTGCACCTCCGCACGGTGGCTCCGGCCAATCGCTGACCCCGACAGCTTCGGGCCTCCCCCTCGCGCCAGTCGAGGCCTCTCGACGTCCGCAACCTCCCCGGCACTGTCCCCCCTCCTCCTGCGCCCTCCAGTGGTCATCGTCGCACGCGCGCTGGCCGCCCGCGACGGCCACTCTGCTGCTTCACACGCGCGCACGCTCCAGATGCTCCTCCGCTCCTCCTCTCACTTCTACTGGATGTGGAGATCGTCCAGGAACTCCACGGACCCATTCCCTTGGCCTCCCGTGTGCTGTAGCCTCGAGCCGGAGCTCGCCGGCGCACTGGACCACGGGCCTCCGTCGAACTCCTATTTATAGCCCCTCCCGAGCCTCTCTAGCAGCACCACCAGCCTCACTCCACTCCACTGAGCCCCCCCAGCACCTCCAGTTCGACCCCAAGAGGTCCCAGTACTCGGGATCGACCGGAGCGCCGCCGCGTCGGGCCGCCGGTGATCTCGTGGTACGGGCCTTCCCTGCCCCTCCTTCCACCCGATTCGGAACCGCCGTGCTTCACTGACCCTTTCCCCCCTGTTTCCCCTTCCGTTTGCAGTCGGAAACGACCAGAACCATGACCCTCCGACGAGCTTCCGCCGTCCCACCTCGCCGCCGGTGAACCAGACCTCACCGCCGTGCCGCACCACCACCCCTGCATCCGCGACACGACGATTAGTCCATCCCTGGCCTCCGTTGCCGTCGCCGTGGCCGTGGGGTTAGAGATGACAGGCGGGCCCCGCCTGTCATCCCCTCACCTCTCTCCCCCTCCTCTGTGCCACTGACCCACGGGCCCCGCCCGTCAGGTTTAAAAACCTGACGTGCGCGCGCAGGCTCCCGTGCGGTTGGGCTGGACCGCCTGGGCCGTGCACTGTGGCCTTCTCTGGCCCAGTGCACAGGTCACACTTTTTCTTTTTCTTTTCTGTTAATGTTTTAAACATTCTACAGAAAAGAATAATGGTCCAAATTAAATAATTCCAACTCCTAAAATCTTGTAATATTCCAACCTATTTAATGGTACTACTTTCACTCAAATCCATGAAACTTTTCTGTACTGTTCAAATTTAAATTCAAATTTGGGCAGTAATACTCCTGTTCAAAAATCAATAGATTCCATTCTGTAACTCCAAAACTCCAACTAAGATTTTTCCCCACCTTAGAAATTCCTCTAGTATTTTACAAAAATGAGTTGACATTTTTCTGAGCACTTTGATTTTTCTGTTTTGTTTGTATTCTTATTTTTCCGTGGTTATTATACGACGTATAGATCCCGTATTTGACGAAGTTGCTGTGGAAGAAGAAGGAGAAGGATTTGAAGACTTTGAAGACCAAGCCAATCCAGGCAAGCAGCCCTTTGACCATGATACACTTGTTCTCGGAACCCGTTTGTTTTCGATGCATGATGATAGGGTTACGATGGTAACCTAGATGAACCACCACATGATGCATGCTTTATTGATGATCTCACTATGTGCTAGATGACATGCAAATAGTTGGTCATGATGCTTATATGATGCATGTGTGATTTGAACCGTCGTAGTTGAAATCTTTGCATGAACCCATCGGGTGCCCCTAATGCCCGAGGGTGATGATGTGTTAGGTCATCACTTGAGAAAGAAGTGATGTGCCGGTAATATCTTGTGCATAGTGGAATGATGGATTAGATTTATGTGTGACTACCGTCCCAACCAAACATGTGCAACCACACTACCCCTTATGGGACGGGACTTTATTGATTACTTAGGTCGATACTAGCATGGTGCCCGCATTACTAGTGACGGGAAGACTTGAGGTCTTTCCCGGGACGTGGTCGTGCTTGGATAGACGACCATGACTGTTTTCACAGGGCACCGGACACACCGTTGGTCCCTTAGAGTACGCGTGACATTGAAAGTAGGGCAAGTCCCGTAATCTATTGTTTGTACCCGAGGGCCATGTACCAACGAGTGGACTCTATGTTAGTGTCGTCTAAGGAAAGGTAATGACCGGGTGCTTACCCCGGGTGCTTGAGGTACCGCGGGTCGTGGATGACACGGAAGTTCCCCGGATCTTGTGGGTAAAGTGCGCAACCTCTGCAGAGTGTAAAACTATTCGAATAGCCGTGTCCACGGTCATGGACAGTTGGGTGGTGCTACTTAAACTATGTCCAGAATTTTACTTCATCGGTGATAGTATGTGTGTGATGAGTCAAGGTGGTGACTTGACTCGATGAATTGAATCATATACATGTTGATATCGGTAACCTGTCTTCGAGGTTACACGAGGTTATCAATGCATAAACTTGGTGGTAGAATACTTGTTCTAGCCTTGCTAGATTGATCATTATTATTCAATTGCACTGTTACTTTGTACCACATCATGGGTTGCTTGCGAGTACATTCAAAGTACTCATTGGCTTGCCACTGGTTATTTAATTGGCCAGGCATGGAAGAACGGGAATATGAGGAAGAGTTCTTTGGAGACGAACATGCGAACTAGGACGCTATCCCAGTCAGAATGCATGTAGGGTTAAGGCAGATGGCATGGGTTCTACCCGTTATCAAAGACTTCCGCTATTTGAGTTATTTGCTATTCAGCCCGTGAGGCTCTATCTATGTAAGACTTGGCCATAATGGCCTTAATTCGTGTAAGACTATTTGTATGGATGTAAGACTCTCGTTATTTCAGCTTCTGTGTGTTCAGTGAGCATTGATCTCTGGGATCACTGTACACGTGCATTCGGTGATCTCGACTTCTAAGTCGGGGTCCCCACAGAGCTGGTATCAGAGCCATCCTGACTGTAGGAAGCCTTAGTTAGCATGTGCGTTAGTTAGATGAGACCCCTTTTCAAAAACCTTCTGAACCTCTCTTCTTTTCTAAACCTGAGATTTCATCAGCTTATTAACCCCTCCTATTCCACCTTTGTAGATGGCCGCTGTACCCGTAGAGCACCTGACCACTGGGTTTCCCTTACTTCTTGAGGATAGCCTCCAGGAGTGTCAGTTCCACCGAGCACCCATCCTCACCTACCTTGAGCATTGGGTGAGCGATACTGAGGTGGAGTACCATGTGGAAGTAATCGTGAAGGCAAACGATCCTCCCACAAGTTGGTTCTTCGAGGAACCCCAGATGGCAACACTACCACTCGCTGTCGAGGCTGCTGCACTCAAGGCATTAACCCGTCTCCGTGAGCTTCTTCCGGAGATGGCAGCCAAGATGACAACTCGCTTCTTACCTTACCGGAAGGAAGGTGAATAAGAAAGCAGCGCACTAGCCCCTCCACTGAAGGAAGGACTCTCGCTTCGGTTCCAGACCTACTTCAGTCTATGCGCCGACAGCTTGGCACAAGACTTGGCCTCGGAATCAATGAAGCTTCGAGAAGAACTTCACAAGACCAAGGCACTTCTTCGTCGAGTTCAAGAGAAGGCAAACAGGATCAAGAAGGAAGGAGCACCTTCTGGACAATCCGCTATCGCATATCGAGGCGGAAGGCCCTCCGAGGATGTATCTTCCAAGGGTGAAGAACCACCTCGGCGACGCCGGATGACGGCAAGGGAATATCGCAAGCTTTTCCCTGCACCACCGACGAAGCACCGTCGTATCCAACTCCTCCACTCCCCCACTCCCTCAAGCGACAAGGGAGCCCAGACAGATGAAGACAAGGAGGAAGACCCAGAAGAGCCGGAATACGCGACCGAGCATTCCGCCGCTTAGGCATTATTCGCTCCTCGGATATGCCAGTTGTGACCTCTACGGTAGGATAGGTCGTGTAACCCCTATGCGCAGTCGAGTCCTTGTATGGTTCATATGAAACCATCTAGTGTTTGCTTTTGTTGTGTCTGGATGTATGTCGTATTCTTCCTTCGGGAATGTGTAAACGACTACATCACCCATTTGGATTTTAATGGATGTGTTTTGGCCTTACGGCCCTTGCATGATTTGATTTAGTGTCACACCCACCCCCTTACTAGGCACCCATCTATCTTGCTTTCCCTCTTCCGAGTCATGAGACCTTTTACCGCTCCAACAGGATGCCTGTTGTAACTCGTACTGGTACCTCTACCCAGCAGCCCGAAGCCGGAGCATCCTCTCAGCCAGAGGCAGGACACGACCAAACCAACGACCAAGCTCCACCACCACCTCCTCCAAGCATGGACATGGCTCAGCTTCTCCAAGCTTTCCGAGAGGAACGCCAAGCCAACACTGCAGCTCTCCAGCTGATTGCTCAAGCTGTCACCAACAACCGCCAGCCGGCGGGGAATGGCAATGGACGTTCCACGTTGGCAGAGTTCAAGAAGCATGCACCGCCAACCTTCATCGAGACTGCTGAACCCCTGGATGCAGATGACTGGGTCCGTTCCATTGAGGAAATTCTGGAACTAGTCGGATGCACGGAAGACCGCGAGAAGGTGGCTTATGCAGCCCACTGCCTCGGGGGGACTGCTAGAGCTTGGTGGGATGGATTCAAGGTCATGCATGCTGAACAAGACATCACTTGGGTTAACTTCAAGGCAGAATTCCGCAAGGCCCACATTCCTTCCGGAATCATGGCTATCAAAAAGCGCGAGTTTCGAGCCCTGAAGCAAGGAAGTGGCACTGTCAAGGAGTACATGCAGAAGTTCAGTGTTCTGTCAAGGTATGCCCTTGAAGATGTCAGCACTGATGCTGCCAAAAGGGAGCGCTTCATGGAAGGCCTCAACCAGACTCTGCAATACTCGCTTGTCGTGTGCGACTGCCCGTCTTTCCCTGACCTGGTGAACAAGGCACTTATGCTTGAAGACAAGCGGCGTGCTTTGGAAGACACTCGCAAGCGCAAGTTGGTCAGTAAGGGAAGTTCCAGCAACCAGAAGCCTCGTCCGTGGCAGTCATCCCCGGCCAAGCCAACCTATCAGCAACCCAGAGCTCCTGCACCTCGTGCCAATCCTCAGCCTCAACAGTATGCCAACCCCAGGCCAGCTTTCAACCCCAATACCAGTGGTGGCAACAAGATCAATCCAAACCAAGTCACTTGCTTTGGATGTGGTCAGCCCGGACACATCTCAAGGGTGTGCCCCAACAAGAAGCCTGATGCCTCGCGCCCCAATGCGCAGAACCAGGGACAAGGCCGTGGAATGCCACCAAGGAACCCAGCTCCTCGCAATCCACCGAACCAAGGGAAGGGGCGTGTGAATCACATCACTGCTGAAGAAGCCCAGGAAGACCCGGACGTCGTGCTGGGTACGTTCCTTGTCAACTCAGCACCTGCAACTGTCTTGTTTGATTCTGGAGCAACGCATTCATTTGTCACTCAAAGATTTGCATTAAAAAGTGGCATGACCCCTACACCCCTGAATAACCCTATGGTGGTACAAACCCCCGGAGCCGAGATGAGAGCCAAGATAGGCTGTAAAGGAGTCGGTATTACCATTAACGGTGTAGACTTCCTAGCAGACCTTATCATCCTAAGATCGCAAGGCTTGGATGTGATCTTAGGGATGGATTGGCTCAGTAAGCACCAAGGCTTGTTAGACTGTGCCAATCGGACAGTCACTGTGACCAATGACCAAGGGGTCGAAGTCAAGTTTGCTCCCAACTCCTCTTCCGCTCAAGCCGCTAAAGTCAACTGTATATCTGAAGTTGGGCTAGATCAAGTACCGGTGGTATGTGAGTATCCTGATGTCTTTCCGGATGAACTACCGGGAATGCCCCCTGACCGTGACATTGAGTTCATCATCGAGCTCGTGCCCGGAGCAGGACCCATCTATAAGAAGCCTTATAGAATGGGGACGGAAGAATTAGCCGAGTTGAAGAAGCAGCTGGAAGAGCAGCTAAGGAAGGGATTTATCCGCCCAAGTGCCTCCCCTTGGGGATCTCCTGTTCTGTTTGTGGCCAAGAGGGACGGTACCATCCGCTTATGCATTGATTATCGTTCCCTCAATGAAGTTACAATCAAGAACAAGTACCCACTTCCCAAGATCGAAGATCTGCTTGATCAGCTCAGCGGAGCCAAGGTATTGTCCAAGATCGACCTCAGATCTGGGTACTACCAGCTGAAGATCAGACCCCAAGATATTCCGAAGACGGCATTCGTAACCAGATATGGCCTGTACGAGTGCACGGTCATGTCTTTTGGGTTAACCAATGCCCCAGCTTACTTCATGTATCTCATGAATAAAGTCTTCATGGAATATTTGGACAAGTTTGTTGTTGTCTTCATTGATGACATTCTTGTGTTCTTGAAGTCGGAGGAAGAGCACGAACAGCATCTGAGGATGGTCCTAGACAAGCTTCGTGAGCACCAACTGTATGCCAAATTCAGCAAGTGTGAGTTCTGGCTGCATAAAGTTGGATTCTTAGGTCATGTCTTGACCGAGGAAGGATTATCTGTTGACCCTGCAAAGATCGAAGCTGTGACCCAATGGCAATCTCCAACGACCGTCAAGGAAGTTAGAAGCTTCCTCGGACTAGCGGGCTATTTCCGCAAGTTCGTGGAAGGATTCTCTAGCATTGCACGACCAATGACTCAGCTCCTCAAGAAGGACAAGAAGTTCGAGTGGACGCCAAAATGCGAAGAAAGCTTCCAAGAACTCAAGAAGAGATTGACCACCGCCCCAGTTCTGGCAACACCTGATATTCACAAGGAGTTCGTGATATATTGTGATGCCTCTCGAACCGTATTGGGAAGCGTCCTGATGCAAGAAGGCCGCGTCATAGCATACCTCTCTAGGCAGCTACGACCCCATGAGGAGAACTACGCTACTCACGATCTTGAGCTAGCGGCAGTAGTTCATGCCTTGAAGACATGGCGGCATTACCTCCTAGGGAAACGGTGTGAGATCTACACAGACCACAAAAGTCTGAAGTACATTTTCACCCAAAAGGAATTGAACATGAGGCAGCGGAGATGGTTGGAACTCATCAAAGATTATGACCTCAGTGTTCAGTATCACCCTGGGAAGCCTAACGTGGTGGCCGATGCCTTAAGCAGGAAGGCTTGCTCTTTGAATGCCGTTATTCAAGAAAGGCAGCCAGCCTTGTTTAAGGAGATCGAACAATTCAGTTTGGAATTGGTCACCCCTGGATTTCTGGATCATTTGGAAGTCAGACCGACCCTAATGGATGACGTCAAGAAGGCTCAAGATGGACACGCAAGCATCGAAGGCATCAAGAAGAAGATGAAGCTGGTCAAGGCCCCAGGATTCTCCGAAGACGAGCACGGGATTGTTTGGTACAAAGGTCGCATCTGCGTACCAAACAGCACCGAGCTGAAGACGCTGATTCTGCAAGAAGCCCACGACACTCCGTATTCCATCCACCCCGGAGGAACCAAGATGTACCAAGACTTGAAGGCACGATTCTGGTGGCACGGTATGAAGAGAGAGATTGCAACCTATGTTGCAAAGTGTGATGTGTGCCAAAGGGTCAAGGCTGAATATCAGCGACCTGCTGGATTGCTTCAACCACTCAAGGTTCCTGAGTGGAAGTGGGATAAAGTCGGAATGGACTTCATCACTGGATTACCAAGGTCGAATAGAGGACATGACTCTATCTGGGTCATAGTCGACCATTTGACCAAGGTAGCCCATTTCATTCCTGTCAAGACCACTTATGATGGCAACCGGCTGGCAGCTCTCTACATCGACCGAATCGTAAGTCTTCACGGTGTTCCCAAGGAGATTGTGTCAGATCGAGGAACCCAGTTCACCTCAAGGTTCTGGAAGAAGTTCCAAGAAGCCTTGGGAACCAAGTTGTCTTTCAGCACAGCTTTCCACCCACAGACCGGAGGTCAAACAGAGCGAGTCAATCAGATTCTCGAAGACATGCTCCGAGCCTGTGTCCTGGCATATGGAGCCAAGTTGGAAGACTGTCTCCCTTTTGCCGAGTTCTCCTATAACAACAGTTACCAGTCAAGCCTTCAGATGGCACCATTTGAGGTGTTGTACGGACGCAGATGTCGCACACCCCTCAACTGGTCGGAGACTAGAGAAGGACTAGTCTTTGGACCGGATAATCTCCGCGCAGCAGAAGAGCAAGTCCAACTGGTCAGAGAGCGATTAAAGGCAGCCAAGTTAAGGCAGAAGAGTTATGCTGACACTCACCGTCGGAAAATGAGTTTCCATGTCGGGGACCATGTGTACCTGCGGGTAACTCCTCTGAAGGGAACCAAGTGTTTCCACGTCAAAGGGAAACTCGCACCAAGGTTCATTGGACCCTTTGAGATCACTGCACGACGAGGAGAAGTGGCTTACCAGTTGGAACTACCACCTGAGCTATCCGATGTGCATAATGTATTCCATGTGTCACAACTCCGGAAATGTCTCCAAGTTCCGGACAAGCCCAATCTCTACAAGGATGTGGATCACCAAGCCATTGATCTGCAGCCTGATTTGACCTACCGCGAGAAACCCATTCGTATTCTGGACGAAGCAGAACGACGTACGCGAAGCCATACCATCAAGTACTTCAAGGTCCAGTGGAGCAACCACACCGAAGCAGAAGCAACCTGGGAACGAGAAGACTATCTTAGATCCGAGTTTCCCGACCTCTTTTAAGCCCTAGTTTAGGAATCTCGGGGACGAGATTCTTGTAAGGGGGGTAGGTCTGTCACACCCTGCATTTTGTAACATGTTATTTGTATCTTTGAAGCATGAAAATTTGGACCAGCAAATTTTTTTAGCATCATTTGGCTTTTATTTGAAATTGAGTTTTCTTCATGTGCTTTTTCTTGTCCTCATTAAAGTCAACTATGATCTCTTGTAGATTTCATCTCCATACTCAAAACTTCTGCCCAATGATCATGCCAAGTGTTATATAACAATATAGTATTTTCTTACAAAATTAATTTGGCCAAAAAGTATTTTATAAACTCAGTTTTCCAAAAACCCCTGAATTGAGATTTGCACTTCAAGTACTTGATTTAGGGTGAGAAAATTATTTCAAAAGGTTTATTTGAGACCTAGTAGTCATAGGACTCCCTGAAACCTCAAGGGTATAATTTTAAAAGTTATTTTCCTATTTTATTTAAAAGCTTTCTATTAAGGCCAGAAATGGTATTTAATAGGGGAAAATTATTTAACTGTTTCAAAAATATTTGCCAAAATTAAGAGAGACTCAAAGGACATATATTGTCCATATATAAGAGTTTCAACACTTGGTCATGTTCAAAATAATGGGCAAAACCCTCTAAAACCCTTTCTGGATATTTCAAGCTTTTGAAATATTTACAAAGGAAATATTCTCCAAAAATTCTAGGGAAGTTCTATCATGTCATATATGGCATATTTGATGATCTTGCCAAGTACAATGCCTTGGGAAGCAAGAAAACATCCTCAAACCCCTTCATAACCACTCTGTCCATATTTGAAGTTTGAGCAACTTTACATTGCCAAACTTGTCCAAATGCTCTCAAACTTGGTGCACATGCTAGAATGACCTAATAAGGCATCTAGACCAAATGGCACAAGATTTGGAATAGAGCAACTTGATCAGATCATCTCAAAACCCTTTCGGTTCAAATGCAATTTGAACAACTTTACATTACCAACTTTTTATCTGGAGCTTCAAACTTTGTGGGCATGATCAATACCCTAAATAATGATGCTACACCAAGTGGTGCATCAAGGGGAGATGATTATCTTGACTCAATCAAGATGAAACTGTTTCTGTTGATTTCTAGGGTTCACCAAAGTTACATTGGCTAGTTTCTTCAAATGAGCCCAAATTTGGTGAAGCACCCTATTTTCTCATGTCTTTCAACCCTGTCAAGTGCCATGTCAAGTGGAGTTCATTTACTTGACCAAACACTGATCAAACACCTTCTGGCTTTTTACTAAAACCTCCAACTTCATCACGTTTACTCTTCTCCATGGCCTGTACTTTTTACCACATGATCATTGAGTTACTAGCTACCCCCAGTAACTTCCCCAGCACCCCAGCTCTATGATTGAGGGGTAAGAACCCTATTTTACCTTGCTGTATAGCAGGTTTTCACCAAGACACCAGCCTCCTCCCTCTCTCTCAGCATCTCCAGGGCATCC
Organism: Secale cereale; assembly: GCA_902687465.1. Lineage (NCBI taxonomy): Eukaryota > Viridiplantae > Streptophyta > Magnoliopsida > Poales > Poaceae > Secale > Secale cereale. The sequence continues at coordinate 416,890,263 of LR738715.1, forward strand.
AAGGCCTCAGGCCATTTCTTTACTCCTCCCTCAACGTGCTAGACACTGTTGGACACGCTGGTTTGGACCAAAACGGCGAGAGCGCGATGATGCCAGCAATACGAACGCTCTGGAGCGCGCAACAGTGCACCTCCGCACGGTGGCTCCGGCCAATCGCTGACCCCGACAGCCTCGGGCCTCCCCCTCGCGCCAGTCGAGGCCTCTCGACGTCCGCAACCTCCCCGGCGCTGTCCCCCCTCCTCCTGCGCCCTCCAGTGGTCGTCGTCGCACGCGCGCTGGCCGCCCGCGACGGCCACTCTGCTGCTTCACACGCGCGCACGCTCCAGACGCTCCTCCGCTCCTCCTCTCACTTCTACTGGATGTGGAGATCGTCCAGGAACTCCACGGACCCATTCCCTTGGCCTCTCGTGCGCTGTAGCCTCGAGCCGGAGCTCGCCGGCGCACTGGACCACGAGCCTCCGTCGAACTCCTATTTATAGCCCCTCCCGAGCCTCTCTAGCAGCACCACCAGCCTCACTCCACTCCACTGAGCCCCCCAGCACCTCCAGTTCGACCCCAAGAGGTCCCAGTACTCGGGATCGACCGGAGCGTCGCCGCGTCGGGCCGCCGATGATCTCGTGGTACGGGCCTTCCCTGCCCCTCCTTCCACCCGATTCGGAACTGCCGTGCTTCACTGACCCTTTCCCCCCTGTTTCCCCCTCCGTTTGCAGTCGGAAACGACCAGAACCACGACCCTCCGATGAGCTTCCGCCGTCCCACCTCGCCGCTGGTGAACCAGACCTCCCCGCCGTGCCGCACCACCACCCCTGGCCTCCGTTGCCGTCGCCGTGGCCGGGAACCTCGCCGGTGAGCTCGTCGTCGCCGTGGCCGTGGGGTTAGAGATGACAGGCGGGCCCCGCCTGTCATCCCCTCACCTCTCTCCCCCTCCTCTGTGCCACTGACCCACGGGCCCCGCCCGTCAGGTTTAAAAACCTGACGTGCGCGCGCAGGCTCCCGTGCGGTTGGGCTGGACCGCCTGGGCCGTGCACTGTGGCCTTATCTGCCCCAGTGCACAGGTCACACTTTTTCTTTTTCTTTTCTGTTAATGTTTTAAACATTTCTACAGAAAAGAATAATGGTCCAAATTAAATAATTCCAACTCCTAAAATCTTGTAATATTCCAACCTATTTAATGGTACTACTTTCACTCAAATCCATGAAACTTTTCTGTAATGTTCAAATTTAAATTCAAATTTGGGCAGTAATACTCCTGTTCAAAAATCAATAGATTCCAATCTGTAACTCCAAAACTCCAACTAAGATTTTTCCCCACCTTAGAAATTCCTCTAGTATTTTACAAAAATGAGTTGACATTTTTATGAGCACTTTGATTTTTCTGTTTTGTTTGTATTCTTATTTTTCCGTGGTTATTATACGACGTATAGATCCCGTATTTGACGAAGTTGCTGTGGAAGAAGAAGGAGAAGGATTTGAAGACTTTGAAGACCAATCCAATCTAGGCAAGCAGCCCTTTGACCATGATACACTTGTTCTCGGAACCCGTTTGTTTCCGATGCATGATGATAGGGTTACGATGGTAACCTAGATGAACCACCACATGATGCATGCTTTATTGATGATCTCACTATGTGCTAGATGACATGCAAATAGTTGTTCATGATGCTTATATGATGCATGTGTGATTTGAACCCTCGTAGTTGAAATCTTTGCATGAACCCATCGGGTGCCCCTAATGCCCGAGGGTGATGATGTGTTAGGTCATCACTTGAGAAAGAAGTGATGTGCCGGTAATATCTTGTGCATAGTGGAATGATGGATTAGATTTATGTGTGACTACCGTCCCAACCAAACATGTGCAACCACACTACCCCTTATGGGACGGGGCTTTATTGATTACTTAGGTCGATACTAGCATGGTGCCCGCATTACTAGTGACGGGAAGACTTGAGGTCTTTCCCGGGACGGGGTCGTGCTTGGATAGACGACCATGACTGTTTTCACAGGGCACCGGACACACCGTTGGTCCCTTCGGGTATGCGTGACATTGAAAGTAGGGCAAATCCCATAATCTTTTGTTTGTACCCGAGACACGTGTACCAACGAGTGGACTCTATGTTAGTGTCGTCTAAGGAAAGGTAATGACCGGGTGCTTACCCTGGGTACTTGAGGTACCGCGGGTCGTGGATGACACGGAAGTTCCCCGGATCTTGTGGGTAAAGTGCGCAACCTCTGCAGAGTGTAAAACTATTCGAATAGCCGTGTCCACGGTCATGGACAGTTGGGTGGTGCTACTTAAACTATGTCCAGAATTTTACTTCATCGGTGATAGTATGTGTGTGATGAGTCAAGGTGGTGACTTGACTCGATGAATTGAATCATATACATGTTGATATCTGTAACCTGTCTTCGAGGTTACGCGAGGTTATCAATGCATAAACTTGGTGGTAGAATACTTGTTCTAGCCTTGCTAGATTGATCATTATTATTCAATTGCACTGTTACTTTGTACCACATCATGGGTTGCTTGCGAGTACATTCAAAGTACTCATTGGCTTGCCACTGGTTATTTAATTGGCCAGGCATGGAAGAACAGGAATATGAGGAAGAGTTCTTTGGAGACGAACATGCGAACTAGGACGCTATCCCAGTCAGAATGCCTGTAGGGTTAAGGCAGATGGCATGGGTTCTACCCGTTATCGAAGACTTCCGCTATTTGAGTTATTTGCTATTCAGCCCGTGAGGCTCTATCTATGTAAGAATTGGCCATAATGGCCTTAATTCGTGTAAGACTATTTGTATGGATGTAAGACTCTCGTTATTTCAGCTTCTGTGTGTTCAGTGAGCATTCATCTCTGGGATCACTGTACACGTGCATTCGGTGATCTCGACTTCTAAGTCGGGGTCCCCACAGTTTCTCCATGAACTTAATACACTAGATGCATGTTGGATAGTGGTTGATGTGTGGAGCAATAGTAGTAGATGCAGAGCCTTATTTCCCACGCTGATAAGGATCGATACCAAGAGGCGGGCCCCTCGTGGCGTCTCTCCAACGAGCCGATGCGTGCCGACGGCGGGAGGACCAGAGGCGCCGCAACCATGGTGCACTCCCCTCCACCACGGCAGCAACGGTCGCCAGCTCGGCAGGTCGATGCCCGTGATAATGGATCCACGGCTTCGTCTGATCCACGGACTCGTCGTGACCAACTTCAAGTTCTTCAGGAGCGGGTTAAAGAGGACGCTCGAACTACCATCAAGCGGCGACGGGAAGCACGCCATCAATCTGATAGGCGTGCAGGGCCCACTGTGAACAAGCCTGTGCTGGGGGGTTATGTTGACCTGCCTTACGAGGTAGGTTGTCCAGCTTTTACCCGTGAGCTGCGACAGTTCTAGTGGCCCACTACCCGCGCATTCGAACCTGAGGTCCCATAGAAGTACGATGGCAAGACCCATCCGTCCGAGTTCTTGTGAATATACACCATTGCGATGCAAGCTGACGGGGCTCGGGACATAAAGGTGCTCGCCAACTACTTCCCATTGGTACTCAAACCCAACGTGAGGTCATGGTTGATGCACCTCCCGGTAGACTCCATATCCTCTTGGTCGGACCTGCGCCACGAGTTTGTTGGTGCCTTTACCGGAGGCCATAAAGCTCCTGGACAGGCAAGGGATTTGCATCCCATTCCCCAGTAGGATGGCGAATCCCTGTGCAAGTACATAAAGAGATTCAGCCGTGTGCAATACAACATCCCAGATGTTCTTCATGCCTCTGTGGTCAGCGCATTCTATCCGAATGTGCACAACCGCAATATGCGTGAAGAGCTAGCCATGAACAAGGTTAGGGATGTTGCCGAACTATATGTTCTGGCCAACAGATGTGCTCGTGGTGAAGAAGGGAGGAAGTACCCCAGCGAAGATGCCGACGCGGGAAGCGATTCTGGAGATGAAGACGCCATCACCCCGCCAAAGAAAGGTCGGCGACGCAATAGGAAGCGTAGGGTCAAAACCGTACTTTCCATCGAGGAATCCGGCGACCCTAGCACCGCGAAGAAGGCCAAGGTTGACACCCCGGCAAGGATGTTGCCGGGTGTACCACCTGCCAAGACTTGGCGGCCGATGACAAGTCGTAGGGCTCTGACAAGCAATATTGCAAGATCCATCGCACCAAGGGCCATGACCTCCAGAACTGCGGCAAGTTGAACAACTTCTTGAAAGGAAGAAAGCTAAGTATGAGAGACAAGACAAGGAGAAGGGCCAGGATGGTGCCGAGGGGTCCGGCAAGAAGCACGGTGGCCGAGGGGGGTGCCGCAGCAAGGAGAAGCAAAAAGAGGGGCCTGCTTGAGGCTGCGACAAGAAAGAGGGGGATGATGACCACAAAGAGATCGACGAGTCTAGTGACCAAGAATTTCAAAAGGCCACAGAAGTCATGTGCATCGATGGTGGAGCCTCATTGCTTTCTCCTCACCGCCTGCTCAAACATTGGGCGCGCGAGGTCAATGCGGCAGAGCCGTCGATTGACGCCCAGAAGCCACTGAAAGGGTCCAGCACGCCTATCATTTTCGACGCCAAGGACCACCCTGATCGCACAACTACAGTCGTGTGCTTGCCATTGGTGGTTTCACCAACGATTCGCTACCTTAAGGTGACGAAAATGATAGTTGACGGTGGGGCCGGTCTGAACTTGATCTCACCCCAAGTAATCAAGAAGTTGCAAATCCCAAAGGGGGGTCTTGAAGAGACGGGCACGTTTCAAGGGATCAATCCGGGGAGAAGCCAGCCAAAGGGTAAGATCACATTACCAGTTACATTTGGTGGCGGGCTGAACTACAGGATGGAGAAGATCATTTTTCATGTAGCTAAGATCCCGTTGCCATATAACAGGATCCTTGGCCACCCAGCACTGGTCAATTTTATGGCGGCATCACACTATGCCTACAACACGCTGAAAAGGCCCGGTCCGATGAGCATCATCACTGATAGCTCAAACAAGAAGGACAAATTTATCTGTGCCAACCAGCTCTACTAGGAAGCGGTGGTAGCACCTGCCCCAAGGCACTTGCTCCTTCCGCTGGAGCCCCCGAGGTGAAGAAGACCAGCAAGACCTCAGTCACCGGCAAGGTTTCTAGCCCCGGCCAAGCCTCTTCCATCCACTCCGGCAAGCGCGACTCTTCGGAGTGCTGCGTTCCCGTTGAGGACGTGCCAGAGAGATCCACCGACAAGAGCAAGAAATCCAAGGCTGCCCCACTAGAGACCAAGAAGGTGCCCGTCAAGGAGGACGGCATGGGCGATCGTCGCCTTCTTGGGGGCGAATGTCGATGTGTTTGCATGGCAAGCATCCGACATCCCTGGCGTTCCCAGGGAGGTGATTGAGAACCACCTTGTTTTCTGTCCTCATGCATGACCCGTCAAGCCGAAGGTCAGGAAGCAACCTCTCAAGCGGCAAGAGTTCATCATCGAGAAGATTAGGAAGCTGGAGGCTGCAGGCTTGGTCAGAGGAGTACTCCACCCAACATGGTTGGCCAGTCCGGTGGTTGTGCGCAAGGCAAATGGGAAATGGAGGTTGTGCATTGATTATACAGATATCAATAAACCCTACCCAAAGGATCCCTTCCCTTTCCAACGCATTGACCAGATCGTGGACTCCACTGCCGGGTGCGACCTGCTGTCGTTCCTCGATGCCTATTTAGGATACCACCAAATCTTCATGACGAAGGAAGACGAAGCCTTTATCACCCCATGTTGTACGTATTGTTTTATACGAACGCCTTTCGGTTTGAAGAGTGATGGTTCAACATTTGCAAGAGCGGTTCAGATCGGTTTTGAGCCCCAGCTCCATAGAAATATGGAGGCCTACATACATAGTGGTCGAAACCAAGGACATGGCAACACTTGTGCGAGATTTGGAAGAAACATTTGCGAATTTGCGCAAGATCAATCTCAAGCTCAACTCTGAGAAGTGCGTGTTCGGTGTTCTATCCGGCAAGCTTCTCGAGTTCTTTGCATCTTAGCGCGGGATCTAAGCGAACCCCGACAAGATCAAGCCAATTGAGCAGACTGAAGCTCCAATGCAAGTTAAAGATGTGTGCCGGCTTGCCGGCTGCATTGCTGCTTTAGGTAGGTTCATCTCCAAATCTGCTGAGCGCGCCCTCCCCTTCTTTGAAATTTTGAAGAAGGCAGGGCCCATGGAATGGACCCTGGAGGCTGAGCAGCGTTGCAGGATTTGAAGAGGCACCGCTCCCCTATGCCAATACTAGTTGCACCTAAACCACAAGTGTCATTGCTGCTATATCTAGCGGCAATGAATCAAGTGGTCAGTGCTGCGCTAGTGGTGCAGAGGGAAGTTGACGAAGAGGCAGTAGCTGCGGCAAGACTATCGGACGACGAGCCAGAGCTCTCCTCGGCCGGGTCTGGTGCTGGCAAGGCAGGACCCCCGGCAGAGTCCGGCATCGGAAAGGCAATGGCCCCGACGGAGTTTGGCACCGGCAAGGCAAGACCTACACAAGCAAGCGAAGTGGTACAGAGGAAGAAGACCCAGTTTACTTTGTCAGCTCCCTCTTGTAGGGGGATAGATCAAGATACTCTAGTGTGCAGAAGCTGCTCTTTGGCCTCCTTATGGCCTCAAGGAAGATGCGCCATTATTTTCAAGCACATGAGGTCACTGTCATCACTCGCTTCCCGTTGCAATGGACCTTGCACAACCCAGATGTGACCGAAAGGATTGTGGAATGAGCGTTGGAACTATCGAGCTTTGGTCTTAGGTTTAAAAGCACTTCGACAATCCAGAGCAGGGTTTTGGCGGAGTTCATTGCGGAATGGACCTCAACGCCGGACGAAGAAATTCAAGAGACCACTCTCCCCAGGAAGGAAACAAGACGCGACTGGATTATGTACTTTGATGGGGCCTTCTCGCTGTAAGGCGCCGGTGCCGGCGTGCTGCTTATCGCGCCCACCAGAGAGCACCTCAAGTATGTGGTCCAGATGTGTTTTCCCCGAGAAAGGTCGACGAACAACACCATGGAGTATGAGGGGCTGCTTGCCGGTCTCAGGATCACAGCAGACCTTGGGATCAGAAAGTTGATCGTCCGTGGGGATTCACAACTCGTAGTGAAGCAAGCAGACAACGATTATCAGAGCCTCCTCATGGAAGCCTATGTGAATGGAGTGAGGAAGTTGGAAGAGCGTTTTAACGGTCTGCAAGCGGAGTATGTTCCTCGAGCAGAGAATAGCATTGCTGACGAGCTATCAAAATGTGATGCCCTCAAGTTACCTATGGAACCTGGGACCTTTGTTGTCGGGGCCGGATTTCGGGAACACAATATTCCAGAAATTAACCCCTAGTGTCATCACCAGCCCAGGATTACTGTTACTGGTGGACACATCCTTGTTACAGATTACCAAGCATTTACAAGAATTTGATACAAGACCATAAAGGTCTACTGATGCAACCATGACTCCGGTGGTGGATGAAGGAATTGGCTTGTGGATCTCCAACATCGATGGGGCTCCATTCCCACAGGAACAGCTGACCCAGATAACTCCTATCCTGCGTGGCTGCACTCCTAGGCTTGGCACGGACGTCGCTGTGTTCTACCCCGTAGAACTCCTAACCTGGCCAAGTAAATAGCCAGGGACAAGCCTGTGAGTACGTTTGAATGTACTCGCAAACATCATGGACAAAAGATATAACAAATGCAGCAAAACAATAATATGGTCATGGTGAATTAAACTATATGCACATGCTCATGATATACTTATATTAAATGCATGCTGACAGGATTTAAAACATGGCATGATGAATAATATTTAGTGCAATAAATAATAGCATCAATAAAAATATAAAAGAAATGCCGATCGGGTATCAAGTGACACCACGGTCGGTCTTAAAAGAAATGCCAGTCGGGTGTCTAAAAGAGAAATCGGACGATACCATCCGAGAGCTCAGGCGACGCCACGAAAGGACTTGAAAAGGAATGCCAGTCGGGTGTCCACAAGAGTAGTGGCGTGATAAACCGCCTGACACTCGAGGGACGCCACAGAAAGGACTTGGAAATAAAGGCGAGTGTCCGGGGTAGTCTAGCCAGCCCCTGAGACACTCTGGAAAGTAAAATAAGAGCAGGGGGTTAGTTCACAAATATAATCATATCATCAAATATACTAATGGTAACACCAGTAGCAACGATAATTATCCTGCAAAATAACCATGCTCAACTTTTAAATATTTCCTCCGGAGACCGACTCTAAGACCGACACTTGACCAACCCAGACTGTAATCCTTAACCGCGGACACGGCTATTCGAATAGATATGACTCTGCAGAGGGTGTACTCTTTACCCACAAGTATAGGATTTCTTTAATCAGCATCGGGACACTGACTAATTCCCATTATGGTCTTTGGGTTGAAAACACACCTAACCAGCACACACCAGCTTAACTTTTCTGCTGCCAGGAGTCACCCAAAACAACAGTTAAGTAAAACTCTAAGTCGGAGAGGCTACAACCTCCATGAGCATGGGATCACTATTCAAACGCGCGGATTACAAGGGTACACTCCCTCTCGGCTACAACCGGAAACACCCATGCTCCCTGACCCGATGACAGGATTTAGTCCACCGTCGTGGAAAAACCTCATCGTGGCCCTCTGTACGGTGTGTGCACGGAAAGGGGTTAACAACTTACTAAACCGTACCCTACCCGTGGCAGAGACAAGTGGTAGTACGAAACAAGTATGGGGGTTACTGGAACAAGACTCGATCTACGGTCGACTCAGGAGGCTAATGATTCTAGCAATGGTTAGCACAACAAAATTATTCTTTCAACCATATCATCAGGACAGGGCCACAACCCTTGTCTGCTTCCACATATGTCTCATGACACCACCATGTCAAATATGGCCCGTGCCCACCAGCACGTCCAAAACAGGAGCACACTCCTGGGTACTCATAATTCATGTATATCAATACCGTAGTGGAATGCATGCAAGAGGAAAATATGCACATGACCATGCAAGCATGCAATATTTCTATCCAAATGCCAAATCTATTAAAAGTATCAAACATGCCCTAAATATTCTAGCATGCACACATTCACCATATCAAGTGTTCAAAATGCTTGCCTTGAGCATGCAGGAGTATTGGGTGTATACCAAAAGTTTTGAAAATACTATCTCCCCTCCATTTCCTATTTCAAAAGAATATTTGAATTACCACATATAGCAAAAATAGTGATAAAAAAATGATTGGAAGATTATGAAATAACTATTAAAATAAACTAGATCAAATTTTAGGAATATCAGAAAAAGAATTAAATTATTTGGAGTTCATGTGATTTACTATGGAATTTACAAGCTGAACAACAATGAGTAAATGGATTATTTAATCTAGGCAGTGAATATAAAGCTTAGGAAAAATGTTCATCTAATCCAGATAAATAGGGCATGATTTTAAGAGTCTGTAGAAATTGGAATCATCAGATTTGGTGCAGAATTGAGTGCTGTGGGATTGTTGGAAGTTTGCTGGAGAAGAAAATGAAAAAGAGTTGAGATGCGTCCTGAGCGCGGAATAGCTGAGCGGCGCTACTGGGCCCAGCCCAGTCGCTTGGTGGTATGGGAGGCTGCTGACGCCGAAAACGTATTTTTAAGGAATACGTTTTCCGTTAGCGAAAACGTCGTCTTGTGACTACGCTTCCACTCAAACGGCGGGTCCCGCGGATTGAGCCGCTGACGAGCGGGGCCCGCGCCTGCTTTCTTCCTCCTGGCGCCATCCCCCCTCTTTACCCCGACAGGAAACAGAGGAGCTCCGGCCATCGCTGGCGCCGGCGAGTGGGGGCATGGTGGCCTCAGTCGACGGCGGGGATGGATCCGCTGCTTCATCCCGCGCCTGTGGGTGGTAGAATTTGGGCCGGGGGTAGCCGGAGTGGAGCACAACACCATGACCCAGAGGCGGCCGAAGTTGGATCGGGACGAAGCCATGGCCGTCTTGAGTACTAAATGGGGGGGCGGGAGGCTTCTTTTTGTGGTGGTGAGGTGCCCATGAGAAGAGAGAGCTCGGGGAGGGGGTTTATAGGCGGGAGCGACATGGTGCCGTGGCTTCCAGAGGGGGGCACGTCAGCGGCGCCATTGATGGAAAACGCGGACGGTGGCGAGTAGGCGTGGCCGGCGCGGTTAGGTGAGGGCGGGGTCCTGCCACAGGCGAGCTGGCTGGCTCGGGAGGTGCCAGGTAGCCTGGACGGCGCCGTCCACGGCATACAGTGGCGACGGCCATTAATGGCAGACGCGGCCGGTGGCGAAGCTGGCGGGGTTTGGTGAGGACGGTGGTGGCTTGCAGTGATGGCGGGCGTCGTGTTTGGCTCGGGGGCGAGCCACGCGTCCAGAGCGTTGACGGTCGGTGCGACGTGGCGATGCGGGCTTCGTCGGGCGGCGGTGGTTGGCGTGGTCGGCGGTGGGCGGCGCTAG